>OY723393.1:19348338-19580838 GCA_963210295.1 Ophion ellenae | reverse complement strand
TGAATCCTAAACGATACCCACATTATCGAACAGGAGCCTATACGATTCGTGATGGATCCCATCACATTCTGTAGGTTGAATTTTCTAAACAAGATATATCGATATACAAAATGAGTGGATCTTAAAAAAGTATAAATCTTAATTTTTTACAGTAGACATCGTTTCAAAAGTATATCTCAAAAAACGATTTGAATCACACCACTGTAAATCCACTGTACTTATCGTTTTTTATTTATTTAGCTGCACTTTGGCCTCATATCACCACACACGTAAACGCTCACGAGGTGTGCAGGTTATGTTTCAACGCGCCAATTTTTTTCCTCGTGTGTTTTCACATATTTCCTATTCGAGCCTAATAAAGATTCTCAAACGACGTCCACTGGGGAACAGTGCAGAATCCAATTGGATCCCAATGAGGACTCCCTACGTGCGGTGTCCCCAACAAATTCCTATAGAGATGTGGGGCATCGTGGGACTCTCCAACAAATTTGTGCGCGGGATCACGAACGGATATTTTTTTTAGGAGATCCAACAATATACTATTTCAAATCAGAGACCATTTCAAATTTTAAAAATGTCAACCGACTCCAATCGGGAAACACCGCGGTCTCCACTTAGATTCCAATGTGAGAGACCCTATTAAATGCCTATAGGGATGTGGTAGGATCTGAGGACGCCCCAACAAACTTCTGCACGGGTGTGAATGAAAAAGAGCTAATCGCAGCCGGACGGTTCACCCTAGCGCTGTGGGCTACCTGACTCTTCCAAAAAATCGTCATAACACGATCAACTTTTGCCACTTAAAAAAAATCTTTTTCCAATTCAAAGCTAACACCCTATACTATACTATACTATAAGCCCATGCAATTCCAAAAACCGTATTTTCCAAATTTCCAGCTTATGCACACCCCTTCAAAAACCTTCTACAATCACCACAGTCGAGAAAAGCCACAGCCTAACCCAGCAACAAAACTTCACGTTGGAATTTTCAAACTGTCGACTTAAGTGCATCAATATCGAGCGCTGGAAATAAAAATCTTCGTCCACATACAGATATTATACATACACACACACACACACCCATATATATATACATACATACATACATATATATATATATATATAAATGAGTGTGTGTGATCGTTACGATTATTGATACTATTTCTACTATAAATTATTCAATCTACTTCTCCTGGTGATGTAGGTATAAGTGTGAGTGTAAAAAGAGACAGAACCAATAGAAAGGCCAATTCTCAACGAGGCACACGCGAACGCGTTACATTCAGATAAGATCTCCTGCGTGACGCGAGAGGATCTGTCGGATCATCGTTATACCATCGATACATGGAGAGATTTACCGGCAGGAGTAGCATTCGAGTATATCGAGTCACGATTGTCATAAATGTATGCTTGATGCTATATATGCACACATAAATCTGTCTTCCATGTTTATATATATATGTGTATGTATATATATATATATATATATATATATATATATATATATATACATACACATATATATATAAACATGGAAGACAGATTTATATATATATATATATATATATATATATATATCATGCTGTGTGTGTATCGCTTTCCTACGCTGATGCATGTATGGCTCCTTATGACTAGTGATCTGTCTGTGGCTGCTGTATGATCGTCCACTGAACGACTCTTTGCCTTGACAGTCGTTCATTTCGTGCAATCGATCATCTTGCTATGCTGGACCGTCGTCTTTCACTCCACACACACACACACGCACGCACGCACGCACACTCACTCACTCTCTCACACTCACACACACACACACACACACACACACACACACACACACACACACACACACACACACACACACACACACACACACACGCACGCACGCACGCACGCACGCACGCACGCACGCACGCACGCACACACACACACACACACACACACCCGCGCAATCACACGTACACATACATGCATACATGCATACATCTACACATATCAATTTGATCTCTGCTACATTGCTCCTGCGACGCTACTCGACGCGTACAGAATTTTCGTAGCTCCGTTTTGAGCGAGAACGAGATACCCATAACGTGACAGAGCCATTGTTGCCACCCACGTCGTGAATTCTCGAGACCAACAAAAAAGCAATCCTACGAAACGTTTTTCCCCCGCCCTCGTCATCACTGTAAGACACGTGGAAGGATCACGAACAAAAGGTTCGATTAGTCCACCTGAATGGCGAAATTCACGAATGTGTGATGTATATAGGCGTTCGTTTATATCTATGAATACATGTATCGCGGTTTGCGCGTGTGCGAGATTGTACATTTGCGGTAGCATCTTCCGAGAATCGGGCTAGAGGGGGCGAGAAGTGCATGGAAAAATAACGAAAAGAGATTGCGATCACCGGCCTCCATGTATATGGAACTCGCGCACCGAGGGGTGGGAAGTGGCTGAAAGAGAAGAGTAGCAGTCGTAAATTTCGTCGCCGGAATCCAAAAAAGCCACCCCGAAGCGAACGAAGGAGAAACGAGGGGCAAGCAAGAGTGTGATAAGGAAGTAAATAAATATGTGGAAAAAGTACCCGTGGGAGAGATGTTAAACGGTATGTATTCGCGGGAGGAAAAGAAGACGCGCGAGCGCACGGAGTACTTATTTTCTCCTTATTTCTCGTGTCTCTTTCTGTCTCTACCCCACATGCCCCGGCACTCTCTTTTTTCGCTAAATAATCGCGGCTAAAAGCCCGAGGGGTACACACGCGACGCAGTTGTAAATTTCGCATAATACCACTCGTGCAGCAATAAATACAATCCCTCTTCTAACGTTATGCACGCTTTATGATTTACGGCATTCCCCTTGTGATATTTCACCGAGATACATTGGAATCTTGGGGTCGAAAAAATTCTCCGTATAAATTCGTTTAATTAAATATTTGCTACCGGGCAACGCGCAAACCGGCTATGCAACGATGGAGCTTCGAACTACTGAAAACTAGACGAAGCGAGATTCGCGACTTAGAGATCGGCGATGATTTTTTTTCGCTCGTTCGGTCTTCGTTTCTCTGCGAGGTGTGATAGAAACGATACAGTGCAATTATCGCTTACACTGCAAAAATAAATGTGCTGTTTTTACAGACTTTAGACATTGTAAATGGCTGTAGGCACTTTTCACACGATTTAAGGGGCCATACCAGTGTGAACGCTGAAAATTTGGGTGATTTTCGGGAATATTTTGGAAAAAAAGTACTCAATTGAATGTTTCGGAAAATTAAGAATATATTTGGCTATATTTGACCTGTATTACATCATTTTTTCATAGAAAAATATTGAGATCGAAGCCACTTATGCGCTGCCTTCGGAGGCGCCAAACAAAAAGTTCCTCCACTGCTGACATGATTCCGGCCGATTGAGTAGCGGAAACCGAAAAAGGAAAAAATGTCGTTAAACTGTAAGGTATTTCCTGTACAATGACGTAGGATTTTCGAAAAATATCAAAATCTAACGAAATGGCGTAGTTATGAAAAAAAGTCTGTTTTCTTGCCTATAAAATAGTCGTTTTTTCCAGTGCCAAATCGTCAATTTTCATCCAATCAAAAATATCCTACGTCATTGTAGAGTAAATATTTTCAAGAGTACTCAGTTTAAATTTCAAGTCAATCGGATAATTGCTCTTTGAGTTACAATGTCAGCAAATTTGAAAAATCTAATTTCGAGAAAAACGCGTTCAGAGATTTAACTATCGATGTTAGCAAGATAAAATGATATTGATATAAATGATATAAATGATATTCTTGAAAGTATAAAATGTCGAAAAAGGCAAAAAAAATCGATTTTTTTTAAGTGTCACACTGGTATAGCCCCTTAACGTGTGTGAAAAATAACACAGATAGATGCGTTCAAACAACACACGTACGAGCGTTATTTCGTTACACACGTTGAAACGTGTAAAAAGTGTTTACAGCCATTTACACACTCAAAGTGTGTAAAAACAACACATTTATTTTTGCTGTACTGTATATCCGTGGGATGCGTCGGGATAATAAATTGAATTACAGAAGCTCTTTATCGTCAAAATATATGCATTTATTGAACTGATCTCAACAGAACTTATATATTACTCTGTAGTATGTATGAGCGATGTCACTGTTTGTCTTGTCATCACATAGGCTAGGTTCTCATACAGCTTCACGATGACGGCCGCTTTTTGCTTGTCGGTCATGACCTCGAAACAAAAATACGTCACTAAAGATTCAATGCAGCTATTGAGGTTCTGGAAAATGGATTCGATTTTCAGATTCTTCCACGTGACAAACTCAAAAATGATCTATCAATGAAACAAAAAGTTAAGACCACATGTGGTCTTCAATTAACCGGTTAGTTAATCGATGTCCAATCAGCTAATGAGTTTCACGTGATGCCGTAACCAAGATGATTTTTAAAACATACGATCAATAACTCGCAATTAACACACTTAAACTGTGTTGCTTTTTCCCGTGTTATTTTTGCTCGTGCGTTGCCATCAACGTGTGCAGTTCAGTCCAATGTGTGTAAATATGCCTCTTCTATGTTGATTCTACACGCTTTATGCGTGTTCGAATAAGCGTGTTATTGATGGGGACAGCTACGAAGGAGTGTAATAATTGAATGCGTAAAAATTGCACCCTCACATGTGTAATTTTAACGCATAACGTGTGTAATTTTAACGCATTACGCGTTACCAAATGCACAAGTGTGTAGCATCAACATGGCAACGCGTGCCTGGCCTTTATGTTGTGTTACTTCTACATACTTTGAACACACGTCAAACACGCCTAGTTTTTGCAGTGTAGGATCTCGATGCAACACCATTTTCTTATGCCACAAAATAGTAAATAGAAGAAAACAACGTAATTGCCATGTGAAAAGAAACTTCTGGTGTCTGGGATGAATTTGTCGGGCGCCGCTATAGCGGTGAATTCAAAGAAACGCCACGTGCCACATGTTTATGGATCGTGTTGCTCGTACGTTAAAAAAGATCCTCGGCGCTTGCGCGCCTCCCTTATCTGCTCTTCTCTGCTACCGTAGGAGCTAATGTCTACCGTACGTCAGCCACGTTCGTAAGTCTCAGCGTCCCCCTGAGGCGCCAGCCCTCGACGTCGTTGACTTCTAGGCTTCCATCCTCCAAGGGTTACATGGGATCAAGGCTCGTTTACGTCCTTTGGCTTTTCCACAACGATGATGTACACGATAATGCTTGTATGACTACACGAAACACTCGTCAAAAGCCTCTCGAAAGCTTCTGCGTGGCGTTGCACCGACTTGGTCCTCGAAGATGCAGTGATGCAGCTTGAAAAAGATTTCCACGACTCGACGTATATGCTCGGCGGCGTTATCGGGAGTAATTTCTCTCATAATATATATATATATATATATATATATATCAAGAGGAGGAGCAGCACCGTGACGCCAAGGATTAAAAAGAAATATAAGTATACTTTAAGTAACGTGTATACTAGAAACTTACGACTAGCTTATCTAGCCGCCTAAACATCAGGGAGATAACGACCGGGACGGGGTCCAGCAAACGATACTCTTTCTCGTTCCTTTTCATTCGGATACAAGACTCCCGTCCGTATGAACCTGCTTATCGAGAGACCTTCGTGTATAATCTCCGCATGTGCAGGCAATTAAGAAAATGTTGGATCCGGAGATTCCCAAGTCGCGGGAACGCCGAGATCAGTGGTCCCTATAATGGCGCCGAAGTTGGCCATTTTGTTCTCGTTTTATTCCGCCATGATAGAGTCCTTCCGTGGTTCCGATCAGCACCGCATTGAAAAGTCAAGGGAGGCGGTAGAAGCGCAGCGTGGTACTAAATTTTGCGTGTGGGCTCGCAATTTTGGAAACTCCCAGGCCAGAACACCCCGTCGAAGGTGCGTGCGACCAAGCACAACCACACAAAAATACCATTATCCTTCGTTTCTCGATGCGGTGTCTAGGCACGACTCTCCGCGTTATATTTCACACCCCCTGACGAGAATCGAAAAGCACTCGAGCCCCTAAACTCCTAAATTATCGAACATCCTACAACGCGTGTATACGTTTGGAGGATCCTTCGAGATCTCCATGGGGGATGAAGCTCAAGGCGTGTTTTGCCGGCTGAAGGCAAGTGATACAATGCAGAGGCGACATATAAACAGGGGCATTGTCGAGTTCTACAAACTCGTAGTTTCCGTTGCGCTCAAGAGAACGTGTGATTTTGAGTGCCGTTTAATGGTCATCGATGTGGCATTTCTTACGCGTATACGTGTGTGGCCTTTCCTCTTTGAGGTAGATAGCATTCTTCAGTACGTCTCTGTATATGCCTCGTCTTTGTTGTCCACTGCGGGACTTCGTCAAGGGGGTTCCAACCTCCGATCTGTGCGAGACTCTAGCCCCCAAGGATCTGTGACGATGAATGTATACGCGCGCAGTTGGAGTTTGTGGTACGTGGAGCTTGGCTAGCTTCCGCACGTGTGTGCGCAAAAAAACGGTGGGTTGTACCTGGACCGCAGGACACTCGGGAGTACTCACTTTAGGGATGGTCTTTTCATAGATCACTCGGCGGGGATGAGCAACTAAGTTAATTATAAGCTTCTCTAAGTTAATTATAGATAGTAACCTCCGTATTAATAATCGGACCGGCGACTGCAAGTGGCTGAGGAACTCATAGTGATGGGTAGAGGAGACCTAGGAGGGTTGAAACAATTTTTAGATTTTACTCCATATCTCGCAATCGAAACGAGAGATTCGGGTCAGTATAAAGTTGTTGCAGCTTTTTTAATCGACTAATCGATTTTCGACTAGAAACGACTCCAGGAATTATGTAACCGGTAAAAAAACCATTTAAGTACAATAAGTCGTTTTGTTTCAACTCTCCTTATATCGAGGTAAGTTGAAACAGCGATCGAGGTATGTCAAAACACATTGTTATTAAAAAACTTTATTAAAAACTTTATTAAAAATAAATAAACTTAACCTGGACGATAATCTAAGTGTCACTTTGTTATTCAGTTTGACTAATTTTTATAACTTCTAACTGAAACGAATATAAACTCGCGAATCTCACGGAATTAAAGAGTAAAATATAGCAAAATAAAAAAATTAGTTGAAGGAGAAACTATAATAGGCAAGAAAGCAAATCAATCTCTATTCTGACAAACAATTGTGACATACATATGAAAGTTCTCCACCAGTGCAGGCTTCGTGCGACCATGCTTTGCACTCCAGGCATTGCACCCACTTTTTATTTGGCCTGCTGTTTAAATACGATTACATACAACACACGCAAAAATACTCTTCCTCGTCTTCACTTTCCACGTTCTCTTTGTGCTTGATCTTGCGTCCCGTAATCTCTTCAGCGGCGAACTCATATATTTCGCGGCTCGCCATGCCTCTATCCGTTTTCCTAATATATTTATTCGGCATCTGAAATAAAACAAATGCTAGCCTTGCAAACCACACCACAAAATATAAACGTATGAAAACATTACTGCAACCGAGGTAAGTTGAAACACCTTGTTTCAACCCTCCTAGGTGTCAAAAATGCGATGCCACTTGATTCGGAACTCACTATTGATAAAGAGTATTGCAAAACAACAAATTCAATATGACAAATCGAATGCTTAGCTAGTAAGCTTCCAAACGATGCATATCACATACCATCAAATATATAAATAGGGTAAATAAACCTTAATGAAAAATACGACACATACTTTTGGCAATTTTTTGGCGCGGGTGTCGAGTGACGCAACTGAACTCGCAAGAGCACCGGAGCGAACTGACAAGTGGCGCGCGTCGTAGCAATGAAAGAATGGCATTGTTGCCAGCTCGCTAACAATCACATCTACCGAAACATTGACACTGTTTCAACTTACCTCTGTGTCAACCCTCCTAGGTCTCCCCTAGCCTGCATTTACAGCAATATAATCAATATATATAAACAACCCTAACCACTAAACCTAATTTGTGGAGCTTCTTGCAACTACTTATTTTAGGTAGTATTCGAAAAAGTCACCAGTACAATGGTAGGGTTGTGATGCAGAAATCGAAAAACTAGCTCATTCGTATCCAACCGACTAAAGAGCAGTTTCCCTAACTTAGGTGGTTGCATTGAAACCAACTGTTTCTTGCTTTATTTGTCAGCGTTTATTTTCTAAAAACTTGTTGGATTGCATCCATCAGAGTATCTTGCTTCGGATGTCACTAATTTTTCACACCTCCCTAGCAAAAGCTGAATCCCACGTTAGTTAAATGCCCTGTCTTTTGAAGCTATCACTCATCTACCCATTTTTGGACTTCCTCGTAATTATGGAAGTGATAATCACTTGGGAGCAAGATTCAGAGAATGTGCTGCGTGAGGGAGGACCTCCCTGTATCCAGTTCCATCAGTGTTTTTTTCAGGGCCCTTGTAACTAACGGCCGTTTTATAATTAGATTATCGTTTAAACAGTCCGGCTTTTCTTGGTAATGTTCGGCAGTAACTATTTCCTTGGATTTCGCGTTCTCATAAAGCACATCCCACCAGGCACACATGATGGGCTCGTGACTATGGATCGTTTTGGAGTCGATGTTAATGGTGGATCCAGCCAGGATCAACCCATGATTTTTAGCATTTAGGATTGTCGATGTCATTTTTCATCTCCAGCTACAATACGCCACTAGACATTTTTTTCTGTTCCTCGCCAGCAAAGACATGATGATGTTTAGTCGATTCGCAATGGCGTTCTCGCTGGGCTCGTGTGGCAGCCATTTTCGGTCTGTCTTTATCTTCCCGATGCAAACGTCGGGCTGCTGTTGACTTGTCAACATTAAGCTGTTCAACCAGTTCTTTCAGTGTTTGGAGAAGTGGTTTTATCCAGCAAACTTTTCAATTCGGCATACAGCCAAACAGCGGGTTTCAATGCAATCATCTCATACCATTATTTCCGTATGAAAGTAGCTCAAATGGAAGAACCTGCACTGTCGTATCGATTGAAACCGAGCGTGACATATATTATTCAATTTATTTACCAAGGGGCAGATGTACCCAAGACAATCACGACCTATTTGCCCCTTCGATATATCCGCAAAAAGCAATAACGTCGGAACGTCGATGGTCATCAAAATGGCTAGAAGATCCGAAGCTAGAGCCATTGGCAGTACTCTCCTTAACGATCGTAAAAGTTACACGATAATACGCCACCAGCTCATTTTTTAGACGGATTCATATCATGTAGAGGACGTGTAGAAAAAAAATTATTTATTGGTTTTTTTTCCTTAGGTACACGCATTTCGCGTTTGTTACCTATTCTTCCCCTCATTATGACCGTTTTTTCCTCTACTGTTTACTCCTTTTAGAAAAAAGATTATTATTTCATTATTTCGCTCAGCTGCACCTACATCCAAAAAATATACCGGTTTTCATCATCCTTTAATCCAGTTACCAGTCTTTAAACTTAAATTTCAGGAGGTACCAACTCCATTAAATGAGTCTGGGTTTTGTATTTTTTTCTGCAAGTCGGCCTAACACTTATTTGGAAGGTATTTTTTTCACAGTATCATTCTTTATGTTCAGGAGTGACATATAAGCGAAACGTTCCTGAAGTACTGTGCTTCTAGGCCATGTTTTAATCCACTTCATGGCAGAAAAACTCTTCCCACAGCCGCCGAAGCTCACTAGGAGAACTATTCCTGCTTGGAAAAGTTTATGAGTTAGGGCCCCCTTTTTAATAAGCTTCCTTAAATTTACAGTAATTATTTCATTTTCAAGTAAAAGTATGTTTTGCATGACCATTGCTTCAGCTTCTCAGGCTGGCGTATCAATTATTAAAATTAAAAACACAATTAATCATGAAATCCTATGTTCTTCATATTCACTTTAAAAAATGCGTTAACTGCATGAGCTAACGATAGATTCTCAAGTCGGCGTTTTCGATTTAGAATGATATTATCTATTACTTGGTAATAAATGTTGATCTTCCAGTATTCTTCTATATCGACCGGCACATCTAATGCATTTCTTTTTCTCACAGCTACCTTAATTGTGAAAATTGAATATCTATTCAATTTACTTAATAAAATCGGAACTTTTTATACGAATTACGAAATTACGACGAAGCAAATAGTTTCGTTTTATCAAATCATTCCTTTATGTTCGCTTGGGTGAAACACAAAAAAAATTAATCAATTATTTCAATTGAACTATTTCGGATCAATTTTTTTCTGAGGGACACGGGCTTTTCTGGGGTGCCCGGCTCCGCCAATGCACTTTGTACAATTATAAGCGTACATTTGCATAAAACTTCGCGAATATGTCAGTTGGCGTTCTCAATCAATGAATAGCAAAATCTTGAATTGTATTTTTTCTTCACCGAGTCTCAAAGGGCTGTTATTTGACCGAAAGTATGCCGGCACGATGTTGGACTGGAAGCAACGAGTTCGTTTCTTCACAATCGATATAAACATCAAGAGGCTTTCCCCATGGTTCCCCGCGGGCAGAAGTCAACCCCTCTGCAAGAGCGAGGGTGCATTCTCCACACGAGGGCGGTTGCTGACGAATTCTAGACGAAAGTAACGGAGTACACGTTGCGTTATTTTTTTTTCCTTCGATCTTTGGAACACACGAGGCCTGATCGGGATGTTCGCATCAGTCGGATGTTTATCTCTCGTTTTCTCCATATACACGCCGAAGATCCGGAGAAGAGGACACTCTGGAGGAACTGCATCATGTTCGTATGGAGTTGGAAGGTGCGCGCGATGTGTGTATGCGTTTCGTGTAAGCTCGACGACCCCCGGTGTTCCGGCACAGATCTCGCACCATTACTCAGTGCGGAATCCCCCCGCAGTGAGGTGACTCTCTCACTCTCACTTGCGCACAAACGCTACTCGTGCCTCACACAAAATACGCCTATATACGTGCTAGATGGTCGCTGCACTCCGTTTGGTGAACGAGGACAGGATAGTAAGATAGAGAGAGAAAGAGAGTACCTGGAGTGGCTGTATACCGGCCGCCCATCGTGCGTGGGATACCGCGTAAAAATGAGTTGTGTCAACGTGTACCAGCGAGGACCGGGAAGAGACATAGAGACAGAAGGAGCGCAAGGAAGAGAGAGGGTGAAAGAGCGAGGACCCCCCGTGTTCGCGTCTCCAGGTGGCCGCGAGGAGGCTTGTTTTATAACGCTTAGACTCGGATGTTCCTCTCGCTCGCCTCTTGGCTCCTCTCGTCGTCCAGACCATGGAGACTACACTAAAAGAGTCCGAACTATGTACCACGGAAATGGTATGCGAATCTGTTGGAAAAACAGAGTTCCCACTGCGGCCACTATGTGGTGCCGATTATGGCTGATGCTTCGGCGGGGTAAATGGCGAAAAACTTCATTCCATTGAGCGAAAATGAAAAGGAACATAACCAAAAACTGAATATTCCAACGCCCCGTGCTCATGCGCACGCGAACTAGACGATAGTAGGTTTGTTCGCGCTAGCTGCACTCTACACTCGGCAGTGTAAACGCAACTAGGGCAGTGTCTAGGGATTGCAGTTTATTTCCTCGCGGGTAAGCAACTCTAGCGCGAACGCGATAGTGTACAGGAAACATGGCGGCGACCTAGTGGACCACACCTTAACCTCAAACAACACATGAGATTACGGACTCTCATCTAACAGTTAAAGAGATATACCGTGTAATCTCAAGTTTGTTCATCTCGTAAACTAATTACAATGACGGTGTTATTGAAATTATTAACTTGTACTTGTAATTGCGCTCGGAATCGATGTATTGATACCAGTTTTACATAGAAGGGAGTGTTAGCGATAAGATTGTAGAAATCCAAAACCTTCACAAATGCACAAATTGTTGTCAGCATCAACGACTAAGCCGCCTTCTGAATCTCGGAACAGCACTGCTGACTTAGTTTTTTTATTCCTGTTCCATGTTAACTTCTGTTTGCGTTGATAGTAGATTGGAACGTATTGTGATACTGCGAATTGACAATAAACACTTGCCATTATACCTTATCAATTTTTTTATCACGTTGATCAATAGAAATTGATAATTATAATACTTTGTTATTTTGAACCTCTATTATTGATTGTTTTTCATAATAAATGAGAATTTGTTTGTGATTGCCTTCTACATTTTAGGTTATGTCGTACTCACCTCTGTATACACTCGCTGACAGTTTCACTGGTTATGGGGTTACTCTAGTAATATCACTGTTACACTTTTCGTGTACTTTTACACCTAATCAAGATCGAGTGTGGAAAGTCTAGGGTTAGTGACACGAAAATGTAGCTACACGCGTAACGCAAACAGCTGTGCGTGACGTTGTTTCCGTTGAAACGAACGCGAAAGTGTACACTGCCTAAAAAAGTGTAGAAAGTGTAGCAAGCGCGAACAAACCTAGTAAGTACTGCTGATTGCTTATAACAATCAACAACCTCGTGTCATCTTTCTCACACGTGGCTACCTTCATTGCGCTATGCGTCATCAGATGCTACCCAGCGCTGCTGGTGGCTCAATCAAGTACTACTTAAATCCAACAGATTCGCGTACCACTTTTCCCCTATCGGTCCCATTAGGGTTCGGACTCCTTTAGTATGGTCTCCCTGGTCCGGACTATCTATGCGAGTCAACGCAACATGGAGACTACATAAAGGAGCCCGAACTCCAATGGAAGGGGTATGGGAAAAGTGAGAACAAAATCGAGGAACGTAAGGGTTCCCGAAACCGCCCGTTCGTGGCGCTAATTGTTCTAAGCGATGGCTTGAAACTAGCTGTGCGTGAGAGAGATCGAATGATGAAGCTTCATCAATCGATCGGCCATATTGAATTGTTGAACTGTTGTCATGGAGACCATACCACTAGCTAATTTCAAGCTGTCGCTTATAACAATCAGCGCTACTTTCGGGAACCCTTCCGTTCCTCGATTTTGTGATCATTTCCCTAGTACACAATTCAGGCTCCTTTATGTAGCCTCCATACAACGCAAGAGCGCTATGGGGAACGACACTTCCCTACGGTCGCCGAATAAGAATCGCAACCGAACAAACCCAAAGGAGCATTACTTGAATAGCGGATGTAAATACCACATTGCAGTATTGGCAACGTCGAACTTGCCAGTTCGCGATCCCGAAAAGTCTTGGCGCCGCTCGCGGCCTAAGGCAGAAGCTCTACTAGTATAGTAAACTTTGTCGAAACGCATTGATAACAATGGACAACATTTCACAAACGAAAAATTACTCGAAATTTCTCTGTACTTCAAGGTGCAAGACGGATAATAAAAGTGAATTGTCGTTCCATAAGCCACCTGAAGATAAATTCTTTTAAAAATAGTGGTTGTTGGCTCTAAAAATGACTGACTTTAAGCCATCGAGGCGAGTTTAAAGTCACTGCACAATATTTTTTCTTTCCCAATTTGTATCTTTGTAAATAATAAATCGAGCAATATTAAAAGTTATTGCTGTTATGTATAGGGTTTCTCAAAATAACCTGACATTTTAATTTATTAATAAAACGAATTATTTATTTGAAACGTACGAAAATTTTTATTTTAATATAAGGGACGAACATAGAGTTTATGTCTGTAACACAGTATCCGATAAATGGCCGCCTCGTCCCTGCTTGCAAACGTTCACTCTTTTGACGAAATTTTCAATAACATTTTTGCATAATTGCGGACTAATTTCATTAATGGTGCGTCCAATTGCTTCCTTGAGCTCCAGAATGGTCTGTCGATCATTGGCATACGATTTTCCTTTCGGAAAACACCAACGGAAAAAGTCCATTGGCGTCAAATCGCACGATCTTGGTGGCCAATTCACATCGCCGCGGCGCGAGATAACACGACCATGAAACTTCGTCTGCAATAACTATGCAGTAACAATGCAGCAAATAACAACTTCTCATGCGTTGCTTAATCGTGTTATTCTCCATGACTAAACCTCAATGCGTTCTGAAGCCAGCTGTCAAAGATTAGTATTTTATATTCGTCACAAAAAAAAGGCGCGCAATTTAAAATGTCAGGTCATTTTCGAGACACCCTTCACAATGTATAAATATAATTCTAGAAGTCCCTTGTAATAAGTATGCTCTCAAAAATAGAATCACCCCTTCTTGAAAGCTGCTAGTGGCTCTCATAACCTTAAAAAATCTACATCTAAGCTGACGGAACTGAAAAAAACGGAAAATTAATTATTCACTGCATGAGCATCTTTACTGCATTAGCATCTACCATAGAGGTAAATCCAATAGCCAACTCGCAGGAAATCAAGAACGAAGTACTCGTTTACGTTTGAGGCTATACTTTGACCGGCCACATTGAAATATCGCTACGCCACCTCTAGGACGTAAAAATCGCGAATTGGACCTAGAGATTCCTCAATGGGCAGACTTCGATCTGTGAAGCGTATATCATCCGGGGAATCGTGATCCTTCGTGGCGATCGAGATCTTCGGCTTCGAGAACGAGCACGCTGGTAGAAGGAAATGAGTGCGAGGCAGAAGCGAGGCAAAAGCGAGGCAAAGAAGTTATTGCAATTAAAGCTCATCGTCGGTAAGATCGAGAGATCTTGATTTCCAACGTGATTACATCAATCTGGTCATATACCGATATCCTACTTCAATGATCCCAGAGAAGGAGCTGCGCAGCCGAATAATAGTTGGTAGAGGAATACTAGCGACCGAAGTGAGTAGCCTCTCTCTCTCTCTCTTACTATTTCTCTTTCCGTAGAAAAAAGGGAGAACCGATGCCAAAGATCTCCGGAGCGTGCGCAAGGCACGTGCGAACGAAAATGCCAGGGGCTTGAAAAGTAGAAACGGGAGGCAGCCATTTGATCATTTGATGGGATTGCCCGGTGCGCTCTCCACGGATCACGCGTATGAAGAGAATGCGGCAAGAGCAGCAAAGAAGAGAAAGAGAGTCGGGAAAGAGGAGAGGGCGACGTAGGAACGATCGTTGCGGGGACTGTGTCTTCTCTTGAGCAGATCTGCCGAGAGACGAAGAGAGAAAGAGAAAGGGAGAGCAAGAGAGAAGCGGAGCCGTCATGATCACGCCCGGTGTTGCGCCCTGTGGTTACTTCAATTAGATGGGATCGTGCTCTATCGCTGCTCACTTGGTTTCCCCTCCCCTTCTTTTCTCGATATCTGTGGCGAAAGAAGCCGACAGTCCGTTTGCGTCCTCTGTACCCTCATTGGCGTAGCCAGGAGGGGATAGGGGTGGGTACGGCCCCTCCAGAGAACCCAATGACACCCCCCCCCCCCCCCACCCCTCAGGAAAAAATCGATCTGCCATAATTAAATTCAAATAATCGATTAATGTTATTTGTTTGGCAAAAGCAAACATGGAGAAATCTGTATATATGAAGGGCTAAGTCCTGACTGACTGACTCAACATCGCCCAGCCTGAAGCGCCAAATGTAGAAACGTGAAGTTTGGAGGGCATGGTGATTTTATTATGTCTACACCATTTAAAGGGTTGGCCACAGTAACAGTATCGAAAAAAAGATAAATATTTTCTAACAGCTTGATATTCATACTAAATAGATGTGTAATTAATTTTATGAGTGAATCACTTTTTTCATACGAAAAAAAATTGTTAAATTCGCACATGATTTTATACCCGTTACTGTGGCCTAAGGCCTTAATTAAGTACATACTGTAAGTAAAGTTTAAAGACTGGTAACTGGATTAAAGAATAATGAAAAAGTCGTTGATGATTTATTGAGGCATTGCAAGAGTGTAATATTAATGTTAACATGAACGTGTGATCGAAGCTTTATACATTAAGGGTGTTATGTGATTATTGACTATTATGTAAATTTTATTTTTAAAAAAAGATGATTGTGGACAAATCCACTTTGTTGCAAGCCATGCCGCACAGCCACCCTCCCGCTGGAAAAAAATTCTGTCTACGCCAATGTGTACTCTTCTCTGTGCTTCCTCCCTTTGGGCCCTATGTCCGATCTCGTGTGAACCAGGAGGAAACCTGTTTTTTTTCATATTTATCGTTAATCTGCCCGAATCGACTTGTATTATCTCCAGGGACCATTTTCCAGTTGTATCTTCTACGTTGAAACTTTTCGTACCCAAAATGGCGGCAATTTGACATTTTCTGGCGGCGACTGCCAACTTTTGACGATTTCCAAGTACCAGCATCACGCCATTTTGTGCTGGTTTCTAAATAATGGCTGCCGCCATTTGAGGTGGCACTCCATCGCCTGTAGCGCGCCATTTTGTGGCTGTTACGAAGTAGCGATCTTCCGCACATGCGCACGAGCGCCACATGCTTCGCGTACACCATCCACACCACATCTTCAAACTCATTCTCGATGTACTAACGAGATTTTGGTTTTCGGCGCTCGCGACTGATACTTCGTAAGACTATTATTCATTTTTATCAGGCAGCAGTGGCCATAGGAGTTAATCTCGTACGGTCTGGACAGAACGACGGCTGCACGTGCCCTCGATATCTTGAGTGTTCTAGGGCCTGGCACGAATCCCCGACGAACTTTTCAAACCGATAAAACAACGTGCGCTATGCCGAAAATAAAGCAGCACGTGCCAGGGAGAAACAGCTGTCGATGCTTTTTTTTATATCAATTTCGTCTCAAACGAGAAATCGATCGAAATTCCTCGAGAAAAATTTGCGCACTCGCCGATTCCAAAGGCTAGGGCAACGCGCTGCTGCGAATTGCGTTGAAGCAAAAACCAGCATAAATAAAACGAGGCGTTATGTGCACAGCGGGGTTGCACGGATAGTCGTTTCCAAATTCGTGGAATCCCGTCGTGAGGTATTTCTACTATAGAGCTTCATCGTTTATACGTTACAAGAAAGAGAGAAAGAGAAATAAGGCGTTGCACTCAAAAACTACACTATAAATACGGGGATACGAAGAAATTCAGACAGCTGTTTTGTCTACCGAGACCTACCTGAAGATCTATTGTAAATTCATCGCGAGAAGTTCCCCTTTTTTTCAAGAGGTTGGAGCAGTTCAGTTGAGTAAAACGACGGTTTATGAAATTTTATTTCAATGAACCTCAAAAAAAAAACATACGAGGTATACATTTATTCTGTGGATGCTAATTTTTTCATAAAATACATAATTAAAGGGCAATATTATGCATTTTGATATTTTTATTACGTAGATAAGAAATACTTCTGTGTTGCCACCATCTTGAAAAAGTACGGGGTGTCTCAAAATGGCCTGACGTTTTTATTTATTAATAAAACGCATTATTTATTCGAAAAGTACGAATATTTATGTTTCAGTATAAGGTACGAACATGGAGGTTATGTGTGGAACACAATATCCGATATATGGCTGCCGTGTGCCGGTTTTCAAACGTTCGTTCTTTTGATGAAATTTTCAATAAGATTTTGGCATAATTGCGGGCTAATTTTGTGTGGCAGGTTGCGCCATCTTGCGGAAAGAATGTGTCTTCCAAGTCCATACCATTGATGCCACTTATCGGATATAGTGTTCCACACATAACCTCCATGTTTGTACCTTATATTAAAATAAAAATATTCGTACTTTTCAAATAAATAATACTTTTTATTGATAAATCGTAATGTCAGGTCATTTCGAGACACGCTTTATAACATTAGCAATGATTATTATGAAAAAACTGCGTTAGCGAATGTTTTATACAACTCGGAATGAAATTTGGAGTAATTTATAACCACGTCTGTTTATATTTGTGTCCCGAGATTATGTATTATTACGATTAATTAATATTAAGTGTCGCCAAAACAGCTTAATATTCATACTAAATAGATGTGTAATTAATTTTATGAGTGAATCACTTTTTCATACGAAAAAAAATTGTTAAATTCGCACATGATTTTATACCCGTTACTGTGGCCTAAGGCCTTAAATAAAGGCTTGTAATACATTCTTTTCAACTGCGATCAATAATCTGCGACTAACGATTACCTTGAAAAAGCGCGATAACTTTGGTTGTTGATAATCTGCCGAAAACTACGAAAGCGATACCCTTCTTCGTTCGGGATTCGAGCTAGTCTCGCCATCTAGCGGCGACCCGAGCAACCTCCAAGTACGCAAATGCGCGGGCGGGAAGATAAATACCGTAAAATTCCGACGCGTAGTAACAATGACGTACCGCGCGATACGAAGTATATCTTTATATAAATCTCGTTTCTCGTGCTTGAAGCGAAAACAAAATCAAAGAAGCCGAAGAACCAAGCCGTAATTTGCCAATATTCCACCGGTAATGAATAATTACCGGTAAGGAAGGGAGGCGCAGCCGCAACTTGACCAGGTTTCGACCGTCCTATCCGATCGGGTATATACATACAGGTCTTGCAACGAAGCTAAATTTTCGTGGTGGGGGTAGGCACGCTTATCGGCTTCACTTTTTGATTCACTAGGCTCCGCTGCGCGTCGCTACTAGCAAGGGGAAGTGTTTCCCCCTTGCCTCTTACCGGCGAATGGGCCGAAGGTGTTTACGTATATTTTCGTGGCGCAATTGTCAAAATAACCTTTATTTCAAAATGCGAAATGGCTAATGGTTGTGCGGTTCGCAATTGTAAAACGGGGTACAAAAATTGTAAGCAGAAAAACTCCGTGTTTCGCCCAGCAACGTCGAACGATACAAAAAATGGCTCGATGCTATTCCGGGACTGACAGAGTCTCAGTACGTGTGCGAAAAACATTTCGAAGAACGATGTATTGTGAGACATTGGAGAAAAAAGGATGTAAATGGTCGTAATATGTGCTGATATGAATTAATGTATTCAAAAAGTTTTCATTTTTTTTAGATGAAAGTAGTCATCTTTTTTTTAATCAACACATTTTTTTAATTGGTCTCGTATATTATGCAGTTTACACGACAGTACGGTAAATTAAGTCAGGGCAAACGGCGCATGCATTGGGTTCAGGAGGGAAAAGGACAGAAGAGCTATTTCTCTCTTCGTCGCACCACTACTTCCCCCTGTCGTCACGCACCAAGCGGCAGAAATCGGAATAAAAAACAGAAACCGCTAAGGGTGCCTACCCCCATTACCGCCGTTGTCAGACCTGTATGCAAGACCGTGACCGCGCGAGCAGATACGGTAAAGTTACCGGTGAAGCGCTCGAGCCCTGCGCATGCGCACTAATCTTCACGAAGTGGCTCCTCCGCGCGTAACAACGCGAGCGACATCAGTAACGATTTTTTGAGGTTACTTCGACACAACGCCGCATCACTTATCGTGCCACGAAGACGTGGATGAGAAAAGAACAATAGAAAGAAGAACAAAAAGGCGCGCTATGTCGAAGAGGAACTCCGTCGAAGATTACAGAAAAGGTTTCGTTAAGTCCTATTGTAACTACTGCTACTCGATAACGACGAAACGAACTGTGTGATTTTTTTCGCGAGCTGCCATCCTCCATCGTTCATTCCGTTACTCAATCCAAACGCCAATGTGTTTACCGCTGTCGATTACAAGCGTTAAACATACTGTCCAATGTGACAAACCGATTTTCTCTGTTTCGAGGATTCCTCGAGTATTCGTCACCTCCAAACGAATCGGGTGACTTTATTTCGGGAAAAAGTCGTTCCGACTCGCTAGTCTCGTCGCTCGCGCCCTCAAAGGCCCCTTTTCTTTCCGTCGCAAAATCTTTTCACTGCGGATCATGTTTGGAGAAGCGCAAAACAAATGCCAGTCTTACATAACGAGCATCGAAAGCGAGACGATCTCGAGACTTTTTAGTCCGATGTTAATATCGTAATTTTTCAAATCGCTCGTCAGTGCGGGAGAAAAAACGTTCTTTTCCTTGTTTCGTTTTATCGGATACCTCGGATCTTTTCTCCGATCGATTGTCAATAACGCGAGCATGCAGCTTGAAAGTTTTCCGGTTATTAAGTCAGCCTTGTTTAACTTGATCTGAACTTTGCCAGTGTTTGACGTTGTCAGGGTCAAGTGCCTACAGAGCGGAGGACGGAAGGGACGACGACAGAGGAAGGGACCGCTCGCCGTTGAGAAGCGAGGAGAAACGTGAGAGTACCGCCTATTCGCACGCCGACTCCAAGAAACAGAAGCTCGCCTTTGGCTTTGGGAAAAAGCCCGCAGGGTCGCAGGATCCCAAAAAGGGCATACAAATCAAATTGGGCTCAGCATCGGTCAGTCTACTTCACGCTTTATCCGCTAGGATGCAAAACAAAAATTACCCAAAGCGCCGAATGTTGACGAAACAGCTTTGTTCCGTCTGTTTGCAGAAGCCGAACGCCAAGCCGGCTGCGTCTCTTCAAAAGCCCACCGTGGCTTCCGTATTCAACGCGGACGACGACGATGACGAACCCGAGGAAATGCCGGCGGAGGCGCGAATGAGAATGCGAAATATCGGACGCGAGACACCCACGTCCGCAGGGCCGAATTCCTTCGGCAAAACGAAGCAGGGATTTTGCGATTCCAAAAAAATTTTCGAAAAGACTCTGAAGAAAGCTATGGAGGAGGCTAACAAATGATTCGTCCGAACGACCTGTCCGATGAGCGTTGTTAATTCTGTACATTAATTTAACATAACAAAAAATATAAAATTATCATAGAAGATAATTCGCATTATGTGCTAGAAATTGAGGCAAACTCGTCTGGAGGAATTTGCGATTCGAGTTTTACGGTGCACCGGTGCTACGATGGCGGTTCGAAGCAACCATTTTTCTCGCTTCCAATGTCGTCGCTCGCACAATGTACTGCCGAGAGAAGTGACTATACGCGGGAGTTAAACGCTACGGCAGAAAAGTTTTACGATACATTTTTGTGGCTAAAGTATGATCCGTAGAGCACAAGAGAATCGCGTAATTATTTTTTCCATAGAGAATTTCATTGATTCGTCGCAAATTTTGATCTTTCTTCGATAAATCGACAAATATCTCGCACATCGAGGCAAAGTACGAATGAAACGTAACAACGCAGTGAGCAATAAATTCGACACTTTACTATTGAAATTTTTTAGACATAGGAAAGGCAAACAATAAATGAATTCAATGGAATATTTGGTTTTTTCAAACGTGTTTTTTGTTGTTTTTTTATTTACTTTATGTACCCAGAGTTACACATGATCGCTTCACTTCCTGTTCTGCTGGCCCTGACGCATGTCCTGAAAAGAGATAAAAAAAATAAAAGTTAAACTTAAAGAATGCAGGCCTTACAAAATCTTTCGCATTTTTTTTTTTTCAAACATTACAAATCGTCTTTTTTTTAGCACGAATTTATATACTTTTTCTGATCTTGCAATGAATATTTTGAGTGCTTAACTCATGTGAATATTTCGAGTGATTTAACTTGAGTGAACACCAAGTGCTTTACCTCGAGTGAATGCTCCGAGTGCTTGAACTCAAATAAACTCTCCGAGTGCTTGAACTCGAGAGAACACTCAGAGTGCTTGAACTCGAGTGAACACTCAGAGTGCTTGAACTCGAGTGAACACTCAGAGTGCTTGGACTCGAGTGAACACTCAGAGTGCTTGAACTCGAGTGAACACTCCGAGTGCTTGAACTCAAGCGAATACTCTGAGTGCTTGAACTCGAGTGATTACTTTGAGTGCTTGAACTCGAGTCAATACTCCGAGTGCTTTAACTCGAGTGAATACTTTAAGTGCTTTAACTCGAGTGAATACTTTGAATGCTTTAACGCAAGGGAATATTTCGAGTGCTTTAATTCGTAACGATTCAATCAGCGGTGATAATTACCCTTGGGAAATTGCGAGCGGGTGGTGTCCTGATGCGACGATCAGCCTTGGACCTGTTGCGAACAACCTTGGAGTGAATTGCGCAGGATACGCAGTAGTGGAGCTTAGCGTACAGTTTGGGTAGCTGATACGCGTCATACACACTGGCGTCGTTGATGTCACGAACAGCGGCAGCTTCCACTATGTTACGAATGACGAATTTCTTGATCGCCTTATCCTTCGGGACGCAACGCGCGCAATTGGTGCATCGAACAGGATTCACGTGACCACGGCCATGCTTGGCGCGTCCTCCATTCCTACGTTTACACGTCTGAAACGAAATTTCATTAAATATCACGAATGAGAGCGTTAGAGGCTAGGCCACGGAATGGCACTTTCGAGGTTATGTAACGCGTTCTTCCGGAAACTCGGCGTGGCCAGAGTCGCGGAACTGCGTCGCGTATAAAAATATTTTCGAAGAGCACGGAAATAATGGAACCATGTAATGAAACATCGACTGTTGTTTTTTTTTCCCGAAATATGAGCATTTGCACGAGTTTTGTTGGTACACAGATCACATGGCTGGCGCGCGTTGAAACACCACGGTACCGAACGGCTATATTCTTAACCGCGTAAAATAAGCCGTAGCTAGAAGTATTGCTCCGCGAATAAAAGATATCGCGTTTGAGGATAGTTGAACGAAATTTGCTGTTGTAAATCGAATAATCTCGGTGAAATTGTGTGAGAAACGTTACGAGCTCGCTTACCATCTCGTTGCGACAGCCAGTAGCGGCCAGTGGAAAGAAACCGGAAGAGGCTCTCGGCAGTCATGTAGCGAAGGAGAATCGCCTAGTCAAGCGAGTAAATTCGCGACACTTCCGGAGCTACGTTCGTCCAGTATTTATTTCTTCGACAAATTTACACCATATTGTTACAATATCACGATTGAAGAATTCGAATTATACCCTTAAATATAAAACTACCAATAATCACTCACGGGAAATATACTTGATCTGTTTTCAGCGTGAATCAAGCACGTATTGAAATGGCGCCAATTTCAAAGCATCCCACGCGTACGGCCCTTTCCAGTTTTTTTGTTCCGCTTTCTTCGATGGTCTTAACGCAACACCCACGGCGAGCATTAACCTTCTCGATGAAGCAAACTCGAGTAGCAAGAAACGCTCATTTCATTTATTTATCGAAAAAAAAATGTTTTTCCCTTTTCCGTTCCGCGTCTGCCGGAAACCGCACTGACAGCATGGCTGCGCTCCTCCGATCACTTCGCTAACAGCGCATATACATAGTTGCGCGCTAATAAAATTCGTGTCGATGCTGCAATATCTAGTGCAGCATGCGTGGTAGACTATTCATCGTGAGAGTGTCCGTGAGTTGGACAGAGCGAGCCTAGTTAATGCACGTCAATGCCAACAATTCAAGATAACAATATGGGCACCCAAGAAAACTCGACGGTACTCAGCAAGAAGCATCTCAACGGGAGTAACGACAATATCGAGGAGTACGGTCCGAACCTGAAGATTCTACCGACCAACGATCAAGTCAAAGAATTACAAACAATTTTACGCGACAAGTGAGTCACAGTGGCAATTCTGATCTCAACAAAGCACTCGTGGCTTTTTTTTTTACCGCTCGTCACATGGCCGCAATACCGGGGCCGCAAAAAAGAAAATCATCAATTAGTTCTCCCAATGACAATGCACTTCGCACTGTGCTTTTTTTGCAGGAATACGAGCCGCAGCGATTTCAAATTTTACGCGGATCGTCTGGTATGTTTCCACAATGAATCCAACCTTCTTTCCAACTTTGCCGAATTTGTGCGCAATATTTTCCTACGAACGGTTGAACTTTTGCTCGCAGATCAGGCTCGTCATAGAGGAGAGCCTGAACCAATTGCCATTTTTCAAATGCGTCGTGACCACCCCGACCAGCGCCAAGTACCATGGCTTGAAGTATCAGAAAGGAAACTGCGGAGTGTCCATTGTACGCAGCGGAGAGGCCATGGAACAGGTAACGAGCGAAACTATGCCATGGCTGTTACGCATATAGAGAACTGGGAAAACTCAGCGAATTTCTTTCTTACTGGAATAATTGAATTTTGAAATTTTGGTATTGAAAATTCCGATTTGAAATTGGAAAATTTGGAATTGAAAAGTTGCAATTCGAAATTGGAAAATTTGGAATTGAAAATTTCCAATTTGAAATTGGAAAAATTTGGAATTTGAAATTTCCAATTTGAAATTGGAAAAATTTGGAATTGAAAATTTCCACTTTGAAATTGGAAAATTTGGAATTGAAAAGTTCCCATTTGAAATTGGCAAATTTGGAATTGAAAAATTTGGAACTGGAATTTTTAAAGTTCTCAGGAATTCATCCAGATTTCACTTTTTGCAAGAATTACGAAAAAGTCAGCCAAGTGTGAGTCGGGCCTCGCTTTATTAGGGTTCCGTACATATGACGAATTAACTTTTTTGTTAACTAGATATTTAATTGAGCAATGCTGTAAGCTAATAATGAAAATATATAAAATTATTGTTGTTTAAATATTTGCAATACGAAGTGACTTATTTTTGGAGACCGTGCCAGCCAATTGTCAATATTGTCACGTTTTTCGTAGAAAAAGAGGAGGTGACGAAAAATAAATAAAACATACGATCTATGATATTTTTTTAATTTGCAATCTCGTTACTTTCGTGACGTCATACTCTCCTTCTTGGCTGGCACAGACTCCAAATATAAGTTATTTGGTATTGTAAATATTTAAATAACAATAATTTTATATATTTTAATTATAAATTTATTGTATAATGTATACAGTAAACTATTATATATACGACATTGTGAATCGACGTTTGTATTAAATCTATACTACATTTTTATATATACTACATTATGAATCAGCGTTTTCAGTATTTGTTGCTTAAATACAGTATATGGTACATAGTATACAGAAATTCCAAATTCCTAACTAGTTGAGTTTTTGAGATAGACCCCGTAACAAAAATGGTCTAAAACTGACAACTTTGACGGCTCCCTATTTTTTAATTTTTGAAGATATACCCGAAAAAAAATATTTGTACTCTACTTAATGAGCTTTAAAAAATGACAAACCACATGCCGAGGTAAGAAAAAAAAAATTCTGCTCCTTTTTCATGTATGGGACCCCTATGAAAAATAATTAAATTAAATTTCGAGTTAAATACTCCGTTTTGGGTCAACATTCTACACAAAATTTCCAAATTTCAGATCTGTAACTCATTTCGTTTGGGTACGGAAACCTAAAAACCGACTTGAAAAAAAGAAACTGAAACCGATAAAAATAAATATTTTTGTATATTTCAAATATATCATTCCTCATTATATACAAAAAAAGTTATGTCTGTGCCAAACATTGAAAATTTAAAAAACTAGAAACTAACTCACTATAAAGCTCTATGCATTTGCATTCGATTTGTCGATTCACAACCACCCAATTATTGTAGATATGTGTTTATGTTTATTTTTTTATTTATTAGCACCGACATAACAATGTCTGCTTATAATTTTTAAAAACAAGTTCTGTATTTACTGTGAATAATTTTTTTTTACTTTAGTGTTTAAATACTTTTTTTATTTTAGTTTTTTTTTTGTTTTAATTTCAATATTTAACATTTTTATATATCTGACCAAAAAAAAAATTATGTTCTTTAATTGACCCCAATCTCTCCGGAATATATGCAAAAACTGTGTTGTAAAGCTGGAAAAGTCAGGGAGTTTCTGAGTCAATAATGTGTAACAACCGCTTATGCGTAACCTTACGAGTCACAGCGAACCGGCTCACCTGTTGGGAATTTCAAAGATGCTTTCGACTCGTTCGCAGGGCCTGAGGGATTGCTGTCGTAGTATAAGGATCGGAAAGATTCTGGTGGAAAGCGACGCCGACACGCACGAAGCCAAAGTCGTCTATGCGAAGTTCCCGGATGACATCAGCGACAGAAAAGTCCTATTAATGTACCCCATAATGAGTTCGTACCAAGCACTTCAACCTTTGCCTGTTAATTTTTGGCTATTCTTTCGTAATACAAAGCATCGCGAATTGGGCATCTTACGATCGTTGGGGAGGAGGGGTAGGATTTTTTGAACGGATCTGCATAAGCTTGGATCCAAAAGATGAATCGATTAAAATTTTCTTTGAACAAGACAATTGGAATGATGAGGTCGAGATTTTACTAACTATTGATACATTGTCCTGCCAAGTTTCAGTTCTGTTTTTACTGAAAAATATTGATGAACGATGAAGTTATTATTCAAAGTGTCGATGTTGCTGCCTCGCCAAGTGGCGTAGGTGGCACTGGCAATTAGGGCCATTCGAGATGAAAATTTTTGAATATGTACTTTTAGTACAATCGTAAAAATTCGTGTCAGCGACACTTTTTTTAAAGTTCTGAAAATTGGGAAAATTGCAGACTGGAAAAAAAATCGATTTTTGACCCAAAAACATCTTTAATAATTTGTTACCAACAAATGGATAAACGTGACAAAAAATCATCTGGTCATTCGATAAAAAGCGTTATAATTTCTCCCCATTTGAATGTTCAATTGAATTGGACGAATATGTTTTGGGATACGACTTGCACCATTTCATAAAATATAGTTTCACGAAAAATGCGAAGAAAAAGAGTAAATGGCAGCGGGTTGGTTCGCTGTAGCCATGTGGGCTGGATCTGGGCCTTTACGAAAATCGTCACAACTCAGCCTATTTTTTAATTTTAAAAGTCGTCACTGAAAGTTAAAGACCACCGGCTATAAAACTTTTTATTAAAAAATCTTGAAATTTCAAGCTTATGCTTGAACCCGGTAGCCTAACCCTTAAGGGGTTAGGCTACCGTGAAGACCCGAAAGTCAGAATTATTTAAAAGAATTAATTTTGAAGGATTAAATAAGATTATTGAAAAATCGTTCGGACATTTATTTGTATGTACATTAACAAAGTTGTGTGCCAAAATTCATAACAAAATATTAATAAGTGGAGAAGTTATAAACAATAACAATAATAAATAATTAATAAGTAAAGAAGTTATAAACAATAACAATAATAAAGGATCTTGAACGCGGGAGGCTCAACGGTGTACTTGATTTTGGCCACCCGGCTAATCTGACAAAACAAACGAGTTTTTTCTTCAACCAGATAATATTGGCGAAGAGTTGACCAAGCTTTTATTCTTATCACGTTTTAATCATTTAAAAAAATTGATTTTTTTTACGATTTTTCGAGGAAAAACATTATTAATAACTGATGAAAAAAAGTTTTTTAAGAAAAAACGTCGGTCAAGACTAAACTACGATTACACTGAATAAGTGTACCAAATTTGAAGTCAGTCCGTTCATCAGGTATCAAGAAATCGTGTACACCGCTTTGACAGAACTGCTGGTAAAACTTTAAACGTGTTAAAACTGCTTTAAAACGCGTTTAAACTGCTTTAAAACTTTAAGGGGTTAGGCCACAATAACGGATATAAAATCATGTGCGAATTTAACCATTTTTTTCGTATGAAACAGCGATTCACTCATAAGATTAATTACTCATATATTTAGTATGAATATCAAGCTGTTAGAAAATATTATTTTTTTCCCATGTAAAAAATGGCTGACTACTAATATTTTGTTTTGTTATCTTTTATTTAGGCGCTCCGCGGCGTGACATTTAGCATCCACAATTTTGACCTATAACAAAAAACAAAAATTCTCGTCAATCTACATTAGAATACCTAGAGAAGTACGTACGGAATTTAAAAAATATTGTTTTATTCAAAAGTTGTAGATATTTGAATTCAGTTGTAGGTATTCGAATGAATTTTCAGTGAAAAATTTCCTATAAAACTACTCATAAAATGAAAAGTTTTCGATTAATCAGAAATTCCGTACGTACTTCTCTGCGAAATGCAATTAGCAACATAACTTTAAAATTTGAAGTAAATCGAGTGAAAATTGTTGAAGTTATTTGTCACGCCAATTGGAAAAAAGCTGATTCGAGAAAAACGCATTTCAAGTTTTAGGTACTCTATGGCCGTGCCAGAGGTGGGCTTACGTTATACGCTCAAAGTCGGTGAAAAAGAAATATCTTGCTATGAATCGAATAGTAACTTATTCTTATGATGATAAAGCACCGTTTTAGCGAGAAAAAATCGATTTTTTGAAAATTCTATTGTGGCCTTACCCCTTAAATGCGACAGAACTGTTAGTAAAAAATTTACCGCTTTTTTCTCGCGTTTAAAGTTTTACTAGCAGTGCCGTCGTTGTAATCATAAGTTTACCTTCAATCTGCGATTCCTGCACGATATATTGGACCTTCCTCTCCAATTTTAGTTGCCTCAAGCAACGAACGAGTGTTCGTCATTTCCACAGTAGCCTAACCCCTTAAGAAGGTACCTCGGAAGGTCGCTTTCGTGAACTGCAAACCCCACTTGCTCGATGCATTGTAAGCTTTTCCTGGCTCCAACTCGATGGGGTGATTCACGTGCCCTGCTTTATCGCCTGGCCCCCACCTCCCACGCGTTCTTCCAATCGATCATAGCTCCATAAAATCTGACAGTCGTAAACTGTATTACTAGACTTTTTGTAAAATAATCTGAAAAATATTGCCATTCCAATGACTTAATTGCAACATGTGCATAGTGCACTTGCAGCCCAACAATTAATTGTCAATCCGTTTGAATGTAGGTACGGGAAATACTGTGATAAAAGCAATAACGGTGCTCAAGGAACATCACGTGCTGGAAGATAATATCATACTGTCGAATTTGTTTTGTACGCCGCCAGCTGCTAAAACGCTAGTCACTGCCTTCCCCAAGGTACGATAATTAGCGTTGAAAAATGTTTAAAAAAAGTACCATACGATATGACTGCATAAAATGTCCGTTGTATTTTGCAGATGAAGTTTTTGACATCGGAGATCCACAGTATAGCGCCCAATCATTTTGGACAGAAATACTTCGGTACGGATTGAATGCCTTGACTAACCTTCGCAAACAAGTACCTTTAGATATAGCATAAAGAGAAACTGGATAAGAATCATGAAAAAACCAAACTATTGAAGACGGCTTCTTCGACGGACAAATGAAAGAGGGAGAAAAAACGGAAACAATGTTTCAATCGCGTGGATACACTTTCACGGTGGTACAATGGTGCAATTTTATACTTAAATTTTCATTCGATTTTTGCAGAATTCGCGAATTTCGCGAATCTGCATCAATGGTGACGGTGCCATTTCAAGTATTATGTTTCGAGCGTGAATTATTCGTGTATCATTTAAGTTTAGCCGTACCGATCTAGCCTACGCAGGATCATGGAGATGTGCGGCGATGCAGATTGAGTCTGTAAAAATGTACAGGGGTCGCGTCAACGGGACAAAAAATTCGGCTGCTTCGATAGTTTGAATTTTTCCACTATTAATCATAAGACTGCGTATATCTACTTTATTATTCGACGAGTCATTATTATACGCCAGTGCTGTCAAAGTAGGAAAAATTACTTAAATGATTTCGTCACACAATGGAACGCGAGGGCGAGCTTGGTGGACTATTTCGTTCGCGTTTTATGGGCTTTCAAGCGATAAGCTATATCTACATATATGGCACAATGATCAAGGGGAGATATACACCTAGGAGCCGGAAAAAACGGTCATTTTTGTGAATTTTTTTCAAGGAAAACTATTTGAAATTTCGGATTGGGGTTTTAATTATCTCAAAGTATATACATTCGAAAATATGTTTAATTTTCTTTATTTAAAAATATGAAAAATATACAAGGATATTGTATGATCCTTGGAGCGTCGTGAAAAAATCTGCGTATACGGTATCCACTGGCGTTTCTTCAAAAATCATCTGAAACAAAAAACCAAAAAGATTATTAAATTAGATACTATAATCTAGTACTTGTCACAGCCGATTTTGAAAATATCGATTTATGACAAAATGGCGGACGTTTGAACATAAATAGTGATTTTTGGGCCAAAAATTAGTTATTATTTTGCCTATAAAACAAAAACTAAGTAACGGAAAAAAATCCTATGTCAAGTACTAGATAATGGTGTATAGAATGACCACAAAGAACCTCAAGGCAATCGGCTGATTGGTTTTCGCGAAATTTTGGGTGCCGATTTGAAAAACGTGGTTTTGAGAAAAACGCGTTTAAAGATTTGGGAATGAATAAATCATGAAATTTGTCAACTTGCATGGAATCATCGATTCCAGGCCCATAGTGTAGGTCTTCTACGGTCGACGGAATGTTCATAGCTTCTAAATCCTCGACCTCGACCATCTAGGTGTATATCTCCCCTTAACGAATACGACGGACCACTTTTTTCCGTTTCAAACACCTGTCCCACCATAATTCATACGGACCCGGATAGCTGTACTTAAAGCGAAATTGAATCTCCGGATATTTTAGCATTAAGCATCACACGCAGAAAGAAAAGAGAGCAATAATTGATATTTGCCAAGCTTACGGAGATACGCCAAAATATTTCGACGCGTCCAGCGACAATGTCGTTGCATTCTTAGCGTCTAGATCGGTTCATTGATGCATAATACGAGTATGATTGCGGTGAAAAAGTGATTATTTTTTATTCTTATTTTTACGTTCTCGTGGCCCGAAGAGACTGCGTCAGCGCAAGAATCGTCATTGTGCCGCAACCAATAATTCACTGAACGCAGGCTTAGAATTTTTTAAACTTTTGGATTATTTACCACGGGCAGAGCTCTCACGCTGATGGATGGAATAATGCATAATATTGAATTATCAATTGTACAAATAACACGGATAACGAAGCTGTTTTTTTTTACATATAAATTTCACGAAAACTCGTTATTAGATCGAAGTATTGCCCGAGCGACTTTGGTACACGTGACAAGCTGGACAACGCCACACGTTAAATGTTCGCAGTTTTTCATCAGGTTTCGTGAAATTTCACCCGTTTTATATATCAATGAGGCGTCAAACTATACGTCACAATACAGTAATGTTTTTTTTTTTTAATCAACGTTGACGGGCGACGGGTCGCATTAGTTATAGAAACAACGCATATATGTCGAAGGTTATCGCGTTGGTAACAACGTAATTTTGGAATAAAAGCCGCATACATAAAAGAATTTATGTTTACTTTTTTTTTTTTGAACTATTATATTTCATCGTTATCCTAATAAGGAAAACAAGAAGCATAACAATAAAATGTCCTATAATTGTTTTCAGGCTGTTCGTATCACAATGTAGTGATAGTGGATTCGCAGAGTGGAGGACATTGAAAAAAAAAACGTGTTTCAATTTAGGAACGAGAGGTGGTGGGAAATAGAACAAAAAAAGCATTAAATCCTTAAATCTAGGGAGAGGATGATCAACGAATGTGCATGTTGGTTTGTGTGTGCATGTGGTGCAATTTCTCAGCGGGAAAGTTGATTAAAATACGTCGCGGTGAGAAACAGCCGATCAACTAGGTCACAGTGTTGAGTGAATGTACGTACGTATCTAATAACAAAGCAGGCCGTCAGTGCTATTTTCACCCGTGAAGATCGCTGAACTTTCTGGAATCCTACCAATAAACGATGAAGAAATGAATTATAAATTAATTTTATATTTAAAACAAAAATTGCAGTTTGAATAAAATTTCGACAGCTTTTGATCAACAGTATATCGTTTATTTTGGAATATAAGCTTCAAGAAAATTTCATTCGGGCATTTTTTTTTTATGATTATCACGTTAATATTTTGCTTACTCATACAGGACGAGATCAAAACCAACGCTTCTCCGTTACTCGAAGAAAAATGTTTCTCCGTCAATCATAGAAAATACATTATTCGTAGATACACTCGTAACTGCATTTCTCTGTACTTTTAAGGCGGGATATACATTTACGACGATAAAAAAATCGATTAATTTTTTTTCTTCTTTAAACGATAGAACTATGTATGTAGAATATTTTCCCAAAGTTTCGAAGCGAAATTCGAAAAACTTCAAACGTTACAGCCCGTCAATTCAGGGCGTGAACTTCAAACGCGTTTTTTTCAAAACTCAAAAACTATTAAGCCTATTGAGTTGAAACTTGGTAGAAATATTGATAATATCGGTACCTTCTACTTGACGAGAATTGTTTTTGAAAAATTGAAAAAAAAAACTACTTTTGTTAATCCACATTTTACAGAAATGTTAAATTTTTTTGTAAATGCGTGCCATTTTCTCAAATTTGCATTTTCTTCATTTTAATTACCGTCACATAGAAGCTATACATGTTCTAACTGAAAAAATGTTTGAACTTTTTTGCAAATCAAAGTCTACGGGAAGCCTGCACGCCGATTCGCAACTCCCGCGACGTCCTTGCTGTAACACTCTGCCACAGCTCCGCCATTTTGATGATGAATTAATTTTAAAAATTGTTTTGTATACTTAAATATATCATTAAAGGGCCAGTCCACTTTGAAAATTTCAAAAAATCGAAAGCAAGCAGGACTTGAAGAAATCGACGATGATGAGCAATCAGAAGGGATTTTGTACGATGCAGGAATTGCCGATTGAGTTTAGGTAAGAGTTTTTCATAGTATAAACTTCAAACGCGTTTTTCTCGAAACAACGTTTTCAAAATCTAGCTCCGTCGTATCTCTAAAACTAATAAATCGATTCTCTTGAAATTTAAACCACATGTTGTAAACATGATTCGCAACAAGATGACCCTCGAGGGTTTTAAAATTTTGATTTTTTACTCTTTTTTGCGAAAAAACGCATTTTTTAAAACATTTTTCGTTTTTCATCTGCCATATTTTTATTTTTTGATAAAACTTTATATCCGAGGGTCATTTCGTAGCTGGTGTCATACTGAATCTAATGGACTTTGATTTTTTCGTTTCAGACAAGCCGTTGCCGAGTTGTGATCGAGCTACCTAGCCCACCTATTTTTGAGGCGTTACGTTAAACTATAGTTTGTGTACTTAAAAATGAACAAAAATGAATTAAATTTTTTTACATGTATTTCAAGACTATTTATCAAGCCCAACAACTTTTATATTCATATCTTTTATAAAATACTCCAAAAAAAAATCTCGAAAATAGCCCTTTTTCGTGGCTCCAAAGTGGACTGGCCCCTTCAAGTATACCTAAAGTTTGATCATTGTAGAATAATTATTTCTTAGTTTAATAAAATTCCTCAATAGTGCTTATTTTTGTCCTGTCTAAATCTATATCCCGCCTTAATCGTATCGCAGACGCTCACGTTATTCGGAGATTTTACTTAGTTCGATGCTTTCGTTCTCGTGAATGTTGAGCACAGAATGTTTGCATACGCTTCGAAAACTACGCAATAACGAATGGAAGGAACAAAGAACTGAGTTTTTCGCGGGAACCGAGAAGCGTTGATTTCTGACACGGAACCTTTTGAATCTGCCTCGTCATGAATAACGGGTTTTTAATGACAATAATAATGTTACGCTGCGCATATATATAAATATCTAGAAAACGCTAAACTTACATTGCAAATTTGTGTATTCGAAACAACCCGCCGCAATTATCCAATAATTGCAGCCGAGGAATCCCAAATACTCGTTAAATTTTGTTCTCTTTTCCCATTCAACCAACAGACTCGTGACTTTTCTTCGATGAAAGTTCCAATTCTTCATCAAAACTCGCACACTTCGTGCACAACGACGAGAATTTAAAAAAATAACGCTTTTCAACGCGAGTTCCGTCGCGAGCGTGGCGACCGTAAAAATAAGACAGGTTCAACGTTGCTCGGTTGAATTTCTTAGGCGAGCCTCGTCGATACGTTATTTCAATCTCACTAGGGTCTAAAAGTGATCGTACTTCAACTATTTTGAGCTTGGGACAGTCGTGAACATTGCGATTCGAAGTATTCAACAGTTTTCTTAAGCGTATCAGAAAAAAAAATTGAGGATCGATGTTACGAGGGAATTAGGAGTCATTCGCGTCCCCCCCCCCAAAATACTATTATCACGTGATTAAAATAATGATCGCTGCGCAACTAGACTACGAGCAAAATATATATGTGTATAATCTTCGAAAGCACATTGCCGGCCTCGATATCACGTGATTTCGCCACATTTCTCCAATAGAAAAATTCTTACTCGCGCATAGCTGTACGAACCTGGCGAAAATGTGTTTCGTCCGAAATGTAAAGGCGGATTATGCGAATGACAGAGGCTTCCGTGTGTTGAATTTAAAAATGGAAGTACCCTTAAATGGGGTTAATAGAGAAAATTTCAACGTAAAAATCGACTGAACGTACTTTCTAAATGTTCGATGAGTGATCAGTATCGATGTTTCTTTCATTACAAAACAAGATGAGGTCTTTAATTATAACGACGCCCTTTTCGTGTCTCCGAATCATTCGTCCTTCCGATACAACGTGATAAAACGATCTTGGCAGTATCTTTCAATTCAGCCTGAGTTGCACGATCAATAGCAAAACGAAAGCCTCGGAAAAAACTGGCTCGTGGAAGATTGCGAGTAAAATATTACAAAATTCTTCGATCATGCTTGAGTTTCTTTCGACTTTTCATTCGCCTGCCTCGTTTACTCTTCTTGCTCTTGATCGTCGGATTTTTCCTCGTTTCTGTTCGCGCTCTCGTCCATTGTTTCGGAATCCAACTCGTCGCCGGTGTCTCTTGTTACGGTCTCGGATTCCGTTACCTTTGGCTTATCCTCGTCCTTGTCAACGGTTGCCGTCGATGGCCTCTCGTCCAAATCGCTGGAATCAACGTTCGTTTCGTAATTTACAGGGAACACTGCCCTCATTATTCGTTATATCGAACAGTTCGCTGTAGATTGAATTCGTTTCCAGCAGTGAGAAAAGGAAAATAGCGACGATGGGAAAAGCTGCCCATCACAATATAAGCGTATACATTGTTGCACGCATTTACGTTACTTTCTATTCCATCCGATTGTTCCACTTACCCCTCCGAATGCGCTGCGCTCGTGTCTTTATCCATGGACACCTTAAACAGAGATAACTCCCATTGCAACGGTCTCTGGATTCGATTAAGGGGAGATATACACCTAGATGGTCGAGGTCGAGGATTTGGAAGCTATGAGCATTCCGTCAACCGTAGAAGACCTACACTATGGGCCTGGTATCGACGATTCCATGTAAGTTGACAAATTTCATGATTTATTCATTCCCAAATTTTCAAACGCGTTTTTCTCAAAATCACGTTTTTCAAATCGGTACCCAAAATTTCTCGATAACCAATCAACCGATTGCTTTGAGGTTTTTTGTGGTTATTCTAAACACCATTATCTAGTACTTGTCATAGGATTTTTTGCCGTTACTTAGTTTTTGTTTTATAGGCAAAATAATAACTAATTTTTGGCCCAAAAATCACTATTTATGTTCAAACGTCCGCCATTTTGTCATAAATCGATATTTTCAAAATCGGCTATGACAAGTACTAGATTATAGTATCTAATTTAATGATCTTTTTGGTTTTTTTTGGGATGATTTTTGAAGAAACGCCAGTGGGTACCGCATACGCAGATTTTTTTACGACGCTCCAAGGATCATACAATATCCTTGTATATTTTTGATATTTTTAAATAAAGAAAATTAAGCATATTTTTGAATGTATATACTTTTAGATAATTAAAACCCCAATCCGAAATTTCAAATGGTTTTCCTTGAAAAAAATTCACAAAAATGACCTTTTTTCCGGCTCCTAAGTGTGTATCTCCCCTTAAGGCCTTAGGCCACAGTAACGGGTATAAAATCATGTGCGAATTTAACAATTTTGTTTCGTATGAAAAAGTGATTCACTCACAAAATTAATTACACATCTATTTTGTATCAATATCAAGCTGTTAGAAAATATGTAAATATTTTTTCGATGTACAAAATGGCCGACTACTGATATTTTCTTTTATCTTTTTTTCAGGCGCTCCGCGGCGTGACATTTAGCATCAATTTTTTACCTAGAACAAAAAACAAAAATTCTCGTCAATCTACATTAGAATACCTAAAGAAGTACGTACGGAATTTAAAAATATTGTTTTATTCAAAAGTTGTAGATATTTGAACTTGCGAAATGAATTTTCAGCAAAAAAATATCGTTATAACTGCTCATAAAATGAAAAGTTTTCGATTAATCAGAAATTCCGTACGTACTTCTCTGCCAAATGCAATTAGGAGTAACTTTTAAATTTAAAGTAAATCGAGTGAAAATTGTTGAAGTTATTTGTCACGCCAATTGGAAAAAAGCTGTTTTGAGAAGTTTCGAAGAGTCGGCCATTTCGTACATCGAAAAAAAAAAAAATTCTAACTGCTTGATATTCATACTCAATAGATATGTAGTTAGTTTTATGAGTGAATCACTTTTTCATGGGAAAAAAATTGTTAAATTCGCACATGATTTTATACCCGTTACTGTGGCCTAAACCCTTAATTACTTTATTCAGAGTGGCATACGTGCGTACCTCACGACTCGACGCATTCCCATTCTGTTGTATACTGACGCTCTGAGAAGAATTCTTTCTACTGACTTCGGTCGTGCTCGGGGCCAATTTGAGAAACTTGTCCAATTCGTCGATTTCATTAGCTAAATCGAAGTCCTCGTAATCCTACGGACAGATAAGCTCGTGATTCAACCGATCGTTCGTAGTTGATTATCCAACGTAGGATCGACAGACGGTTCAATGAAATAATGTAAAAAGAAATTGTAATCGTTGAATCCGACGTGATGAAATTTCATTGGATATTCGCTCGAGAAGTGGAAGATAGTAAAAATAGGTCCGTTAGTGAGTATTGTGAAATTACTCCGCAATAGTCTTCGTCGTTGTATATTTGCGGCGGCAAAGGATGCTTGCTGTTCTTCGCGGTACTGTTGCTCTGCATGAATTCTTTCTCGTCCTCCTTTCCCGGCTCCGTTATGTCGATGACTTCATACTCGACGTTTTTACTGTCGAGAATCATCAATACTCGCTGCTGTCTCTTCTTCACCTGCGAACGATCGATCACGCGTTTTTACATCGAACAGGCCGACGTCACTGTCCAGAGTATGATTCACGATGAAGGATGAGGGGACGCGAAAATTGCCGGAAATTGCAATTTGTTTGAAGCATCGCGTTTACTAGCGTCATATTAAAAAGGTAAGAACAGCTGCGGTGTACGGATAAAGAATTTGTGCATGAAGAATTTTAGGATGGAGGAATTGAAAAAAAAAGGTAATTTCGAAGTGTCATTGGAAAGGGGTGGCTTTTAAGGTAATCCTTTCGCGGAGGGTCGTATTTCATGGGGGCATGAGTGCCCTCCTAAATGCTTGATAATATTTAATATTTTTAAAAAATGTCGCGCAATTTTAGTAGATTTAGACATTTTGACATTTTCTCTGAAAATGTCGCGGCTACGAAAATTCTTCAGCTAGTCACATTTTTCCAATTTTTGTCAATATTTTCTTCAAACATTCGGCGATCCCCTCTTTTTATTATCTTTACGAAGTCTAGATTTTTCATACGCGTAATACGATTTTGAGACTTGTAATTTTTCGTTAAAAGTTCGGTAGCTTGGCTAGAAATTGAACCAGTATACTGGGACGTATTTTTGTTTGATTAGAGACGAAAATCAGTCAATTGTTAAAAATTCGGGTGCGTGAAGGGATAGAACGTCGCGACATCGTTGTCATTGACTTTGAGCCTGTTTTATATCGGCGTAATAATTGACGACAGAAGATTACTCAAATAGTAATTCGATACGATCTCGATGGCGCGCGTATGGATCGCGAAATGTCATAAGTATACGCGAGTGCGTGCGGTTGATCCAAGGGTTTTGGCACTGGCCAAGGCCGTCCCGGGAAACAAAATGTGCCCACCTATGCGTCCCTGTGTACTATCGCGCGTTCGAGAAGAAAGAGCCTTTTAAAAGGAAGCTCGTAGTTGGCACTCACTTCTTTGTTACCGCTGATACCCGATGTGTAGATCTTGACGGGCATGATTATCGATTGTTTTAACGAAGTTTTTCGCTGTCAACTATCCGGCGCACGCTGATTACAAACTGTGCGTTGCTTATTTTCACGCACACTTGCGCACACATGGGACGCGCTTGATAACGCGACGCTCGGTGGTTCGGCTATGGACGATGGCGCGGGGGAAAAACCGAATGCTTCGACTGGCGGACACGACTGTGGCTTGGTATGGACTGACGGTGATTAGTCTAGCGCTAGCCTCTAAAAGCACCGCGAACAGTCGCTACCTCGTCCGGGAGGGGGGATTCTCCTACGCCCCGTCACCGCTGTGTTACTACGTCACCGAAAAAAAATATCACGTGTACGGGGCACTCTGAGAGTAGTCGGCCAATTTAAAATCTCCCGCTTGAGCGTCAGCAATGAGAAAAATCTTCCCCAATTCCCATCAAAGTTTATAGAAATCGAAAAAATTATAGGAGATTTCTCAACGGGTTTCAGTTAAATGCATTTCTTTCTCATGCACTGTCATGTACTCCATCGTTTTCTACAAGTTTACAATTGAAACGAAAAAAACAGGGTCCACTCGGCGTTTGATGCCCCATACGTGGATCGAACGGACGCGTGACACCTACACAATTCACACGTCGAACCGAAAGCCGCGACATAACTCCGCGAGATAGCTCTGAAAAAAGCCGAAAGAACTGCTCTCGAACGTTGATGCGCAACTTCACACTCTAGTCCAGGGAGGCTAGAGTGGGAGGAGTCCGATCTCTTATGGAGAGACTTGAAAAAAGTGGCTACAAAAATGTGGTCATACCGGGATGGCGCCACTATTGCTAAGACGTCGAGAAGTAAGCTGCGTGTGACAGAGACGGAACAAGTAAATAATGAGAAGTGAACTGTGCATATGGCAGCATGGTACTTGAGAAGTAGGCTGCGTGCGAGAGAGATGCAAAATGATATTATAGCCAGATCGCGCGCAAAAGTTACCCCCTCTCTAGCCTCTTACGCGCCCAGCACACAATCATAGTAGCGCGTGTTCGTGAGCGAGCGACGCTCGGACATCTTCGGAAAGAGCCGAGCGCGCCGAAGTTTCCCGACCGCGTCTTCGGCAGCTACACCAACACATGGACGCCGAGCTCGTTCATGTGCGGCCAAGCCGAAACGAAGGCTTCGAGGGAAAAAGCAATCTGAGCACGACTCGCGCGTGACGTCACTCGACGGAACGCGCGAGGCTTTTAGACGATTTCAATGCTTATTTAGCTCTTGATTCTCTGCGTTATCAATGTATACAAAAAAATGTATCGGGCACCCTGATCGCTTTTTTTTAGTTTATACGTTAATTTAAATATAACAATAAATCCAAATTACAACTTATTTGTCTTCTAAAAAATTGTTTACACTCTACTCACACCCATCCTTATGCCAAATAAATTATAATTCATAAAAGTAAGCGGAAATATATTTATATTCGTATTATTATATTAATTCTCATACTTTCATCAAGCGATAAAGCATTATCCCCAAAAACCAGCGAATCATTCATCTGGCCGCGAATCGTCAGTACCAGAAAGTGCATATTCTACAAGCGATGAGATGGTCCCGTTGGTAGCGTTCCTGGCTTCGGTCCGCAGGGGCGCGGGATCGTTGCCCGCGCTCAGTGCTTTTTTTAAAATTCTGATTACCATTAATTCTTATTTGATTAGTTATTTTTATTAGTTATCATTATTATTTTAATTAGTTATCTTTTAGTGTCGAAAAATTTATCGCGCACTCCGACCGCTTATTTGATTAGTTTGTACGTTAATTTTAATTTAATAATAAATCTAAATTACAACTTATTTATCGTCTAAAGAATTGTTTGCGCTTCACTCACACCCGTCCCTATGCGAAATAAATTGTAATTCATAAAAACTAAGCGAAAATATATTTATATTCGCATTATTATATTCATTCTCATATACTATCATCAAGCGATAAAGCATTATCCCCAAAAACAAGCCACATCCATCCGGCCGCGAATCGTAACTTACGAGAATGAATATAATAATACGACTATAAATATATTTCCGCGCTAGCAATTTTGGCAACTGCAAAGTCAACCGAAATAATCAACGGTTGAATTTGGACAGTTTTACAACTATAAAGTCGACCGTAAAAAAAATCCTAATGGTTGATTCAACGGTTGTTTAACCGCGGCCATTTTGTTTTCGCTGGATGGTTGTCTCACTCCGTCGCACAATCTGCTGCGGATATTCCCCCCCCCCTGTGTTTGATGACTCAATTCTCCGCAAATCATCAATTTAATTATCAAGACAGTATAATTTGATTAATCATTAAATATATTGCGTCGAGTCAACCATCCAATCAACCGCCGAGTTAACCATCGAGTCAACCATCCACAAAAAACGCAGGATGGTCGACTTTCAAAGATGAACAGTTGAGAAGCTGTTCAAATTCAACCGTTGAACTTTTACGTTGACTCAACTGTCTTGTACAACCGGTTGACCAAAATGACAGGGCGCTTACTTTTATGAATTACAATTTATTTGGCATAGAGACGGGTGTGAGTAAAGCGCAAACAATTTTTTAAAAGATACATAAGTTGTAATGTAGATTTATTATTACATTCAAATTAACGTACAAACTAATCAAATAAGCGGTCGGAGTGTGCGATAAATTTTTCGGCACTAAAAGATAACTAATAAAAGTAATAATGATAACTTAATAAAAATAACTAATCAAACAAGAATTAATAGTGATAATAATTTTAAAAAAAAGCACTGAGCGCGAGGAACGATCCTAAGCTTCTGCGCACCGAAGCCAGGAACGCTACCAACGGGACCATCCCATCGCTTGTAGAATATGCACTTTCTGGTACTGACGATTCGCGGCCGGATGGTTGATTGGCTTGCTTTTGGGGATAATGCTTCATCGTTTGATGAAACTATGAGAATTAATATAATAATACGAATATAAATATATTTCCGCTTACTTTTATTAATTATAATTTATTTGGCATAAGGACGGGTGTGAGTAAAGCGTAAACAATTTTTTAGAAGATAAATAAGTTGTAATTTGGATTCATAATTATATTTAAATTAACGTATAAACTAAAAAAATAAGCAATCAGGGTGCGCGATACATTTTTTTGTATACATTGATAACGCAGAGAATCAAGAGCTAAATAAGCATCGAAATCATCTAAAAGCCTCGCGCGTTCCGTCGGGTGACGTCACGCGCGAGTCGTGCTCACATTGCTTTTTCCCTTGAAGCCTTCGTTTCGGCTTGGCCGCACATGAACGAGCTCGGCGTCCATGTGTTGGTGTAGCTGCCGAAGGAGCGGTCGGGAAACTTCGGCGCGCTCGGCTCTTTCCGAAGAGCGAAGATGTCGGAGCGTCGCTCGCTCACGGACACGCGCTACTATGATTGTGTGATGGGCGCGTAAGAGACCAGAGAGGGGGTAACTTTTGCGCGCGATCTCGCTGCACTGCTTGCTGGGATGCGTATTCGATCCTCTTCCATCTCTCTTACACGACATTGATACTCGGCTTCGTGCTCGAGGTTTTAGAGATAGTGGCGCCATCCCGGTCTGACCACATTTTTGTAGCCACTTTGAAATGCACAGATCGGCCTCCTCCCACTCTAGCCTCCATGCTCTAGTCGATGAGCATTTTCACCGAGGAGGCTATAGGGAGGAGCCCAGGGGGCTGACACTGGTAGATAAATACTGTTCGCAAAATGTCCTTACCGCACTGTGGCGCTAGTAGTCGTGTGACAGGCATGCATATATATGTACGTTTCACCGGTGTTTCGAATATTTTACATGAATAAAAGTCTAGTGTAGATAACTTTACGAAAACCATTATTCGCGTGTATGGTGGATCCAGTTATCGCTGTAACAGTACGTGCTGTTATCGCCATAACGATAACAGCACGTAACGAAAGTATCGAATCGTTCAGCTGATCGGAGTATTTAAGGCCGAAGCTTGTCACGTAACAGCCAACGCTAGGTAGTGGCGCTTCCGAGAACTAAAAAGCCCGAACAAAACGCGTGTTCGTTTACCATATAGGAATAGTAGGCCAGTGTCAGGGGGCTGGAGGAGCCCAATCTCCGTATTCCAGAGATTAGTAGGGAGATGTACAACGCTCCCCTTTTCGGCGTGCCTCAGAAAGGGCGCTAAATCGCCGCGGCGAGTTCGGGAATATGATTTTGTGTGCATCGCCTCTGTCGAGGTTGCAGATTCCCTTGTAGCCGCGCGAGTCGTGAGCACCGCTCAAGTCGATATCGCGTTCAGCGTGCACACGAATGGGTAGCTCGGTGGGGGAAAAGTCTCTGCCCCTCGCTAACTCGACAGGCGAACGGAGCGAGGTAGGCAGCCAGATCGCGCGTAAAAGTCACTCCCTCTCTAGTCACTTACGCGCCCATCACACAATCATAGTAGCGCGTGTCCGTGAGCGAGCGACGCTCGGACATCTTCGGAAAGAGCCGAGCACGGTCGAAGTGTCCCGACCGCGCCTTCGGCAGCTACACCAATGCATGGACGCTGAGCACGTTCATGTGCGGCCAAGCCGAAACGAAGGCTTCGAGGGAAAAAGCAATCTGAGCACGACTCGCGCGTGACGTCACCCGACGGCGCGCGCGAGGCTTTTAGATGATTTCAATGCTTATTTAGCTCTTGATTCTCTGCGTTATTAATGTATCCAAAAAAATGTATCGCGCACTCTGATCGCTTATTTTTTTTGTTAATACGTTAATTTAAATATAATAATAAATCTAAATAACAACTTATTTATCTTATATAAAATTGTTTACGCTTCACTCACACCCGTCCTCATGCCAAATAAATTCTAATTCATAGAAGTAAGCGGAAATATATTTATATTCGTATTATTATATTAATTCTCATACTTTCATCAGGCGATAAAGCATTATCCCCAAAAACAAACCAATCATCCATCCGGCCGCGAATCGTAAGTACCAGAAAGTGCACATATTCTACAACGGTGAGATGGTCCCGTTGGTAGCGTTCCTAGCTTCGGTCCGCAGGGGCCCCTAGTGCAAATTTTTCTCCAAATTTTTCCTAATTTCTCATATTTTAGTCATATTTAAGATTTTCGGAGGAAAAATGATTCAAAACAGATTCAAGTACTGGTCTATTTCCCAAAAACACATTTTTTTTTACTGAAAATTCATAATTTCTCATTTTTTCCCCGGCAATTTCTCTTTTTCCTATGACCTGAGTGAACGGCTGCGGAGATATTCGGAGAAAAGTTATAGATGAAAAAAATGAGATTTTCGTAAAAAAAACTTATTACATTTTTTTATGCCTCATAATTCTGAGAAATAATGAATTTCCGAAATTTTTGCAAACATTCTTTTCCTTAAGGGGTAAACCACTGTAACGGCCTACAACGAAGCGTTTTAGACAAATAATACTTGGGGTAATTATTAAGCATATATTGAATTATATTGCAAACATTTTTTTGGGAAAATATTACAAAATGGCGACACTGCACAAAATTCTTCCGAGGCATGTTGAACTTAAGGTGCTCTGCGGCACGTAGTATAACTTGTGCCAATTTTAACCTGGACAACATAATTTTTTAAAATTAAATCTAGATGAGTGTAGCTAGTGAACCACGTAGGGAATTTTAGAAATATTGATTTTTGAATAATTGCCGAGTATTTGACTAAAAATGTTCATTTAGACTTAATAAAGCAAAATTCATTTTTTTAGATTAAAATTGGCACAGTTATACTGCGTGCCGCAGAGGTTCAACATGCTTCGGAAGAATTGCTGCGGTGTCGCCATTTTGTAATATTTTCGGATAAAAATTTCGAGCAGTATACTTAAATGTATGATCAATAAATACCGCAAGTATTATTCGTTTATCACATTTTCTTCCGCCAAAAAAAAATTCAAAAAATCCGCTTCTTGTAAGGTCGTTACAGTGGTGTTACCCCTTAAAGTCTTCATATAATTTCCGAGATTTTCCCGTGATCGTAATTAAAATGATGAAATATTTGGAGAAATTCGCAGAAACTCGGATGTTTGCGTAAAAATAATTGTCCGCAAAACTCCGAATTCTTCATATTTGGTCCAATTCATGGAAAAATTCGGAAAAAATCTGAAAATTTTTTCGGAAAAAATCGGAGTTTTTCGGAAAATATTTCCACTAAGGGCGCGGGATCGTTCCCCGCGCTCGGTGCTTTTTTAAAAATTATTATTACTATTAATTCTTATTTGATTAGTTATTTTTATTAGTTATTATTATTTTAATTAGTTATCTTTTAGTGTCGAAAAATGTATCGCGCACGCTGACTCATATACTTTCAAGCGATAAAGCATTATCATAATGCTTTATCGCTTGATGAAAGTAAATCAGAATGAATATAATAATATGAATATAAATATATTTCCGCTTACTTTTATGAATTACAATTTATTTGGCATAGGGACGGGTGTGAGTTAAGCGCAAACAATTTTTTAGAAGATAAATAAGTTGTAATTTAGATTTATTATTGTATTTAAATTAACGTACAAACTGATAAAATAATCGGTCAGAGTGCGCGATAAATTTTTCGACACTAAAAGATAACTAATTAAAATAATAATGATTACTAATAAAAATAACCAATCAAATAAGAATTAATAGCAATAATAATTTTAAAAAAAGCACTGAGCGCGGGGTACGATCCCGCGCCCCTAGTGCAAATTTTTTTCCGAAAAACTCCGATTTTTTCCGGAATATTTTTCCGATTTTTTCTATGAATTGGAACAAATAAGAAGAATTCAGAGTTTGGCGGACAATTATTTTTACGTAAACATCGAAGTTTCTCCGAATTTTTTTTGAATTTTTCCGAATATTTCATCATTTTAATTACGATCACGGGAAAATCTTGGAAATTATATGAAGACTTTAAGGGGTAACGACCATACCAAAAGTAACGACCTTACTTTAAGCCACTGTAACGACCTTACAGGAAGCGTATTTTTTAATATTTTTTGTGGCGGAAGAAAATGTGATAAACAAATAATACGTGCGGTATTTATTGAGCATATATTTAAGTATATGGCTATAAGTTTTTATCCGAAAATATTATAAAATGGCGACACTGCAGCAATTCTTCCGAAGCATGTCGAACCTCTGCGGCACGCAGTATAACTGTGCCAATTTTAATCTAAAAAGAAGAATTTTGTTTTATTAAGTCTACATGAGTGTAGCTACTGAACCCCGTAGGGGATTTTCGATAAGTTAATTTAAACAATATTTATTTAAAAATAACTGTCTTAAAAAAAATTGAACATTTTTATTCAAATACTCGGCAATTACTCAAAAATCAATATTTGTAAAATCCCCTACGTGGTTCACTAGCTACACTCATCTAGAATTAATTTGAAAAAAATTATTTTGTCCAGAATAAAATTGGCACAAGTTATACTGCGTGCCGTAGAGCACCTTAAGTTCAACATGCCTCGGAAGAATTTGCTGCAGTGTCGCCATTTTGTAATATTTTCCCAAAAAAATGTTGGCAATATACTTCAATATATGCTTAATAATTACCCCAAGTATTATTTGTCTAAATCGCTTCGTGACAGGCCGTTACAGTGGTGTTACCCCTTAGGAAAATAATGTTTGCAAAAATTTTGGAAATTCATTATTTCTCAGAATTATGAGGGATAAAAAAATGTAATAAGTTTTTTTTACGAAAATCTTATTTTTTTTTCATCTACAACTTTTCTCCGAATATCTCCGCAGCCGTTCACTCAATAAGAAAAAGAAAAAGTTCCGGAAAAAAAATATTATCAAGTTTTTTTTACGAAAATCTCATTTTTTTCATCTTTAAATTTTCTCTGTATATCTCCGCAGCCGTTCACTCAGGTAATAGGAAAAGGGAAATTTCCGGAAAAAAAAAATAATAATATAAAGTTTTTTAACGAAAATCTCATTTCTTTTCATCTTTAACTTTTCTCCGAATATCTCCGCAGCAGTTCACTCAGGTCATAGGAAAAAGAGAAATTTCCGGGAAAAAAATGAGAAATCATGAATTTTAAGTAAAAAAAAAATGTGTTTTTGGGAAATAGACCAGTACTTGAATCTGTTTTAAATCGTTTTTTCTCGGAAAATCTCAGATATGACTAAAATATGAGAAATTATGAAAAATTTGGAGAAAAATTTGCACTACGGGCCCCTGCGGACCGAAGCCAGAAACGCTACCAACGGGACCATCTCATCGCTTGTAGAATATGTGCACTTTCTGGTACTTACAATTCGCGGCCGGATGGCTTCTTTTTGGGGATAATGCTTTATCGCTTGATGAAAGTATGAGAATTAATCTAATAATACGAATATAAATATACTTCCGCTTACTTTTATGAATTATAATTTATTTGGCATAAGGACGGGTGTGAGAAAAGCGTAAACAATTTTATATAAGATAAATAAGTTGTAATTTAGATTTATTATTATATTTAAATTATGTATAACCTAAAAAAATAAGCGATCAGAGTGCGCGATACATTTTTTTGTATACATTAATAACGCAGAGAATCAATTGCTAAATAAGCATTGAAATCATGTAAAAGCCTCGCGCGTGCCGTCGGTGACGTCACGCGCGAGTCGTGCTCGGATTGCTTTTTCCCGCGAAGCCTTCGTTTCGGCTTGGCCGCGCATGAACGTGCTCAGCGTCCATGCCTTGGCGTAGCAGCCGAAGGCGCGGTCGTGACACTTCGACCGTGCTCGGCTCTTTCCGAAGGTGTCAGAGCGTCGCTCGCTCACGGACACGCGCGACTATGATTGTGTGATGGGCGCGTAAGAGACTAGAGAGGGGGCAACTTTTACGCGCGATCTGGCTGCACTGGAGCGAGGTTTTCCGTCCGATCGAGCTCGTCATATGTGTGGCCGTACTGCGGATTGGAATATGCATTAAACGAATTTCAAAGAGAAAAACATGTATCGAGAAAATTGTTTTCTCTCGGTTGGCCGTTTATGCCGAGAGTGCGGGTTAAAAAAATCAACGACGAACCGCGTGGAAAAATGAAACGCCGAATCGACCGTGGAAGGTTCAAAAAGAAATCTTGAGCCTTTGCCGCGGTCGCTACGGCGTTTTTTTCAACAGTAAACATTATGAATAAGGGTGTATCATAAATGTTTTTCTATCCTCAATAAGCGTCGTAGCTGAGTTGGCAGCGTGACGGATTGACGATGCTTGCGGTCCGGGTTCGATCCCTGGTTAATCGACTTTTTTTAATCTATTTTCTTTTCTTCATTTTATATTCAAAAAATTTCGAACTTACTCTCGCTTTAACTATTCTCGCCTGTCCAGGCATTATTTATGATATTTAATTCATATATGTTTAATTAAAAAAAAGACATTGGCTACCGGGGATGGAACCCGCGTCGTCTGCACTCAGAGCCCGCACGCTGATATATCAACCGCGAGGCTCTTGTGACTGCAAACCTGCCTTACGTATACACACTTATCCAACCTTTAAAAAAATTCGCTGCATACCAATTGCATATTGTTTTTATTACCCCAAAGTATTATTGAAGACAATTGAAAACGATTTTTCCAAATTCCTAGAGTGGTATTATCCCTTAAAGAAAAGAAATTGATTTTTTGATCGTTGTAAATGTATATCCCCTCTTAAAGACTTTAACGTGTCTGGCCACCTTGGCCGATCGAAAAATGGGAATATTAAAAAAAATAATAATAAACTCGAAAGTATGGGACGGAATATTTTTTTGTTTTTTTTACACAACGTCAGAAAGAGCTTTAAGTATAACGTTAATAAATTTCTTAATGTTTTAATTGTTTAATTATGTTTAAATAATGTTTAATTAATTTAGTTAATGTGCTTAACATAATTTTTTTAATGGTCGAAAAAAAACCGCTACGCTACATTGTAGCAACACTACTCACGAATGAGCTGATTGTTTTTTTTTTCAGATGTGACATGACCGCGTAACAGCTGGGACAACGACCGCGCGTATAGTGCGGAGGGCCTCCGCGGCAATGTGCATAACAGCGCCATTTTTTAATATTTTGAACGGAAATGTATTAACGTTATTCTTAAAGCCCTTTCTGACGTTGTGTAAAAAAATAAAAATATTCCGGCCCATACTTTCGAGTTTTTTTTTTTTTAATATACCCATTTTTCGATCGGCCAAGGTGGCTAGACGCCTTAAAGTCTTTAAGAGGGGATATACATTTACAACGATCAAAAAATCAATTTCTTTTCTTTAAGGGATAATCCCACTCTAGGAATTTGGAAAAATCGTTTTCATTTGTCTTCAATAATACTTTGCGGTCATAAAAACAATATGCAAATGGTATGCAGCGAATTTTTTTTTAAGGTTGGATAAGTGTATGCGTAAGGCAGGTTTGCAGTCACAAGAGCCTCGCGGTTGATATATCAGCCTGCGGGCTCTGAGTGCAGAAGATGGGGGTTCGATCCCCGGTAGCGGATGTCTTTTTTAAAATTACTCTCTTACGAACTTACTCTTTACTCTTACGAACGAATTACTTTGAATATTTTCGATTTTTTGAATATAAAATGACGAAAAAAAATAGATTAAAAAAGTCGATCAACCAGGGATCGAACCTGGACCGCAAGCATCGTCAATCCGTCACGCTGCCAACTGAGCCACGACGCTCATTGAGGATAGAAAAACATTTATGATACACGCGTATTCATAATGTTTACTGTTGAAAAAAAACGCCGTAACGACCGCGGCAAAGGCTCAAGATTTCTTTTTGAACCTTCTACGGTCGTTTCGGAGTTTTATTTTTCAACGTGGTTCGACGTTAATTTTTTTAACCCGCATTCTCGGCATAAACGGCCAACCGAGAGAAAACAATTTTCTCCATACATGTTTTTCTCTTTGAAATTCATTTAATGCATGTTCCAATCCGCAGTACGGCCACACATATGTCGAGCTCGATCGAACGGAAAAACTCGCTCCGTTCGCCTGTCGAGTGAGCGAGGGGCAGAGACTTTTCCCCCACCGAGCTACCCATTCGTGTGCACGCTGACTGCGATATCGACTTGAGTGGTGCTCACGACTCGCGCGGCTACAAGGGAATCTGCAACCTCGACAGAGGCGATGCACACAAAATCATATTCCCGAACTCGCCGCCGCGATTTAGCGCCCGTTCTGAGGCACGCCGAAAAGGGGAGCGTTGTACATCTCCCTACTAATCTCTGGTGCTCCATACGAAGTTTGGACTCCTTGGCGAGTAACTTCGAGAATTCGATTCATAGCTACCTTCGTGGGATTTACGCCTGCGACCGTGACCGCGGTCACCCAAATTGCTCCGCGTAATAAAATGTTGGGTCCCGTTCTGAATTGCCGTCACTTCTGTCTAGCGCAAAGGAATCGCTGTTTTTTTTTTCGAAGAGCCTCGAACCGCTACACGAGTGGAATATCCAAGATCGTACACTGCAAAGGGCACTCCTTCGATTTAACCAAACACAGCTTATCGATATCCGCCGCGGCGATCAGGGTAAATTAAATTACGTGAACATTCATCTTCTCATTGCTCTACATCGAAATGGCTCTATTTGCGATATCGAAATTCCATATAACAAGTCCATGATATTACGGAATTGTACGTATCCCATTTTCGTTCTTGGTTGAATTCTCTACATAACCTCGATAAAATACTCCCCGTACCGTATTTCTGCATTTATGATTTTTTATATTTATCACGGACCCGCTCGCATTAATGTTATCACAGTTACGCCGCCGCCGCTTATCATCTCCGTCTGCTCATCGATCGAATTTATAGCTCGCTGATCTTCTGTAGGAAGCGCACAGATTTGTCGCTCGTCGAGTGCAAAATGGGTAGAACGTCGAGAGAACGTCGGCGCAGGAGGAAAAACGCTTTGAAAATCTTAGTCGCGGATGAAACCGACGTTATTAACGATATGGAAAATTGGATGTTGTCCTTAGATTGGTTTCCCACCTGCAAATTGACGCCGAGGATTTTTCCTACCACAGGCAGAGGCCTGATGTGTCTCGACGATGTCGAGGCCAACGATATCCTTGTGAAAATACCGAAACAACTGCTAATAACGACTTCCACGGCTGAAGACAGCCGCATTAGCGAAATCTTTCATAGCGGAGATAGTTACGAGGCCCAGTGTATTCTTGCGGTGTATTTAGCTTACGAGAAACACTTGGGGCGATATTCCAGATGGAAATCCTATCTGAACTCTCTGCCTGGCTCCTACACCACCCCCGACTTTTGTTCCCCGAGAGAGAAAGAACGTTTATCTATATTGTCCAGAGATCTACAGATACAAAGCAACAAAGTAAAAAGCAATTACCGTTCGGTCACGGAGTCCATTAACAGGTTGAGGAAATCGAATAGAGACTCGTGCCCTCACTGCGGCAAGTCGCTGCGTGTAATATTCACGTTTAAAATTTTCAAATGGGCGTATTATACGGTAAATACGAGAGCCGTTTACATCGATGATGCGAAAACGTTGAATAAGTTCATCAAAGTCAAGGATGCAAACAATATGGCCTTGGCTCCATTTTTGGATCTGTTTAATCACAGCTACCACGGCGCGGTCCAAGCCAGTTTAGTTTTCGACGACGAGCGAGAGTTTTATCAGCTCAAAACGTTGAAACCTTTTCCCAGAGGCGCCCAAGTTTTCATCAACTACGGCTCACACGACAACTGTAAATTGTTCATGGAATATGGATTTTTCATTCCCGATAATCCGTTGGATCAAGTTTTTTTCGACTTGCGCCATGTCGAACGAGTCGCGTCCATTACGCGATTATCTCGCGAGTTTGTCGTATCCAACGCTTTTCACAAAAATATGGGCTTCGCGTCTGAAGGATTGACTTACAACGCGAACATTGTACTCTTCGTTCTGACCACTCGCTGTACCGTAGATGAGTGGAAGATGAAAGTGTACAATGCAACATTTTCGCGCGAAGATTTGCTGAGAATAAATTCGCTCGGTATGAAAATTTTAGATTTCAGAATGGCGGAGCTAGTTGAAGAATTGAATATAATGGAAAAAGTCGTTGCAGGAACGGAGAGCTACGAAATCGCTAAAGGGCTTGTGAAAGAGTATATTAATTTGTTGAACAGATCGCTCGAGCAATTGAGCGCAAATAACGTCAAAGCATATATGTGAGCGCGGATGAAGTTTTTACGCTAGGTGTAGAAATTATTGATAAGTGTATGTGAGTGCAGGATTATTTTAGTGCGGCGATAATATTAGAAACATTGTCTTGTTTTTCTTAACCCCGGGAGTACACTCTTGAGTCTCACAGGCCTGGCCAAAAAGTGAAAAACTCGCGTTTTTCCTCGCGAAATATTTTTATCTGCTCAAAATATTTTTATCTGCCTAAAAAATCTGTTTTCTCAGACAAAATATGAACCAAGCACCTTCACAGGTGCTTTCCTAACAGTCTTCTCTATTATTTAAAAAAAAAAATTCTGAATAGACGTAATTTGAAGGAAACTACATCATTCGAAAGTTGGCCGGGTCCCACAGACCCTGTGTGCATAACTAAGTAGCGAAAAATATGAGTGTACTTCTAGGGTTTAGGCGTTAGGCTACTGTGACGACCCGAAAATCAGGCAATTAAAAAAAACATTATTTTGGAGGAAGAAGTAGGACGATTGAAAAATCTTTTGGACATTTATTTGTATGTACTTTAACAAAGTTGTGTACCAAATTACATTAAAAAATATGAATAATTGAAGAAGTTATAATCTCGTGAAAAAGCTTTGAACGTGAGGGCCTCAACGGTGTACTTGATTTTCGTCACCTGGTCGATCTGAAACATAAAAAACGAGATTTTTCTCAAAACAGACCATATTGGCTAAGACTTGATCAAGCTTTATTGCAAAAATTTGATTTTATTTATACCAAAATATGGTTTCAGTCAACAACGAAAATTGGATATTTTTCTGTTTTATTTTCAACAAAAATGATATCGTTAATAACTAATGAAAAAAAAATGTTAAGAAAAACGTCGGTCAAGACTAAATTCCTATTACACTGAATAAGTGTACCAAATTTCAAGTCAATCCGTTCATTAGATGCCGAAAAATCGTGTACACCGTTTTGGAAAACAGTTTCGAAAAAAAAAACGCGTTTAAACTTTTACTATCGTTAGCAGTCTATAGCAATACTATCGTTGTAATCATAAGTTTACCTGCAATTTGCGATTCCTGCGCCATAGGTTGGACCTTTCTCTTCAATTTGAGTTGCCTCAAGCGACGAGCGAGTGTCCGTCATTGTCACAGCCAGAGCTGGGCGTAATTCTATTTATAAATACGAATACGAATTTATTCACATCGTGATTTTCATGTGAATATAAATATAAATTTATTCATACTTCACTTCTTTCTATTCACATGCATGCATACAAATACAATTGTATTCACATATATTCTGAACAGACAAATAAATTCACGGCAAAAATTGTGAATATTCACAAAAAATGTGAATATTTACAAAAATCCTGTGAATTAAAAAAAATTCACATAAAAATCTGAGAATGCAAATGTATTCACAAAAAAATTGTGAATACGAAAAAATTCACAAAAAAAGTTGTGAATTTTTCTGTATTTAAGACAAATTAGAATCAAATTCACAATGATTAGATTAAAATTTACACCAAAAGTGAGTTCTTACTTATTGAGTTCAACACAATGTTTTCTCTCCAAATACGTAAGGACTCACTTGTGTAAATTTTAATATGCTTGTCGTGAATTCGATTTTGATTTTAAATTCGTCAATTTGAGGAAATTCACAACTCATTTCGTGAATTTTTTCATATTTATAATGTAATATTTGAAACTCGCAACTTTTTTTGCAAAAATTTATTTGCCTCCACGCAATGTTTTCTCTCAAAATACGTAAGAACTCCCTTTTGGTGTAAATTTTAATCTAATCATTGTTAATTTGATTTTAATTTGTCTTAAATGCGAAAAAAAATCACAACTTATTTTGTGATTTTTTTGTATTTACAATTTTTCGTGAATACATTTGCATTTACAGATTTTGAGGTGATTTTTTTTTAATTCACAGGATTTTTTGTAAATATTCACATTTTTTGTGAATATTCACAATTTTTTCTGTTATTTTTTTTGTATATTCAGAATATTTGTAACTACAATTGTATTTGTATGCATGCATGTGAATACAATTAAGTAAAGTATGAATAAGTTCGTATTTGTATTCACATGAAAATCACGAGGTGAATAAATTCGTATTCGTATTTATAAATAGAATTACGCCCAACTCTGGTCACAGCAGCCCAACCCCTCAATACAGAGCTATTGGTATTGTAGGCCTGATTGAATAAATAATATATGTTCGATAAAACAAAGTGGGCTTGTTTTTATTTGCAGTATTGCAGTGGAAACGTAATCGACCGGGCTCAAACGAAAAAATGCATTCCCCAAACGAAACCAGTGGTCACACCGACCAAAATTCCGCTCGTGGTCGACGGAGTTACGGGTGGGAAACCTGGCCAGCAAAAACGTAATTGCTTCCACCCCGGAGTCTCCAGTTTGAGCAGGGACAACAGTCTCGTCGACAGTCAACCGGTTAACAGTAGACAAATGATCACGGCAATGCTCAGTTACATATGGCCCAAGGTTTCTACATTGTATATTTTCATATATCATTGTTTTCCCGTCAATGGCGAAAGGAAGCAGTTTAAAATTCCGGTAGCAAAAATGTCACACCATGCGATTGGATTTCTTTAAGGACGAACCGGAAATAAGAAAACGCGTGAAAATAGCTGTTGGGCTGCTGATCGGCGCGAAAGTTTTGAACGTTGGGGTACCGATCATATTCAAACATGCGGTGGACACGCTCAATGCCTTTTCGGTGGGGAACGGAGCTGATGCAGTTCTTGGTATGGGAACGCCACCGGAAACCGTTACGACAATCGCGACGGCGATACTTCTGGGATGTGAGGACTAATTAATATGCATTTAGTCGAGGTAGATACAGCGCTACCTGTTAGTCGAATGAGTGCGTTTTTTTTCCTTTTCTTTTTGAGAAACTCGATCGCTTATGATTAGCCGTACTGTACTGGTGGGGCCGGGTTGAAATTCCGAACTTTGAATGATCAGAATACTCAAAACTCCGAAAGAATACTACCCTGAAAGAATTTTACCTGAAAGACCAAAACTCCGAAAATCTGAACGGGCCCGGGTTGAAATTCCGAACTTTGAATGTTCAGAATGTTCAAAACTCCGCAAATATACTACCCCCAAAGATCAAAACTCCGGGAGAATTTTACACGAAAGACCATAACGCCGAAAATCTGAACACCGTCAAAATAATTCGGCTATGGAAGTCTTAAAAGTTTCAAAATTTTCAATAAATCGACGAATTATTTCAAGATTTTTTTTTTATTAAGAAAGGATTTTACGTCAATTTTGAAATTTGTCTAGACAATGTTATACGTTCTACATAATTTACAGTCGACTGTGTAGACTTTCCTTGGCATAATCTTGACGAACCTTGTAATTTCGGAACATTAAGGAGGGTTGTCTTTTTTTTTCGCAAAATTTACCGCTTTTTGGGAATTTTTTGTGAAGAAAGTATACAACGGAAAACTTGTGAAACTTGGCATATAGTTTTATTGATCTGTTTACTACATACAACAAATTTTTTAAACAATTTCATAAAAAAATCCGCCTCCCACCCCCCTCGACGCGCGATGGTCCTTTTTTGATGGTGTGCACGATTACAGCCTTCACGTTCATCCTGCAACAAAAACCCAAAAAGCATTTTACTTTAGACACATATAGCTATCGTTCGATGAAGGGAAAAAAAATTGACGATTTGGTGACGTTTTGAACTTGAAGTATCGATTTTTCGAAAAAAATTGATCGATTTTTTGTTATAAATAAAAAACTATTAAACGTATTGCTTTTTTGCTTCATCAAACGATAAACGGATGTCAGCTGAGCATTCTGTCCAAATTTGAAGGCAATCGGTTGAATAGTTTTTGAGAAATCGTGCACACCATCAAAAAAGGACCATCGCGCGTCGAGGGGGGTGGGAGGCGGATTTTTTGATGAAATTGTTTAAAAAATGTTTTGTATGTAGTAAACAGATCAATAAAACTATATGCCAAGTTTCACAAGTTTTCCGTTGTATACTTTCTTCACAAAAAAATTCCCAAAAAGCGGTAAATTTTGCGAAAAAAAAAAGACAATCCCCCCTTAAAATTAGGAATTTCAAACCGTCGGCGCATTCAAAGTTCGGAATTTCAACCCGGCCCTCATGTCAAGATCATGCCGGCGAAAGTCTACACAGTTGACTGTAAATGATGTAGAACGTATAACATTATCTAGACAAATTTCAAAATAGACGCAAAATCACTTCTTAATGAAAAAAAAATCTTGAAATAATTCGCCGATTTAATGAACATTTTGAGACTTTTAAAACTTCTATAGCCGAATTATTTTGACGGTGTTAAGATTTTCGGAGTTTTGGTCCTTCCTGTAAAATTCTTTCGGAGTTTTGAGCGTTCTGACCATTTAAAATTCGGAATTTTAAACCGTTGGAGCATTCAAAGTTCGGAATTTCAACTCGGCCCCGTACTGGTTGCATTTTGCGAATCGAATAATATATTGTATCAACTTCTGGTACTCATTTAACTAGTACACAGCCCTGTTAACAACACTATCGTCGAATATCCATAATTGAATATCCATAAGTACGAATATCCATAAGTCGAATATCCATAAGTGAGTATAGAGTAGAAATGAGTGCCAGAAATGGCGGGAGGTAGAGATAAGTGAGTTTGTTTGGGTTTATTTTTTGGGTATCTGTTTGGGTTCCTTTTATACTCACTTTTCCTCTACCTCCCACCATTTCTGGCACTCATTTCTACTCTATACTCACTTATGAATATTCGACTTACGGATATTCGTACTTATGGATATTCAGTTATGAAAAATTCGACTTATGGATATTCTACCCCAATCGTTAAGAAACTATACGCTTCCGTCGAAAAGTATGCGTACACTTCACGGTTTTTATATCAGGAGGATAAGTCGCAGATGTCCGTCACCACACGGGGCAAAGAGATGTTCGAAGTAGTATTTAAAAGACAAAGAATAAAAAACAAGCTCCATTACACTTTTTTCCCCTAGTGTCTGCTACTTTTTCAACTCACTAGGTGCCCTTAAGGGGTTAGGCTACTGTGACGACCCAAAAATCAGGCTTGTTTAGAAAAGATATCTTGAAGGAATAAGCATAATCTTGTAGGATGATTGGAAGATCGCTTGGACATTTATTTATGTGTACATTAACAAAGTTTTAAATCAAATTTCATTTAAGGGATAACACCACTCTAGCGACAGAAAATAAATAAATCGATCATTGAGCCTTTGAAAAAAAAATCGCTACGGGACCGATTGCATATTGTTTTCATGACCCCAAAGTATTTTTTAAGCCAAAAAAAAAAACGATTATTCCAAAATGTGGTGTTACCCCTTAAAAATATTCATTACCAAAGGCGTTATAAACAATCTCGTGAAGAACGTTTAAACGTGAGGGGCTGTGTACTTTATTTTGCCCACCGGGTCATAAACAAAAAACGAGTTTTTTTTCTCAAAGTAGATAATATTCGCTAAGACTTGATCGGGATTTTTTGCTATAGTGTTTCAATCATCAATAAAAAAAATGTTATACATTTTTTTCAATTTTTCGACGAAAAATTACATAATTACTACTAATAACTAATGAAGAAAAATAAGTGTACCGAATTTCAAGTCAATTTGTTTATTAGATGTTGAGAAATCGTGTACACCGTTTTGAAAAATTTTTTTTCGAAAAAAACGCGTTTCAGGTGTCACTTGCAGTTCTATCGTGGCAATTATAAGTTCCCCTTATATCTTGGATTCCTGCTTCATATGTTGCAACTTTCTCTTCAATTTGAGGTGCCTCAAGCAACGAACGAGCCATCGTCATTTTCACAGTAGCCTAACCCCTTGAACATAGATGTTTCTTTGCGATTTTCGTACACTTGGAAACGCGCGTGAAGTTTTTCTCTCTTTATTTATTTTCTTCTCGAACAATGGCGATCAATATGTCCTTTTACAGGAACTCGAAAAAGCTAAGATTTACATTCGATTTTCCTTCCAGAAAGATTATTTTTACCCGCACGATTATTCGGTTCTTTGCAATGTCGGTGCAGACTTCGAAAATGCACTGTAGCTGAAGAGCTCTGAGGATAATAATGAAATATTTAGAGGGAAAGAAAAAAGTTTGAAAAAATATGTATTTAAGAAACTGTATTTTAATGACTACTTCCGGTCGAAAAAGCGCGAGAAAAGCGTCCACACTTTTCGCCAATAGAACGGGTTATGACGTTAAAAAAAAACTATTTTCAGATGGAGTAGCGCGTGCCGGATCAGTGGGCTTGAACGAATTGAGAAATGCCGTGTTTGCAAAAGTTGCTCAGCACTCTATACGAAAAATAGCGAAGAACGTTTTCCTTCATTTGCACAATCTCGACCTGGCCTTTCATCTCGGAAGACAGACCGGTGCCCTTTCCAAGGTGAGGTAATGTTACAATTAAAAGGCCAAAAAGATCGATGTGTCCTTTTTTTTTTAATACTACAGAGAGCTAAAAGTATTCTTTGTTTTGTGGAACGCAGACGATAGATCGAGGAAGTCGCGGCATTAATTTCGTCCTCTCGGCGATGGTGTTCAACATCGTGCCGCTCTTTTTCGAGCTGGGCCTGGTCTGTACGATTCTCGGCCTAAAATGCGGCCCCGAATACGCCGGTGTCGCGTTGGGCTGCGTCGGTTTTTACACCATATTCACACTTTTGGTGACGCAATGGAGAACGAAGTTTCGAGTTTACATGAATCAAGCTGAGAACGAAGCTGGCAACAAAGCTATCGACTCGTTGATCAATTACGAAACGGTGAAGGTTCGTTGAATACTTTTGTTGTATTTTGAAAGTTCCGAATCGGGAGTACCATTACCATGCTAGGCTGGAAACAAACGTCGAAGGTGATTCTTCAAAAATCGTATACTTTATAGGAAATTCACGATTGGTTTCTCGGGATGTGCACAAGGAAAGAGTACGAAGTAATATTTGAGATTTCATTTTAATATATAATGACGAGCCTAGCAGTTTTCTCGGTGCCATTTTCTTTATTGACGCCTTCGGCGGTGGCATTTTTCCAACTTTTTAGGATTGTATTCGAGTATCCAAAAGAAGCAAGGATTTAAAAAAAATATTGACTGCAAAAAAACGCACACGCATTTTTCAAACAAAAATTATGTACATGTTCACTGCAAACAGATTTTTTTAAGGGGTTAAGCTACTATGACGACCCGAAAATCAGGGTTATTTAAACAAAAATATTTCGAGGGAATAAGATGATTGAAAAATGATTTGGACATTTTTTTGTATGTACATTGTCAAAGTTGTGTACCAAATTTCATGAAAAAAATATTAATAATTAAAGAAGTTATAAACAATCTCGTAGAGGGCCTTTGAACAAAAAGAGTTTTTTTTTCTTTTAAAATAGATAATATTTGCTATGAAGTGACCGAGCTCTTCGTATTATCGCATTTCATCCAACATAAAAAAAATGAATTTCAATTTTTTTACGAAAAATGACTTCATTATTGTTAATAACTAATGAAAAAATATGTTAAGAAGAGAAACGTCGGTCAAGACTAAATTATTGAACTATTACACTGAATAAGTGTACCGAATTTAAAGTCAAACCGTTCATTAGCTGTCGAGAAAACGTGTACACCGTTTTAAAAAGCATAGTTTTACGAAAAACGCGATTAAGGGGTTATATACAGTCAGGAGGCCCAAAAAAGATCGATTTTTCAAGAATTTTTCTTGAGAAGACCTTTAAATCTATTAACGTAAAAATTTGTACACATATTATGGTAACTTTTAACTGTATTTTAACATTTTTCATTTGTAAAAATAATTATTTTGAAAGCTGCTATAGCTGATCTCCGGGAGCACCTCTAAAAAAGGCGTCTTGCGGTGAGCACGGTATCTCTGGCCTGGATCATCTAAAATGAAGAAACCAAAAAATATTTTGTTAATATAATGGATTATCTTATAATTGATCGAAGGAATAAGCAAAGTAATAATGTTTGACAAAAATTTAGGCCTTAAATTGTTTGCAAAATGGAAAAGGTTTATCGGTGAGAAAAAACCTTCGATTAATTACTAAAAAATATACTTGAAAAGATTGCGTTAAAATTTGAGACTGATCACTTCAGCCGTTTCCGAGAAATCTTGCTCACTAACTTTAAAAACACAGTTTTGAAAAAAACGCGTTTAAAGTTTGAAAATCACTTTCGAACGTTCTGACACGTCATTACAAATGTGCGTGTAACTTCGAGAATATTCGCCGGATTGACAAGAAATTTTCTGTGTGTACTTAAATATAAGTCCATTACGAAAAAAAAAATTAATTCGATTTTTCGAAAATTTTAACTGTATATAACTCCTCAAGGTTTCACTAGCAATTCTATTATTGTAATCATCAGTTTACCTTCAATCTGCGATTCCGGCACCATATATTGGACCTTCCTCATCAATTTTAGTTGTCATTCGTCAAAGTAGCTTAAGCCCTTAATATTTCGTAAAAATCCTCGGTGTGTTTTTAATATTTCAGTTCTTCGTTGAGAAACGCTTTGGCATTTTGCTCCACGTTCAATCTCGGAGCAATGCAACTGCTGTCATTTTGTAGTGAAAAATATCTTCACATTTCACGAAACCAATTGTAAAATTACAATAAAGTTCATTAACATCTTTTTTCACGTCAAATCCAAAGTCGATTTATCAATTAATGGTGCTGTTGCCCCGCAATGATGAAACATTTTTGGAAATGAGTACTGAGATCGAATAAACTTCGGACACGATTGTACGAAACTACTCTTTTGCAGTACTTTAACAATGAGAAGTTCGAGGCCGAACGATACGACGAGTCGCTGAAAAGATACGAGGCCGCCTCACTAAAAACGAGCACGAGTTTGGCAATGCTGAACTTTGGTCAGCAAGCCATCTTCAGCGTGGGCTTGAGTGTTATAATGATAATGGCCGCCGAAGCGATAACAGCCGGTGAGAGCCTTTATCACTGTGATTTTTGTAAATTCGTGGGCTATTTTTTTCCAGCTCCCGGACCTGGCGAATAATCGAGACGTTTTTTTGCTTTCGCAGGAACCATGACTGTGGGCGATTTAGTAATGGTGAACGCACTGTTGTTTCAATTGTCGGTTCCTTTGGGATTCCTGGGCTCGGTATACCGGGAAGTTCGACAGGCATTCATTGACATGCAAACAATGTTTACGCTAATGTCGAAAGACCCAACGATCAAAGTAAGTCTTTTATCCGCAGTTTATCGGACTTCATTCACATTAAGGATGCATGGGAGTCTTATCAATTGCAATGCCAACATTACATGCACCATTTTGTTTGCTCTAAGCGTGAATGCAATATTCACCATTGAACGACTAATCCGTTGCAGAATTCAAACTATTTTAATTGGCAGTATGTTTGCATGCGTTCTTATACTGTTCGTCTTCGATTTTGTTGAAACTCATATACGTGATCAAACATTGAAAACTGTTACAAACGTATTTTTGTTATCGGCTTGAAAATGGAAAAGAAAAAAGAACGCGTGTTAGTCGTCAATTTAATTTTTTTGTATACTTTAGAAGATTTTTCATGGCTCTCCATTAGAAGAATTTTGGTTTTTGTTTCATTCGGATCGGTGGACTGCTTGTGGGTGAAACTGCAAAATCACCCCTCGACAGGGGGCGGGGGGTGATTTCCCCCCTCTTAAAACCGTTTTTTCGCCGATAAAAAAAATACCTCTTCAATAGTTTGCAATGCTTTATCACATATAAGAGTTTCAACAAAATCGAAAGCAGACACTTAAGGGGTTTTAAATCTGCCTAGAGGCCGGAAAAAAGTGGCCAAATAAAAAAAAAACTCTGGAGAACATTTGATGAAAAAGGAACGCATTATCACTAACACAAAGGTACATATATAGTGCGCCTTTTAAAAAAATACAGAAAAAGAACATATAAATGGTTGCCGGCACATGATGACATTTCTTTCGCGACGTTTGGCGGTGGACAGTCTCCAGCTTAATCGGCCCATCCGAAATCTAAAACCCAAACGGGTTATTCAAGTTAACAATAAATACGAGTCGATGACGATCGTCGATTTTTCAAATAATTTTTTTTAACAACGCGGTGACGAATTGAAACTCGAGCATACAAAATCTATGAAAAAAGCCGTCATTTTTACGTAACTATAGAAAAATTAAGATCGATTTGAAAAAAGTGAGATCGTCAACGACCTTCAAACGTTTCTCATCGTATCTCCTGTGAATTTGGAAACAATCCGTCAAGTAGTTCTCGAGATGTCATGTCCACCGACTTTGAAAACAGTGTTTGGAGAAAAACGCGTCTAAAGTTTGATGAGGCTGCTACCGCTCGTCCGGCCGACTGTCAGCAGCTGTAGCTCATTCAATTTTAGGAATATTCCAATGACATTTTCCGCGAATATAGCTAAAAGGTGATACTAACGAGCCCCTTTGGAAAATGCAATTCTTTGACCCCCCTAGGTAGATATAGCCCATTAAGTGATGTTGCTTGTCACATATGATGGGAAGAGCTCAAAAGCTTTGCTCCGATCAAGTCAAATATTTACAAATGCCAGGGAAACGAAGATAAAAGAACAAAAGTGTTTTAACTGTACATTCGAGCCTACGTCCACATATTATGCGATTCGCGACTGATTTTACTTTACACCCGGGACACATGTTCGAGGATTCGAAATTTTTGTTACTTCTGCCTGGAGTTAGATCTCCTTTACATCCTTAAGGAATCATCACAGTGTGACGGGTCGAAAAAAAGGCTGATTTTCACGATTTTTTTTTCGATGGTTAAAATACGCTAATCAGTCTGATTTTTTGTCAAATCAAAGCACTCATGAAGAACAGAAAATACATTTTTAAACGTTCATCTTTATTTTTTTTACACTTTTCTAACGGTTAATAACGTCCTCGAAAAAAACGGAGTCCTCACGGTGTATACGGTCGTGGCCGTAGGTATTATCTGAAACAAAATTTGTAAAAAGATTATTAATCAGTCTGAAAGCCGCTATTTGGCCATGGAGTTTTTAAAATAAAAATTGACAAATTGGCGGCGTTTTGAAAAAAAAAACTATCGAATTTAGCCTATTTTGTCGACAGTTTTTCGTTAAAAAAAATACAAAGATTAAAAAAAAGCTTCCATAGCAAGATAAAGAATAGCGTGAAGAATGTTATGTCAAAATTTGAGACGGATAGCTTGAAAACTCTCCCTTTGAGAGTGTCGTTTTGAAAAACGCGTTTAAGGGATACACCACTTTAGCGGCAGAAAATAAGGCCCAACTTTGACAATTTATTTTGGGAGTATGGCAAAAGGAAAAGGAATTCTTTTGAGAGGGTTTATTTAACACATATTGAAGTAAAAAAAAATTATTGTAATTTTCATACAAAATGGCGGCGACAGAGCCCATCTTGAAAACCGTGTTCTTTACAAATAGCTTCACGAGAGGACGGTTTTCTCGTAGAGTATAAGACCTGGAACGAAAATCAAACAAAAATCTATATATTAATAGCTATGAGACTACGTAGGGACTTTTTTAAATGAAATTTTCCAAAAATTGCACACTTTAAACTAAATAAATCGATTTTTTGCCCACAAATTAAGCAGTAAATTGTTTATAAGAAAAGTTTACATTTAATCACAAAACGGCTACGTATTTCCATAGAGAATGTAATTGTAAAGCTACCATCAAAATTACAAATCAATCCATGCAAAGGTGTTCGAGTAATCCGTCCTCCCAGTTTGAAAAAAGGGGTTTCGAGAAAAACGCGTTTAAAGTTGTACGAGGGGCCTGAAAAAAGTCCGAGGCGCTGCGGCAGAATCGACAATTGAACCTTACAAAAAAAAAAATTCGCTTCAGGACCACTTGCATATTGTTTTTATGACCCCAAAGTATTTTTTGAGCCAAAAAAACGATTTTTCCAAAATCCTAGAGTGGTGTTATCCCTTAAAGGGCTCCGAGTGCGGAATTTTCATAAAAATTGTCTACTTCTGATCAATCGGCGATACCAAGTCCATGTTTATAACCGTCTATCGGATAGTGCAAACAAAAATAGATTTAAAAAATGATGATGATTGTGATGATTCCGTAATTCCAAAATTAGATTTAAAAAAATGAAGAAAAAAATGTTGACTGTGATGATTCCTTAATTCCAAATCATTCAGATAAGTGCACTTATCAGCCGATAAGTGCGAGTGAAGAACTGTGATAATCAATCCGTCTTAAAAAAACTTTCAACAGAACAAAGAAAACGCCGCACGGTTCATCGTATCGGCGAATACCGCCGACATTTTATTCGATAACGTGACCTTCCAGTACGTGGAAGGAAAAACAATTTTCAACAACGCGAACTTTATGATCCCGAGCGGGAAAAAAGTCGCGATTGTAGGAGGTTCGGGTTCTGGGTGAGATTTTACTTTTCTCATTTTATGTTCTCAGTAACTTTCACCGATCAATTTTAGTCACTAATATACTGTTCATTTCCGCATAGTAAAACAACGATCATCAGACTACTATTTCGATTCTTCGAACCCCAGAGTGGTGAGATATATATAAACGGCCAAAACATCCGGGAAGTCGATATCAACGATTTGAGACGATGCATCGCGATTGTGCCGCAGGTACGGCACGGCCTTCAACACGCAACTAAATCTACGCAATCACATTCGCAACGATCTCCCATGATTAGTTGTCTCGTCACAAACGAGTCATTGGAGACCAGGGTTGCAAATAATGCATTACTTTTTGCGTTTTTACTTAGCGTTTTCATTACTCATTACTTTACATTTTGTAATGAAAAAAAAATTCATTACCCATTACATTACATTCAGTAATGTAAAAAATTTCCATTACTCATTACATTACACTTTGTAATGCAAACACTTGCCGTTGCTTATTACATTGAATTTTATAATGTAAAAAAGATTTCATTATTCATTGGATTAAATATTGTAATGTAAAAAATATTCATTACTCATTACATTGGAATTTGTAACGTGAAATATTTTCACTACCCATTACAATGTAATGAGTAATGGAATTTTTTTACATTACTGAATGTAATGTAATGGGTAATGAAATATTCTTTTATGACCTTTTAAAAAAGTAATGAATAATGCATTACTTTTTCAATACAAATTTCGCAATCCTGTTGGAGACCGGCGGGAAATGAAGCTCGAACTCTTTTCGTCTCTTGTAAACTCACAGGAAGCAAAGACGACTAAACCGTTTGTCGTTGTGATTCATCAAGTCTTATACTCATGAGTTTTCTTTTGTACGTTCAACAGGACTCCGTGTTGTTTCACGATACGATATATCACAATTTGCACTACGGCGATCTCTCGAAGAGCCAAGAGCAAGTATTCAAGGCTGCTAAGATGGCGAATTTGCACGACGCGATCCTCAAGTGGCCGCAAGGCTACCAAACGCAGGTCGGCGAGCGAGGATTAAAGTTGAGCGGCGGCGAGAAACAGAGGGTCGCCATTGCTCGAGCGATTTTGAAAAACAGCCCCATCTTGGTGTTCGACGAGGCGACGTCGTCGTTGGACTCGATTACCGAACACGTAACATCAACTTTAGTCCATTATTACAAACATAACTCTAAACTTGCCTTCATTTACGTTGAACGAATTTAATTCAATTGTTATTTTCATCTTCGTGCCCAAGTACGAATACACGAAGAAAATTTCATCGAGTTGTACAGAAATTTGGAAGTTAAGGGGGGAGACACCCTTAGGCGAGGAAAGGATTGCTGATTTTCATCTTTTTTGTAAATCAAAGATTTCTTTACCATTTTTGAGACTTAGGTTGTGTTTTATTGCTACTTTTGGCTGTTGCATCGTATTTTTTCAATCTTTAAGGGGTAACACTGCTCTAGCGGCCGAACACAAGACCTAACTGACGATTTTTTTGGGAGTTTAATAAAAGGAATGGGATTTTTTGGAGGGATTATTCAGCATATATTTGAGTATAGCAATTTTTTTATTATTATTTTTGTGAAATATAAAAACACGAACAAAAAACAAAACAAAATTTTCTCTATATACTATTGGCTATAGAATTACACAGGGATTTTTTATTTAATCAAATTTTGTAAAAACGGTGCACTTTAAACCCAAAAATTCGATTTTTTTCCGAAAAAAGTAAGCAGTTAATTGGTGATAAAATAAAACGTTTACATTAAATCGAAAAACCCTTACGTACTTCTATGAACGAGGTAATTGTGAAGCTACTGTCAACATTTCAAACGGATCCATGCAACCGTGTTGAAGTAATGTGTTCGATGAGATGGAAAAAAGTGTTTTCGCGAAAAACGCGTTTATATGATGTTTGAGCATTGTTGAAGTAATTTAAGAAAAAAAGATTTCTTCGAAATCCTGGATTGGTGTTACCCCTTAAAAATGGCGGAGGTATGGCACAATCTTCGAAACGGGTCGCGGCGGATGTTGTCAGACGGCGTGACACGTAGTGTCGGCGGGGTCAATCCGAAAAAAACCATGAAGATTTTTCTCTCATTAACACTCCATACGTAGAATATGAACCAAGAAAAAGTGATAAATGTTGAAAATCCATAAAATGGTACACTTTGAAACAAAAAGATTGAGTTTTCCTAAAAAAATGTCTACATTTTGCAATAAAAAAATGCGTTTTTTAAGGAAAATTTAGGGTCGTGTTTTAGACAATAAGTTTAGAAGGATTTATACCAAATTTCATCAGAATCGGTCGATTAGTTGTTTAGCTATCCGTCACGCCGGTTTTGAAAATGGAGTTTAGAAGACCGTGCCATACCTCCGCCATTTTCAAAGATTGATAAAAAAAAATACCATGTAAAAACCAAAAGTAGTAATAAAAAATACCCTAATTCTCAAAAATGATAAAGAAATCTTTCCTTTAAAAAAAAATTACGAAAATCAGCTAATTTTATCCCCTCCTGATGGTATCTTCCCCCTTAAGGTTTTTCGTTTGAAACATTAATTTGATTGTACGATCTGATGCCGAAAACCTACCATGTCAGACTGAAAACTCATATGGGGACTTCAGACTCGATGTTTTTAATTCAAAAACGTTTTTTGAAATGTTGCGGTCAGATGCTTAAAGTATACACAAAAACGAATATTAACTGATTCGAAGATTTCGTCCGGAGCCAAATGATGGCTCACTGAGATACGATGAAAATGAACTTTTGCGCTGAAGTCCGTCGTGGCCAATTTCTTGCAATTTTTAAAATTGAACCCGAACCGACCTAGTTTCTTCCTAGATGGATTACATTTTGAGCAAACGAAGAGAGGTTGTTCGTCTTTTAATCGAGCAGGTGTTACTTTTTTTTTCCGTAAAATCCACCATTTCTGAAACCACTCGGAATCGGCAAATCGAGCTTCCTCTCTTTCGCAATCGTGGTCGCTCGGTCGGTGTGACACTTCGCCTTAACAATCCTGTAGTAGTCATTTCTTCGAAACAATTTATTCAAAGTCAATATTTTCTTGTAATCCCTGCAACGTCTTTAGTGTTTTATATTCATACTGGAAAACGTTTTGGTATTTTGCTCCAAGTAGAATTCTAAGAATTAGAAAAAACTTAAGCCCGGAGGTCTGCAACGAAAAATGGGACCAATAGTGAGCCGCAATTTTACATTGAAAAAGTTTTTGATAAATGTGTTGCGCTCTTTTTTCTATGTAGGATAAAGTGACCTTATTTTGGCACCCCACCAATTATTGACACTTCTCTCCTACCTACACAGTGGGCCTTAAGCGGTCAATAATTGGGCCCTTAAAGAGCCAATAATATGGCCCTTGAAGTGCCAATAATTGGGCCCTTCAAGTGCCAATAATTGGACCCTCGAAATGCCAACAATTAGGCCCTTAAAGTGTCAATAATTGGGCCCTTAAAGTGCCAATAATTGGGCCCCCAAAGTCCCAATAATTGGGCCCCAAAGTCCCAATAATAGGGCCCCCAAAGTGACCATAATTGGGCCCTAAAGTGCAAATAATTGGGCCCTTAAAGCACCAATAATTGGGCCCCCAAAGTCCCAATAATTGGGCCCCAAAGTCCCAATAATTGGGCCCCCAAAGTGACAATAATTGGGCCCTAAAGTGCAAATAATTGGGCCCTTAAAGCACCAATAATTGGGCACTCAAAATGCCAATAACTCTCCTACCTACACAGTGGGCCTTAAGCGGTCAATAATTGGGCCCTTAAAGAGCCAATAATATGGCCCTGCAAGTGCCAATAATTGGGCCCTTCAAGTGCCAATAATTGAGCTCCCAAAGTGCCAATAATTGGACCCTCGAAATGCCAATAATTAGGCCCTTAAAGTGTCAATAATTGGGCCCTTAAAGTGCCAATAATTGGGCCCCCAAAGTGCCAATAATTGGGCCCCCAAAGTGCCAATAATTGGGCCCCCAAAGTGACAATAATTGGGCCCTAAAGTGCAAATAATTGGGCCCTTAAAGCACCAATAATTGGGCACTCAAAGTGCCAATAACTAGGCACCTTCCCCTATCTTGCGGAAACAGTTGTCATTCTTCAACAAAGTTAATTGATATTTCTTTCGATCGACTTAACAGTTCCCATGCCACTCTATCCCGACGTAAAGTGTGGGAATTTTCGTTTTCTGTTGACAATCAAAACCTCATTGTACAGCCTGCTTAAGGGGTTAGGCTATTGTGACGACCCGAAAATCAGGGTTATATAAAAACATCAATTTCGAAGGAATAAGTAGGATGATTGAAATATCGTTTCGACATTTATTTGTATGTACATTAACAAAATTGTGTACCAAGGTTCATAAAAAAATATGAATAATTCAAAAAGTTATAAACAATCTTGTGAAGGAACTTCGAACGCGAGGGGCCCAACGTGTACTGAATTTTGGCCATTCGGTTGATCTGAAACAAAAAAAAACTAGTTTTTTCTGACGATAGATAATATTGGCTAAGAGTCGACCAACTTTTTTTTGTTATCGTGTTTCAATCATCATACATTTATTGAATTTTTGTTCGATTTTTCGAGGAAAAATGAGGTCGCTATTGTTAATAAGCAATGAAAAAAAAAATAAGAAAAAAGTCGGTCAAGACGAAACTACTATTATACTGAATAAGTGTACCAAATTTCGAGTTAATCCGTTTATTAGATGTCGAGAAATCATGTACACCGTTTTGAAAAACATGGATTTGAAATTTAAAAAAAAACTTTTACTAGCCGTTCTATCGTTGTAATAATAGGTTTGCTTTCAATCTTCGACTCCTACACCATATGTTGGATCTTCCTCTTCAACTTGAGTTGCCTCAGGCGACGCGAGATTTTTTTTAATGTCCACAGTAGTCTAACCCCTTAAGGCGCAATATCACACCGGCCGACAGGCTATAAGTGCGAGAGAGATAGCTGATTTTCAAATTCTCAGTGTTCTCCGAGACGGCTGATATTTCGGAAAAAAGAATAACGACACTCTCCACTTCATCGCCCGACGAACAGCGTCTTTCTTTTCGTTTACCCGAAATGTAATCCGACTAGGAGAAAACGTATCGATGAAATAATTGTAAAGCGGAATGTGATCTTGTTAAGGCAGGATATACATTTCCAACTATAAAAAAATCGATTTTTTTTTTTATTTAATCAATAGAACTATATACGTAGAATATTATCCTAAAGTTTCAAAGCGAAATTGGAAAAACTTCAAACGTTACAGCCCGTCAACGCTGTGCCTCACCGCTCGGATTCGGAGCGGGCGTGAACTTCAAACGCGTTTTTCTCAAAACTGCATTATTGAAATTGGCATGCAGGATTGCTTTAAAACTATTAAGCCGATTGAGTTGAAACTTGGTAGAAATATTGATAATATTGGTACCTTCTACTTGATGAGAATTGTTTTTGAAAGATTGGGAAAAAACGACTTTTTTAATCCACATTTTACAGAAATGTTGCGTGAAATGTTGATTTTTTTGTAAATGCGTGCCATTTTCTTAAATATGCATTTTCGTCATTTTAATTACCGTCACATAAAAACTATACATGTTCTAACTGAAAAAATGTTTAAACTTTTTTGCAAATCAAAGTCTACAGGAAGCTAGACTGTACGCCGATTCGCAAGTCCCGCGGCGACCTTGCTGTAACAGTCTGCCACAGCTCCGCCATTTTGATAATGAATTAATTTAAAAAAAATGTTCTATATACTTAAGGCCTTAGGCCACAGTAACGGGTATAAAATCATGTGCGAATTTAACATTCTTTTCCGTATGAAAAAGTGATTTACTCATAAAATTAATTACACATCTATTTAGTATGAATATCAAGCTGTTAGAATTTTTTCGATGTTCAAAATGGCCGACTACTAACATTGTCTTTTATCTTTTTTTAGGCGCTCCGCGGCGTGACATTTAGCATCCACAATTTTTTTACCTAGAACAAAAAACAAAAATTCTCGTCAATCTACATTAGAATACCAAGAGAAGTACGTACGGAATTTAAAAAATATTGTTTTATTCAAAAGTTGTAGGTAGTTGAACTTAAGAAATGAATTTTCAGTGACGAATTTCATTATAACTGCTCATAAACTGCTCATAAAATAAAAAGTTTTCGATTAATCAGAAATTCCGCACGTACTTCTCTGCGAAATGCAATTAGGAACATAACTTTTAAATTTGAAGTAAATCGAGTGAAAATTGTTGAAGTTATTTGTCACGCCAATTGGAAAAAAGCTGTTTCGAGAAGTTTCGAGTAGTATTTTGTACATCGAAAATTGTACATCGAAATTGTCATTGGCCATATTGTACATCGAAAAAAAATATATATATTTCCTAACAGCTTGATATCCATACTAAATAGATGTGTAATTAATTTTATGAGTGAATCACTTTTTCGTACGAAAAAAATTGTTATATTCGCACATGATGTTATACCCGTTATTGTGGCGTAAGGCCTTAACTATACTATTAAGGGGCCAGTCCACTTTGGAGCCACAAAAAAAGCTATTTTCGCGATTGTTTTGAGAATTTTATAAAAGATATGAATATAAAAGTTGTTCGGCTTGATAAATAAAGTCTTGAAATACATTTTTCAACAAATGTTAATTCATTTTTATTCATTTTTATGTACAAAAACAATAGTTTAACGTAACGCCTCAAAAATCGGTGGGCTGGGTAGTTCCATCACAACTCGGCAACGGCTTGTCTGAAACAAAAAAATCGAAGTCCATTAGATTCAGTATGACACCAGCTACAAAATGACCCTCGGATATAAAGTTTTATCAAAAAATAAAAAAATGGCAGATGAAAAACGAAAAAGTTTAAAAAACGCGTCTTTTTCGCAGTTTTTCGCAACAAAAAGAGTAAAAATCAAAATTTTAAAGCCATCGAGGGTCATCTTGTTGCGAATCATGTTTACAATATGTGGTTCAAATTTCAAGAGAATCGGTTTATCAGTTTTAAAGATACGATGGAGCTAGATTCTAAAAACGTCGTTTCGAGAAAAACGCGTTTGCAGTTTATACTATGAAAAACTCTTACCTAAACTCAATCGGCAATTCCTACAACCATACAAAAACCCTTCTGATTGCTGATCATCGTCGATTTCTTCAAGTTTTGCTTGCTTTCGATTTTTTGAAATTTTCAAAGTGGACTGGCCCCTTAAGGTATACCCAAAGTTTGATAATTGTAGAATAATTATTTCTTAGTTTAAAAAATCCGTCAATATTGCTTATGTTTTTCCTGTCTAAATGCATATCCCGCCTTAACCAGAATATTTTGGAGGCCCTCCGTCGAGCAACAACCGGCCGTACATCGATCGTGATAGCCCATCGACTCTCGACCGTGATGGATGCCGACGAAATCCTCGTTCTGGACAACGGTTGTTTGGTGGATCGAGGAAGCCACGCGGAGCTCGTGGCGAAACCTCAATCGGTGTACAACAGACTGTGGGAGGCGCAGCACAAGGGGATGGAGAAGAGTTCTCGGGGAGAAAATTGTTGAAGAGTGCAACCGGAAGTTCGACGATGGGAAAGTCGGCCTCCCGGTAGCCGTATTACATATTGTAAATAATCTAGATGACGAAAAACTCTAGTGTGGATAATTGTACAGTATTTCCACGCGAATCCTTAAGGATACGATCAAAAGAAGCCGAACGAACATTCAACGGTATGCGTGAAGATGCGGGCATCTTGGACGACAGTCTTGACATGTCATAAACTCGAATGCGTAAAAATAAAACTACTATACGACAATAACAAAAAAGGTAACGAGAAAACTGAATTTTCGTATCGTAGAACTTGACGTTATTGAGGCCTGCGCAAAAACCGAAAAAGCGACACGAGATACGATTTTTTTCTTCATTAGTCCAATGCGACTAGAGGGCAAAAAAAATGTACGACGTTTGGTACGAAGCGTCAGGTAGCCTATGAAATATGTACGTGACGCCGCGGCTGCGAAATACGCAACCGGAGTAAGTCTGTTCAGTGCCATGTCCCGTTTTTATCTGGAATATAGTCATACCGAATATGAAAATAGACGCTCGGCTCAATGCACAGTTATTGATCACTCCCTGTGTGTGTTATTGTCCCGTGTCACCGTGACAACCTCGACGAAACAATCATGGATTCCCCGCGGTCGGCAATCGGTTTTTATTCTTTTTTTTCTCCCTCCCATTATATTTTGACAACTCGCGCGTCAATGTGACAACGACAGATCGACGGGAGTCTATAGCGAGCGTCGAAATGTGATTAGTTTCGCGAGTGCTGAGAATATTCGCCACGGTAAAATGCAATCGGAGGTCCCTGCACTGCCCGTAGTGTGTTCCGACGGGAAGAAATGTTCAGCTAGGTAAAAAAAAAAAAAAAAACGAAACGTTCACACGTACGGCGTCGGAAAGTTCGATGTAGAGCGTCACAGTAGAACTCCTCCTCGCGAGAGACTAACATTGGACGTTTTTTTAATTATTTATCGACGCCAGAAATACGGATCTAAACGACGAAAGTACAAGCGTACAAGTTAAGAATCATAATACGTGCAAGTTCTCGTTGAATCTCGTGTCGAATCGCAAGAAATTGCATCCGTTAGTTGGTTTGTACAACACTTGCTTCTCGAATGCATCCTGTTGAGTTTTCTTGGAAAAAAAAAAGGTTTTATTTAACATTTTACGGATTCGTTGAAAGGTGGACCGTATAGAACGAGTATGCGCCTGTACGCCTTAACCGAGCCCGTTAGATCGACCAACAGGACATCCGTGGGACAGCGCGTTATGTCAGCGAAAATGTTACGCGTGAAGCAATTACAGAATCAACTCGCCGACGCCCATTATCATCTGAACGTAAATACATTTTTGTACGATTCAACGCTCTGAGCGCGCTCTCTCGTCGTTCTACGCGCTGTTGTTAACTGCCGTTTTTTAAATTGCCAATGTTCTCTGCGATCAGGAATTGGCCAACGAGAACAGACTCTTGAAGGCTCTCCAGAAACGACAGGACTCCGCATTGAGAAAATACGAGGGTAAAAACGCCGAATTGCCACGCATTATGAATTCTCATCACGAGGAACTCAAGGTGCTGCAAACGAGGCACAAAAAACTGAGAGCACAGCACAAGCAGACTTACGACTTGTTGAAGGAAAAAGAGAATGAGATACACTCGTTGCAGGTGAACGTCAGTTTTTCTACTTCAATATGTTTCTCGAAATGTTCAAGGAGTTAGGCTACTGTGACAGAGCGAAAATCAGGGTTCGAAACAAAATTTGGAAGGAGGGAGATGATTTTTAAATCGTTTGAATATTTATTTGTATGTACGTTAACAAAGTTATGTGCCAAATTTCATTAAACGGTATTAATAATTAAAGAAGTTATAAACTATCTCGCGAAAGACCTTTGAACGTGAGGGAGTCAGCGGTGTACTTGATTTTGGCCACACGGTTGATCGAAAACAAATAAAACGAGTTTTTTAAAATAAAATATTTAGTTTTGGCTGAGACTTGACCGAGCTTTTTTTGTTATCGTGTTTCAATCATCGAATTAAAAATGTTCGAATTTTTTTTTCGACTTTTCAAGGAAAATGAGAACATTATTGTTAATAACTAATGAAAAAATATGTCGAGAAGAAAAATGTCGGCCAATACTGAACTAAATTCCACTGTGTACTTAATTTTGGCCACCCGCTTGATCTAAAACAAAAAAAAAGTTTTTTTTCCTCAAAGTATATAATAATGGCTAAGACTTGACCGAGCTTTTTTTGTTATCGTGTTTCAATAATCGAATGAAAAACAGTCGAATTTATTTTCTCGACTTTTCAAGGAAAAATGATATCATTATTGTTAATAACTAATGAAAAAAAAATGTTTAGAAGAAAAACGTCGGCCAAGACTGAACTAGATTTCACTGTATACTTAATTTTGGCCACCCGCCTGATCTAGAACAAAAAAAAAACGAGTTTTTTTTTCTCAAAATATATACTATTGGCTAAGACTTGACCGAGTTTTTTTTTGCTATCGTGTTTCAATCATTAAATTATAAATGTTCAAACTTTTTTTCGACTTTTCAAGGAAAAATGAGATAATTATTGTTAATAACTAATGAAAAAATGTTACGAAGAAAAACGTCGGCCAAGACTGAACTAGATTCCACTGGGTACTTAATTGTGGCTACCCGATTGATCTAGAAAAAAACGAGTTTTTTCTCAAAATATATAATATTGCCTAAGACTTGACCGAGCTTTTTTTTAATCGTGTTTCAATCAGAGAATTAAATATGTTCGTACTTTTTTTCGACTTTTCAAGAAAAAATTAGATAATTATTGTTAATAACTATTGAAAAAAATGTTAGGAAGAAAAATGTCGGCCAAGACTGAACTAAATTCCCCTGGGTATTTAATTGTGGCCACCCGGTTGATCTAAAAAAAAACGAGTTTTTTTCTCAAAATATATAATATTGGCTAAGACTTGACCGAGCTTGTTTTTAATCATGTTTCAATCAGAGAATTAAAAATGTTCCAACTTTTTTTCGACTTTTCAAGAAAAAATTAGATAATTATTATTAATAACCAATTAAAAAAATGTTAGGAAGAAAAACCTCGGCCAAGACTGAACTAGATTTCACTGTGTACTCGATTTTGGCCGCCCGGTTGATTTGAAAAAAAAAAACGAGTTTTTTTTTCTCAAAATATATAATATTGGCTAAGACCTGACCGAGCTTCTTTTGTTATCCTGTTTCAACCATCGAATAAAAAATGTTCGATTTTCAAGAAAAAATGAGATTATATTATAAAGATATATTATAATATAAAATTGAATTTTTTTTTCGCTGTTTTCGAGGAAAAATGATATTATTGTTAATAACTAATGAAAAAAAATGTTTGGAAGATAAACGTCGGTCAAGACTGAACTACTATTTCACTGAACGAGTGTACCAAATTTCAAGTCAATCCGTTCATTAGATGTCAAGAAATTGTGTTCACCGTTTTGAAAAACATAGTTTAGGGAAAAACGCGTTTAAAGTTTTACTAGCAGTTCTATCGTTGTAATCACAAGTTTACCTTTAATGTGCGATTCCTGCACCATATGTTGGACCTTCCTCTCCAATTTGAGTTGCCTCGAGCGACGAACGAGCCGTCATCATTTTCACAGTAGCGTAACCCCTTAAATGCCCCCATTTCAACTTACCTAAAGGCCGCTTGGAGTGTTGCCCTCGGCCACTCTTACCTAACGCACTGCTGTCTCGCATTTGCTCAAGGGCACAGAGAAACTATGAAAAACCCGTGTCGATACCGACGGCTATATTTTCACCGAGCTTCAGTTGTGTAGCTATCCGAAATTCGGTGAAACTGCCTCCCTCTCAGTAGGTGACGAGCTTGCCCTTGCACGGCTAAGCGGTCGACCCCAACCAAGCATGGACCAAGGCCAATGCTGCTGGACATGGAAGAACGCCGCAAACGTGCATCGACCGCGCGTCCACAGCCGTTCATTTCTATTACGATATATCCTTCTAAATTGGCTTTGTGTATTCTTCCTGCAGGTGCAAAATAAGCATCTCATGCAATTGAGCAAGGACCGAAATCTCGAAGAACGGGAAAAATTGCAAATGCGAGTCTCCGACTTGAACTTCAGGATTGAACAGCAACAAGCGACTATTCAGGTAAAAATTCTGTCGAAAAAATGCTTGCCTTCGTACCAAAAAAGGCACTATAGAGCTGTATTATGTGTAAAAAAAACGATATCAGCATGTCTTGCGGGGTCCTTTCACTTTAGACGCTAAAAAAGGCTATTTTCATGAATTTTTCACAGGTTTGTATTATAGATATTGACATAAAAGTTGTTACACTTAAGGCCTCAGGCCACGGGTTACACTTAAGGCCTTAGGTAACGGGTATAAAATCACGTGCGAATTGAACAATTTTTTTTCGTATGAAAAAGTGATTTACTCAACAAAAATTAATTTTATGAGTAAATCACTTTTTCATACGAAAAAAAAATTGTCACATTACAATTGTCACATACAAAAAAAAATTAACACATCTATTTAGTATGAATATCAAGCTGTTGGAATTTTTCTTTTTCAATGCACAAAATGGCCGACTACTAATATTTTCTTTTGTTATCTTTTTTTTAGGCGCTCCGCGGCGTGACATTTAGCATCCACATTTTTTTACCAAGAACAAAAAACGAAAATTCTCGTCAATCTACATTAGAATACCTAGAGAAGTACGTACGGAATTTAAAAAATATTGTTTTCTTCAAAAGTTATAGGTATATGAACTTAAGAAATGAATTTTCAGTGAAAAATTTCGTTATAACTGCTCATAAAATGAAAAGTTTTCGATTAATCAGAAATTCCGTACGTACTTCTTTGCGAAATGCAATTAGAAACATAACTTTTAAATTTAAAGCAAATCGAGTGAAAATTGTTGAAGTTATGTGTCACGCCAATTGGAAAAAAGCTGTTTCGAGGAGTTTCGAGCAGTCGGCTATTTTGTACAAAAAAAAATATATATGTTTTCTAACAGCCTGATATTCATACTAAACAGATGTGTAATTAATTTTATGAGTGAATCACTTTTTCCAACGAAAAAAAATGTTAAATTCGCACATGATTTTATACCCGTTACTGTGGCCTAAGGCCTTAATAAATACACTTTCGAAATACATTAAATTTTATTTATTTATTTATTCAAGTCACTATTTATAGACGAAAATGGTAGTTAAATAAATGTCATGAAAAATTGTAGGTCTGCGCTGTTGATGAAATCTCGGAGATGGATCAGCCGAAACAAAAAATCAAACGGTTTTAGATTCAGTATGTTAATGGCTACAGCGCAGATCATACGATTTTTTATATATACAAAAATAACAAAATGGCGGACATTTTTCGAAAAAACAAAAAAACGTTTTTTTCACCGTTTTTGGCAAAAAAAATAGTAAATATCAAAATATCAAAAAAAAATCCTTTATATGCGCTATAGCTATAGTTGTAAAGAATATGTGGTTAAAATTTCATAAGGATCGGTTCAGTAGTTTCGAAGATTTTGTCAACGTCCGGTGAAAAACGTTGTTTCGAGAAAAACGCGTCTAAAGTTTGTTTGGGTTACGTAAATACATTTAAAAAATTGTTATGCATTTCGAAAGTGTATTCATTAAGTGTAACAACTTTTGTATCAATATCTATAACATGAACCTATGAAAAAAGGCATGAAAATAGCCTTTTTTAGCGTCTAAAGTGAGAAGACCCCTTAAAAAACATCCTTTGGAACCACTAAAAGCAGTTTTAAGAACTTTTATCCGGATTCGAGGAATATTGATACATTGTTGAGTAAATCAGGTTGGAGCTTAAGCGGTTAGGCTGTGACGACCTGAAAATCAGGGTTATTTAAAAAAAAATTGAAGGAATAAGTAAGATGATTGAAAAATCATTTCGACATTCATTTGTACACTACCGGTCAAAAGCTTACGGACACTCGAGATAATTGCAAAATTTTCGATCTCTCTGGATAATTGCAAAATTATATTATTCTAATATCATTCATTATATACAGCTATATAGTACCTTCTTAAAGTAATAAATAAAGTGAATGATATTATTCTAACATTATTTAGCAACCATCCAGTGATCGAAAGTTTTGAAATTATCTAAAGCGTCCGAAAACTTTTGGCCGGCAGTGTATGTAGATATACAAAAATGTGGACCGACTTTCTCAAAGAATATTAACTATTAAAGATGTTATAAAGAATCTCATGACGGACCTTTGAACGTGAGGGGCTCAACGATGTACTTCATTTTGCCCCCCCCCCCCCCCCCCCCCGGTTGATATGAAACAAAAAAGCGAGTTGTTTTCTTAATATAAATAACGTTGGCTAAAACTTCACCGAGCTTTTTGTTGTTACTGTGTATCTATCATCAGAAAAAAAAATTGAATGTTTTTCCATTTTTCGAGGAAAAATGACATCATTATTGTTAATAACTAATCAAAACAAAATGGTAAGCAGAAAAACGTCGGTCAAGACTAAACTACTGTTACACTGAATAAGTGTACCAAATATACATCCGTTCATTAGATGTCGAGAAATCGTGTACACCGTTTTGAAAAACATAGTTTCGAAAAAGAACACGTTTAAACTTTTAATAGCAGTACTATCGTTGCAATCATAAGTTTACCTTTAATCTGCGATTCTGCACCATATGGTGGACCTTCCTCTTAAATTTGAATTTCCTAACCCCTTAACGAGCGATTTTTTCGTGTAAATCAACAGGAGAAAAAAACAATCGAGCGCTACAACTTAAACTTGGAGAGCTCAAAAATACGAGGGTGGCTTGAAAGTCCGTGTAAAAATCGAAATTCATTTTTTGGAGTAATATATGTATAAACAAAACACTACAAACAAATTCGAACAAGCCCGAACAATCTATTGCAAACTCCTTCTGTAATTTTTTTTCATACCATCAGCCATGCCTGAAATTCATGGCCGAGTATTATAAAGCGAGTGTAATTTTTATAACATATATGACAGTCATGTGAGCTGGGTGTCCTACTCGGTATATTTTCCGAAACTACTATCCACAATTGAGGCAACATCAAATTTGTTTTCCCTTTTCGCAGACGCTGAATAGAAGACTTGCTCTTGAGAGTAAAAGCTTGAAGCAGCAGCTGAACGCGGAAGTGGCGAAGCACAAAGAGACGCAGAAGAGTTTGCACCGAACTTTGGAGAAATTAAAGGATCTCGAAGACTTTTTGGACAACAGAGAGAAGAGATTGTACAGCAGTGGTCGTTTGCCAGCTTGCAATAGGGGAAAAACCGTGGGGAGTCAGTCGCTCGTAAATTTAGGCCAAAGTCCGCCGACGGGCAAATGCAGAGGATTGCAAAATGACCTTGAGAACGGAAGTTTGGTGAGTTTTCACTCCGATTTAAGGGGTTAGGCCACAGTAACGGGTATAAAATCATGTGCGAATTTAAGAATTTTTTTTCGTATGAAAAAGTGATTCACTCATCAAATTAATTACACATCTATTTACTATGAATATCAAGCTGTTAGAAAATATATTTTTTCTTTCGACGTACAAAATAGCCGACTAATATTTTCTTTTATCTTTTTTTTAGGCGCTCCGCGGCGTGACATTTAGCATCCACAATTTTTTACCTAGAACAAAAAACAAAAAATCTCACCAATTTACATTAGGATACCTAGAGAAGTACGTACGGAATTTAAAAAATATTGTTTTATTCAAAAGTTGTAAGTATTTGAATGAATTTTCAGTGAAACATTTCGTATAAAACTGCTCATAAAATGAAAAGTTTTCGATTGATCAGAAATTCCGTACGTACTTGTCTGTTAAATGCAATTAGGAACATAACTTTTAAATTTGAAGTAAATCGAGTGAAAATTGTTGAAGTTATTTGTCACGCCAATTGGAAAAAAGGTGTTTCGAGAAAAACGCGTGTAAAGTTTTAGGTTCTCTATGGCCGTGCCAGAGGTGGACTAACGTTATACGCTCAAAGACGGTGAAAAAAAATGTCCTTGCGATAAATCGAATAGTAACTTATTCTTATGACGATAAAGCACCGTTTAGCGAAAAAAAAATCGATTTTTTGAAAATTCTACTGTGGCCTCACTTCTTAAGGGGCCAGTCCACTTTGGAGCCACCAAAAAGGCTATTTTCGCGATTCTTTTTGCGGTTTTTATAAAAGATATGAATATAAAAGTTGTTGGGCTTGATAAATAAAGTCTTGAACTACATTTAAAAAAAATGTTAATCCATTTTTATTCATTTTTAAGTACAAAAACTATAGTTTAACGTAACGCCTCAAAAATAGGTGGGCTAGGTAGCTCCATCACAACTCGGCAACGGCTTGTCTGAAACAAAAAATCAAAGTCCATTAGATTCAGTATGACACCAGCTACAAAATCACCCTCGAATATAAAGTTTTATCAAAAAATAAAGAAATGGCAGATGAAAAACGAAAAAAGTAAAAAAAACGCATTTTTCCGCAGCTTTTCGCAAAAAAAAGAGTAAAAATCAAAATTTTAAAACCATCGAGGGTCATCTTGTTGCGCATCATGTTTACAATATGTGGTTCAAATTTCAAGAGAATCGGTTTATTAGTTTTAGAGATACGATTGAGCTAGATTTTGAAAACGTTGTTTCGAGAAAAACGCGTTTGAAGTTTATACTATGAAAAACTCTTACCTAAACTCAATCGGCAATTCCTGCACCGTACAAAATCCCTTCCGATTGCTCATCATCGTAGGTTTCTTCAAGTCTTGCTTGCTTTCGATTTTTTGAAATTTTAAAAGTGGACTGGCCCCTTAACATCGAATTACAAGCGGCATCAGCTTCCATAGCGTCTAAATCGTAATCTCCGCAGCCAAAGCTCATCAGGGCAGAGTCGAGCGATGGAAAGGCAGTTCCGCATCTCATGGGTGACCAGACCGAAGAATCTTCGATAACCGAAACGATGAGCAGTTTGCACCGAGTACGAAAGTTTCGTCTCCAAAAAGCCTGCAGTCGCAGTGGCTCCGCTGACCTGCTGAAGCTAACGGACAGATCCGACGATGAAGAGACGGCGGGAACCGAGAGCGGTCGCACAGCTAGATATTCGAACATCGACAAACATCGAGCGAAAAGAACAAACGCGAACGATCCGGAGTCGGAGGCCGAGGAGATAAAAAAATTCGTCAACACTTTCGAGATGACGAATAACAAGGAGGCCTACACTTTGCCCAAACGACTGACGAGAGAATTTGGCTTTGCTAGCAGCGAGAGCGAAAGCGACACCGAAGACAAGGAGGCCAGGGATGATGGAATATTGGCGTCTGACCTGCTGGCTGGAAAATCTAGAGACTTGCATACGAGGTTTGTACCATTGTCGAAATTATATCCCACTTTGTGCTTTAATCGTGGTGGAAAATAGGCGAATCGTAAATTGTGCCGTAAAAGCATCAACGAAATTACAGATTGATCGCCGACGAAAGGATCGTCACTCGTCATTCAGTCCGTACCAAGATGGCCGAAAATAAATATTTCGCGAGCCCATCGGCAAGCGAATCCGAGTCTGAGAGTGGAATACCAGCTTCGATGGACGTTCGCAATGATATCGCGGCGCTGGAGAGATCGCACAACGGGACCAACGTCGGACTGTCCACGGATGATTTTCTGAAGCTCGACATCGACGCAACCGGCTCTGCTCTGGAAAGACTCGACGAGGCGAGCTCCGAAACGTACGAAAAATCGTCGTATGCCGCTCCGAACGGATTGTCGAGCGAAGAATACGAAGATGGCGAGCAGGAGCGTTTGTTGGACATGACAAAATCCTGGGCGGACGTTCAGGCGAGGATAAAGAGAGGCCGAGAAATATCGGAGAATCAGCTGGATGCTCTGAATGACGGATCGAAGAATTTTTTATCAGAAAACACAGCAAACACCGTAGACGATCATGATTTGGCGGGAGACAGACGATTGCCCGAGTCCGCTAAAACGAGCGAACATTCCGAACAATCGTGCGAGGATATCAACGAGTCATTTCGATCAGGAAAAAAAGATCCCGAGGGTGCGCTCGACGAGGAGAACTTCGAGATTTCTCATGCCCGACGAAATGGCTTGACGGAAGACTCGCCCGAGGGCGGCGATGAATCAACATCGACAACGAAAAATACCGAAGATTCGCCAGTTACCAAAGACGCGAATCACCGAGAATCGGAAAAAATCATAGCAAACGGCATTGGAAAAGCTGATTCGACGGACGCGAAGTTGATCAATTTCAACAAGCAAAGATTGTTAGCCGCCATGAAGGCCATCGACGACAACGACAATATCGATTTCACCGCCAATCCAAAATATCGGTCTCACAACAGTGCTGTCAAAGCACAAACTTCCGTCACGGAGAATCTCTACAGAGGACTTCCGGCTCACGCGCGGAAGAAGAACGATCTGCTGAAGGAAATATTCGGCGATGGAAAAGTTGAGAGCAAACTTCGTGCCGGTTGTAGTAAGCTACATTGAAGAAAAACAAAAAGTCCTTACATAAATGACTGATGAATGCTGGCATTGGGAAATTGCTAGCCAGGGTGGTTCAAAGAAAACGCGAGTTCCTTTTCTCTGAGATTATCTTGGTCATCGAGAGAATCTTGTGATCAACTACTGACCATAGATATTATCACAAATATCCGTACGGACAATCACCCATGAATATTCGAGATCAAAGTCTCAGTCTGGCGAAATGATACGCGCGACAGTTTTTGAATATTTGTAGTATGGCGCGCGAATCGCGATTGATATTATTTTTTGGTTATTCTTTAGATAAGTGACTTCTGAAAAATGAGCTTAACATTTTTTTTGCCATTTTCTCATTTATTGGGTTATAAATGATGGTATTCGGTCGGGGAAACTGACATTTTGAATTGACAAATTTTTTACGAGCAAAAAATCGTTAAAGTTCATTTCGATTTTTTTTTTAAATCCAAACAAACCTAATGTGGGCGTCGAAATGTTCAAAAATGTCCTTTTTTGTCACGTGTTTCCGCGAACTTCAAAACCCCATAACTTTTAGGGAGGGTGGGTTCGCGGAAACACGTGATAAAATAGAGCATTTTTGAAAATTTCGACGCGTATATTGGGTTTGTTTTTGTGGAGGGGGTGAATTTCAGCTTCCCCCGACATGAATATCATCATTTATAAACCAATAGGGGCCGGGTTGAAATTCCAACTGTAAGCTCCGACGGTTTAAAATTCCGAATTTTAATGTTCCGAAATTCATGATGGGACCGGATTGAAATTCCGAACTTTGAATGATCAGAACGCTCAAAACTCCGAAAGAATTTTACACGAAAGCCCGAAATTCCGTAAAATCTGAACACCGACAAAATAATTCGGCTATGGAAGTTTAAAGTTTCCAAATTTTCAAAAAATCGACGATTTCAAGATTTTTTTCATTGCGTCAATTTTGAAATTTGTCTAGACAATGTTATACGTTCTACATAACTTACAGTCAACTGTGTAGACTTTCGCTGGCATGATCTTGACATAGGAGCCGGGTTGAAATTCCGAACTTTGAATGCGCCGACGGTTTAAAATTCCTAATTTTAATGTTCCGAAATTACTAGGTTCGTCAAGATCATGCCAGCGAAAGTCTACACAGTGGCCTGTTAATGATGTAGAACGTTTCAAAAATGGGGTAAAACCACTTCTTAATTTGAAAAAAAATCTTGAAATAATTCGTCGATTTATTGAAAATGTTGAAACTTTTAAACCTTCCATAACCGAATTATTTCGACGGTGTTCAGATTTTCGGAGTTTTGGTCTTTCGGGTAAAAGTCTGAGAGTTTTGATCTTTCGGGTTAGTATTCTTTCGGAGTTTTGAGCGTTCTGATCATCCAAAGTTCGGAATTCCAACCCGGCCCAGTCAATAAATGAGAAAATAGCAAAAAATAATAATTTTACGCTCATTTGTTTCGAAAGAGTCACTTATCTGACGAAATACCTATTTTTTAAACAAGTTTCTCAGTGGCCAAGAGAATTTGAAAGATGAACGAATGTTCGATGCGCCCTAATGCCACGCGAAGTATGAACGCCCGCAATTTTCATACTCTGTCGGCAGTACCTGCTCGACCGAGGAGGGAGATTAAAGCGTGGAAGTGACAGATCGTTCGACGAGAGTCTGGAAAGTCTGACTGTACAAACGGGTAAGCCTCCGCAATTTGTATAAAGCATCGCTTGAAACTCTATTGTACTACGGAGCTCGAGAAAGTGGAAAATAAATAATTTCTTACAATAAAATGCATAATGGTCGTGAAATGTGTCGTGAAAAGTCAATACAAAATTTATTTACCCAAAAATATAAATCCGATCGATGTTTCTTTGTCAACAATGAGCATTATCGTATTAAATTATAACAGTATAATATAAAAATGTCGATCAATATACAACAGGTACATATATATATATATATATATATATATATATATATGTATATATAATTTTCCAATCCTATCTAATACTCGTCTATGTTAGTCTTGTACATTTGCGGAATATCATGAAGCTGTTCGCCTCGACAATTCTCTCGCTGCTTCATGAAACGAAGCATGCAGCGTCTCTCGATATTTTTTTCGGCACGATTACGATATCTCTGGCGCCTTAATTTGACGGTGGATTATTCATATTTATCCCAAAAGAAACACTTTTTTAAAAATAAGAAAATCGCGATTTTGGCTTCCTTTAGAAGATACAGGACATTTTACGAATTATTCGGTGGTAAGCGATTCAACTGGTTTACGTTAATGTCGCTTTCTTCGGAATGCGCTATGTCGAGAAAAAAACAAGACCAGAATATTTCAGTGACAAGTAAATCGAAAAAAATAAATAGAAAGCTACGTTTTAGTGCATTCTACTGTATGTATCAAGGGGGAATATCACTGTGAAAAAAATCGATTTTTTTTGCTCAAATAGATAGTTTTGGCCTTTAAGAATATGCCTACAAATTTTTAAAACAATATTCGGCTTAGAAGTAGTCGAAATTGGAGCCAAGCGTCGACGCTCTCAGAGCCTACGGTCCTTTCTATACTTTAAACGTGTTTTTCTCGAAACCATGTTTTTTGACCTGGTTGACAGCATAACTCTGTCAAATTTTGTCTAATCGACTTGATTCAAAAAGGATTCTCTTCAGAAAACTTATCGCTATTGTCGCATCGTAGAATTAAAAAAAAAATAGTTTACTTCTTTTATTAACAATTTACTGCAAAATTTTTGTGTAAAATCCGATTTTTTTTTAAAATGGCGCCATTTTTTTTCTAATCAAAATTTTCAAATTTCCTACGATGCTGCGAGAGCTATACTATTATAATTGAATAATCTTTTTGAATTTTTAAATTTTTGATTTCACATGCTTGCTGGGCCACTTATGCTGTCAACCGTCGGGTAGTCTTTTTGCGACGCCATTTTACGATCGCTCCTCTGCTTAATAAAATGTACTAAAAATAAAAAATAAAATTTCCTTGTATGCTTCATTACTTCAATAATTAATACACGAAGTTTCAAATAATTTGAGCGAGCCGTTTTTTTTTAATTCCCAAAAAATACCTCATTTTTCAGGCTGTCACACTGATATTCCCCCTAAAGGCGAAGTAGAAGATGTGACACGTGACATATGAGTGCGAGAGAGATAGCTCAAATTTTCGCAACAGAGATTCCTCAGAGATGAATAATTTTTAGGGCAACAAACAAACAGCCCTTTTTAGGGCCAAAGAATACCAATGCAGACAACATCCACGTGGTGTATTCTGGATAACGCTAATGATCTGTAGCCAACTTCGTTAAATCAACGACAAAGTACGACGAAATAATGTAAAACACGCGGAAAATTCGATTTACATCGAAAATCGAAAAAATACATTTTTTTCTCTTCGTAGCGCTGTAAATCCAAAACTAAGGCTCAAAGCGAAAAAAGTTATTCTCGTTTTTCGTATTTTTTTCGGCCATATTTCATAATCCAATGGTCAAAATGAGGCGCGAGAGATATCGTAATCTCCCCTTTTTTCATTGGTGTTAGCGTTTGATATGATAAAACGATATTACAACGTAAGATCCAATAATTTTTGGCATCAACAGGTCTCTACGGAACAAAAAAACAACAGTTACTTCCCGATGTTAACTTGTCCCCCCCGCCTCGTAAGCAATTACAAGTGCTATTCGTATGGACAACCATTCAAAATGATTTAACGAAAATATAAGTATAAATAATAAATGTTGCAAAACCTCGTATTACAAAGATCTACGGATCAACCGAGAATAAATTAAGCAAAAAAATCTTCCGAATACACGTATTTTCTTCCCTCGTCGTGTAATGCCCACTAATCGTTTTGCTTGCGATTACTTCGAAGTATCTCGAACGACGATTGTCAAAGAACCCGATAAAAATCTTGAAGAAACTGAAACCCAAAACAGGATGGATCATTCGAACAGCCACGGGCGTTCTTCCGTTTCTCCTCGTTTCTCACACCAGTTCGTTGCCTCGGAACTTTTGCTAGAAATCTCCCATCGCCTCGATTATATTCGAGAGGGCCTTTCTCGCGTCGCTCTCTTGAAAAACACTGAGGACCTCCATCGCCTTCTGCGAATGTTCCTTCTGCAGCTGTTTCGTTTGCTCGATCCCCGGTCCTTTCGTGATAATATCGTATACCTTCAACAATATTTGAAACACTTTATCCAGATGATTGATCGCGGTCGGTGCAAAAGAATTGGCGTATGTATGTTTCAAAAGAGAAAAAAAAAACGAAAGATACTGTTAGAAGAACGTGGTCGTTAAGGCGGGATATACATTTACAACGATCAAAACATCGATTTATTTTTTTTTCTTTAAACGATAGAACTATATATGAGGCATTCTTCATCAACTGGGCCACCTTTTTTCAACCACTCCAATTTTTTTTCAAAATCTGCCAATTTGAAATATTAGTCAAAAGGAACGTCTGATTTTTTAAAGATTTTTTTAGGCGTCCATTCAGGATTTTCAATATTTCATTACGAACACTATATCCGTATAAATATTCATCAAACAAAAAAAAACATAAGAATAAAAACTCTTTCTTTTTTCCGCTTTATAAAAAAAATCAAAATCATAATTTTTCTGCATTGAGAAAATTGTAATTTGGCAAACAAATGAGAACAACATTTTTTAAACCTAATAACACACTTTGGATTTCGGTACAAATTTTACAGGGTGTCTGTCATTGGGAAAAGAGTTTGCGAAAAAAAATTCAGAATGGTACCTGCAATGGTTAGGATGAAAAAAATAAAAACCCTGCGAGTTCTCATAACCGCATTTATGCCGCATTTATGCGGTTTATACATTACCTGCAATGGTTAGGATTGCAGGTAATGCACCTAACCATTGCATTACCGGCATTGGTACCTGCAATGGTTAGCATGAAAAAAAATAAAAACCCTGCGAGTTCTCATAACCGCATTTATGCGGTTATGAGATTTCGCAGGGTTTTTATTTTTTGCATCCTAACCATTGCAGGTACCATTCTGATTTTTTTTTCGCAGACTCTTTTCCCAATGACAGACATCCTGTAAAATTTGTACCGAAATCCAAAGTGTATTATTCGGTTTCAAAAAATGTTATTCTCATTTTTTTGCCAAATTTCAATTTTCTCAATGCAGAAAAATTATGATTTTGATTTTTTTCGATAATGCGGAAAAAATGAAAAGTTTTTATTCTTATGTTTTTTTTTGTTTGATGAATATTTTTTCGGATAGTGTTCGTAGTAAAAAATGGAAAATCCTGAACGGACGCCTAATAAAATCTAAAAAAAAATCACAGACGTTCCTTTAGACTATTATTTCAATCTGGCAGATTTTGAAAAAAATTGGAGGTTGAAAAAAAAAGTGGCCCAGTTGATGAAAAATGCCTCATATGTAGAATATTTTCCCAAAGTTTCAAAGCGAAATTCGAAAAACGTCAAACATTACAGCCCGTCAACCCTGTGCCTCACCGCTCGGATTCGGAGCGCGCGAAAACTTCAAACGCGTTTTTCTCAAAACTGCATTAACGAAATTGGCATGCAGGGTTGCTCAAAAACTATTAAGCCGATTGAGTCGAAACTTGGTAGAAATATTGATGATATTGGTACCTTCTACTTGACGAGAATTGTTTTTGAAAAATTGGAAAAAAACGGCTTTTAATCCACATTTTACAGAAATGTTGCGTGAAATGTTGATTTTTTGTTTATAAATGCGTGCCATTTTCTTCATTTTAATTACCGTCACATAGAAACTATACATGTTCTAACTGAAAAAATGTTTGAACTTTTTTGCAAATCAAAGTCTACGGGAAGCTAGACTGCACGCCGGTTCGCAACTCCCGCGGCGACCTTGCTGTAACACTCTGCCACAGCTTCGTCATTTTGATGATGAATTAATTAAAAAAAATTGTTTTGTATACTTAAATATACTATTAAATTTGATGCTACACAATTTTATTGATTGTACACCTAAAGTTTGATAATTGTAGAATAATTATTTCTTAGCTTAAAAAATCCCTCAATATTGCTTTTTTTCCTGTCTAAATGTATATCCCGCCTTAACCGTAGGTCGTCACAACTATTTTTGGCATCCTCGATGTCACACATGGTCCGCCAGACCGACTATATTGTTTCGTTTATATCTGATAATCAAGTGCATATATTTACCTTTAATTGCGGTAAAATTGAAAACTTAAACTCTGCGTAACAATAATAAGTCCAACGAGGAACGATTATTTCTTTACGAGTTGTACAGTTTATAATAAGAAGCATATTTTTCTTAACGTTAAGTAATTCTGAATAAAAGAAAATAACCGCCGATTTGCTCAAAGTAGGTATTTAGAGTTGTCGAAAAATGTACACCTGCTCTATTTGTTTACAAAATTTCGCTGCTCTTTACGTCGCATCGATAGGGGTTCGCCTATAGTTTTTTGCCCCATGGTCACTAGTGCTTCAAGGGGTTAGGCTACTGTGAAAAATGTGAAAACTGTTCGTCGCTTGAGGCAATTCAAATTGAAGAGGAAGGTCCAACATTTCGTGCAGAAATCGCAGATTGAAGGTAAACGTATGATTGTAAACTTGTGACAACTATATAAATGCTAGTAAAGTCATAAGTAAACTTATAGTAGTTCTATAGTAGTTCTAGTACTTATAGTAGTTGGAACTACTATAAAACTACTATGAGTTAGAACTATAATTAGAACTAATATAAGTAGGTCTATAGTAGTTCTAACTTATAATAGTTCTATAGTAGTTCTAACTACTATATTCTAGTAGTTATAAAATAGTAGTACACTATAGAACTACTTATAGTAGTTCTATAGTAACTAGTTCTATAGTAGTCATAAGTAAACTTTTGACAACTATAGAACTGCTAGTAAAACTTTACACGTGCTTTTCTCGCAACTATGTTTTTCAAAACGGTGTACACGACTTCTCGACATCCAAGGAATGGGTTGACTGAAAATTTGGTACACTTATTCAGTGTAATAGTAGTTTAGTCTTGACTGACGTTTTTATTATTAACATTTTTTTTTATTATGAGGAGATGGCTTTAGGCCGGGATAAAATGTTCTGATTTTCATGATTTTTTTTAAACGCATGATTTTTTCACCTTTTTTAGACTTAGGGGATGTTTTATTACTACTTTTAGCTGTTACGTGGTATTTTTTTAAATATAAAAATGACGCAGGTATGACACGGTCTTCTAAACTGCATTTCCAAACCTGGCGTGACGTATAGCTAAAAACTTATCGACAGATTCTGATAACATTTGGCTTAAATCTTTATAACCTTGGTGTCTAAAACATGAATCGACATGTTTTTGAAAAAAAATTGTTTTTTATTGCAAAATGGAGCAATTTTTTTCTCGGAAAATTCAATATTTTTGTTTCTAAGGGTACCATTTCATCGATTTTCAACATTCCCTACTTTTTACTGGTTCATATTCTGCGTACGAGTGGTAATGAAAGAAAAATCTTCGTTGGTTTTTTTTTCAGATTAATCCCGCCGCCGCTACTCGTCATGCCGTCTGACAACAACCGCCGCAACCCGTTTAGAAGACCGAGCGATACATGCGCCATTTTTTAAAATAATTTTTAAAAAATACCACGTAACAGACCATGTAGTGATAAAATATACCCTAAGTCTCAAAAATGGTCAAGGAATCTTTCCTATAAGAAACATTCATGCAAATCAGCAATTTTTTCCTCGTCTAAAGATATCCCCCCCCCCCCACAATGATGTCATGTCTGCTAAAAAAATCGAAAAAATAAATAAATAAAAATTTCGTTGATTGAAACACGATAACAAAAAGCTCGATCCAGTCTTAGCCAATGTTATATATTTTAAGGGGCTATACCAGTGTGAAAAGCTTCAGCCTCTCAGCAGGCATTATTCGGGGAATAGGCACCATTGTATGGGCCAGGTATGGCTGATTAACAGTTTTTATGGTAAATATAATTTTATCTTGCAAAAATCGATAGTTAAATCTATAAACGCGTTTTTCTCGAAATGAAATTTTTCAAATTTGGTGACATTGTGACTCAAAGAGCGATTATCCGATTGACTTGAAATTTGAACTGAGTATTCTTGAATATATTTACTCTACAATGACGTAGGATATTTTTGGTTGGATGAAAATTGACGATTTGGCATTGAAAAAAACTACCATTTTATAGGCAAGAAAACAGACTTTTTTTCATAACTACGCAATTTTGTGAGATTTTGATATTTTTCGAAAATCCTACGTCATCGTACAGGAAATACCTTCCAGTTGAACTTTTTTTTCCCTTTGCGGTTTCAGCTACTCAATCGGCCGGAATCATGTCAGCAGTGGAGGATATTTTTTTTGGCGCCTCCGAAGGCAGCGCATGAGTCGCTTGGATCTCAATATTTTTCTATGAAAAATTATGTAATATAGGTCAAATATAGCCAAATATATTCTTAATTTTCCGAAACATTCAATTAAGTACTGTTCTTCCAAAAAATTCCCGAAAATCACCCAAATTTTCAGCATACACACTGGTATAGCCCCTTAAGAAAAAAAAACATTTTTCTTGTGTCAAATCAAGTACACCGTTGAGTCCCTCACCATCAAAGGTCCTTCATGAGATTGTTTGTAACTTCTTTAATTATTAGTATTTTGAAATGAAATTTGGTACACATCTTCGTTTATGTACATACAAATAAATGTCTAAAAGATTTTTCAATCATCTCACTAGTTCCTTCAAAAATTATTTCTTCACGTAACCCTCATTTTCGAGTCATCACAGTAGCCTATGCCTTTAAGGGGGGATTGTCTTTTTTTTTCGCAAAATTTACCGCTTTTTGGGAATTTTTTTGTGAAGAAAGTATACAACGGAAAACTTGTGAAACTTGGCATATAGTTTTATTGATCTGTTTACTACATACAAAAAAAATTTTAAACAATTTCATCAAAAAATCCGCCGCCCACCCCCTTCGACGCGCGATGGTCCTTTTTTGATGGTGTGCACGATTTCTGAAAAACTATTCAACCGATTGCCTTCAAATTTGGGCAGAATGCTCAGCTGACATCCTTTTATCGTTTGATGAAGCAAAAAAGCAATACGTTTAATAGTTTTTTATTTATAACAAAAAATCGATCAATTTTTTTCGAAAAATCGATACTTCAAGTTCAAAACGTCACCAAATCGTCCATTTTTTTTCCCCCTTCATCGAACGATAGCTATATGTGTCTAAAGTAAAATGCTTTTTGGGTTTTTGTTGCAGGATGAACGTGAAGGCTGTAATCGTGCACACCATCAAAAAAAGGACCATCGCGCGTCGAGGGGGGTGGGAGGCGGATTTTTTTATGAAATTGTTTAAAAATTTTTTTGTATGTAGTAAACAGATCAATAAAACTATATGCCAAGTTTCACAAGTTTTCCGTTGTATACTTTCTTCACAAAAAAATTCCCAAAAAGCGGTAAATTTTGCGAAAAAAAAGACAATCCCCCCTTAATATACCAATGGAATAATTACGGAAGTACGAAAAATGCCGGGTTATCCGACAGTCCACGTTGTGACGTTTGAGCGTCGAAATCATGATAACGAAGCCAACTCGTAAGTTTTATAAAATGTACAAACCTTTTCGTAATCTACGTTTTGAACTGATTCGAGTCCCTTGTCTATCTCGGTCAAAATAGTTGGATCGTATTCGATGTGAAACATGACCGGAGCTGAGCACAGATTGAAAGGCGTGGTAAGATCTTTACTGATCAACGGACTCAGATCCAAGCAGGCCTGACGAAAAATAACGGCACCGTTTAATTAGATGCGTATCAAAGAAACATAATAATCATTCGATCGCAAAGTATCGAGGGTAATGAAGAAGAATAAACAAAAACAGCAGAGAATATTCACCTGCCACGCCAGAGCCAAATGTTTTCCAAATTTGTAGCCCTGCGCTTGAATTTCTTCGTCGTGTCCGGCAAGTGTCAAAGTACCTTGGCAAGACTTTCCCAATAAAGCACCAGCGCTCAACACGTTTTGGATGGTCCATTCCCTCACGGCATAGCCGGTACGATCGGCGGGCGGTATCGATGGCAGCGGATTATTCTGACTGTCTCTGCGACCGACGAATTCCGCCTCTGCCAAATCACGAACGGCACTGGACATCAATGCTAGAACCTTACGATAAAAAAAAAAACAGTTAGTCTTCGCCCTCGGAGACTTCTGTCCCTCGTTGAGCAACGCGCATGTCATATTATTCTTAAGGGGAGATATACACCTAGATTCACCTACATTTACACCTACATTCCGTCGACCGTGGAAGACCTACACTATGGGCCTGGTATCGATCATTCCATGTAAGGTGACAAATTTCATGATTTATTCATTCCCAAATTTTCAAACGCGTTTTTCGCCAAACCACGTTTTTAAAATTGGTACCCAAAATTTCTCGAAAACCAATTAACCGATTGCCTTGAGGTTTTTTACGGTTATTCTATACACCATTATCTAGTACTTGTCATAGGATTTTTTTTCCTTTACTTAGTTTTTGTTTTATAGGCAAAATAATAACTAATTTTTGGCCCAAAAATCACTATTTATGTTCAAACGTCCGCCATTTTGTCATAAAGCGATATTTTCTGAATCGGCTATGACAAGTACTAGATTATAGTATCTAATTTAATAATCTTTTTGTTTTTTTTTTCAGATGATTTTTGAAGAAACGCCAGTGGGTACCGTATACGCAGATTTTTTTACGACGCTCCAAGGATCATACAATATCCTTGTATATTTTTGATATTTTTAAATAAAGAAAATTAAACATACTTTTGTATGTATATACTTTTAGATAACTAAAACCCCAATCGGAAATTTCAAATAATTGTCCTTGAAAAAATTCACAAAAACGACCTTTTTTTCCGGCTCCTAGGTGTATATCTCCCCTTAATCGCGTTAGTCAATAAAATAGCGTCAATATTCGAAACATTTCCATCTCTTACGTCTTGATTCCTCAAATTGGCGAGCTCGGCGCTGCTGTTACTGAGCAGATAATCACCGCTGAGAAGAGCAATTTTGTTGCCGAAGGTCATGTCGTTGAGTTCCGAAGCCTCGGGATAAACACCGGGCTGTATATTGACCAGGCCTTTGTGAACCAAGTGGCTGGTTCTGATCATCTCCGTCACCTCCGCCAATGCCCTCTGGCTGTGGTCAAAAAAATTGCGTTACTTCATTTCCGACAAAAGCTTTCCAAAGCCGAAGCGTAATATTTCGACCCAGACGAACCGATCGACCGATAATAACGAAGAGTATCCGTACCTGTGCAACACTCCGGCGGCTTTATCCTCCTCCATATCGTCCACGTGCAAATGCCCCGCAGCCTTCGATATCAATAGCACTATAAGGCCCCAGGCTTGCATATTGTTTCTCCCGTTGTAGATCAAGCTCCTGACCAAATTGCCAAACACATTTAAAAAAACTTTCACAATTTACCGAAGGATACACGAGAGAAACGACTACGCAAATTAGCGTGAATTTGAAATGCCCAAATATACGTTTTAACGTTACTTTCAGAATGGACGTTACGAACTTGGCAGTCTTGAGGAGCGGATGATTGGATCCGACGAGTTTGCGCAAGTGGAGGGCAACATTGGCGATCTCGTCGCTGAGTAGCCACCTCAAGCTCAGAAACGAGGTGGGATAGCCGACGATTTTTTCAGCCTCCGAAACCGCCCTGTTCCAATCCGGCTTTTGATTAGCCGCCACTTTTGTGCCGTAATGCTTCGCATCCTCGTGAACGATCAGTCGTCGCGGTGACGTCGGGACACGATTACCCGACCACGATGCGTGATACTTGTCGCACAACGAAGACATACTATTGCTCTTACGGAGCATCTTCACAAGCGACGTCTTCACGGACATTGTTGTTGTTGTTTTTTGTTATCGATGGCTACAAGCGCGTAAAATATTTCGCTCAATGAAAATGGAGACTAGGAGTGTGTGCTCGTGCACGCGGAACGTTTCACGTATGCTTACATGTTCAACAGGTATTTTGTAAAGCGTACGAGTTCATAAAAACTTTCACCTCTGGCCTCAATTTCTCCGCTATAACCCCCTTCGTATCCACCGTGACGTACACTTACATTTTACGTGTGTGCCGTCTCGGTACACGAGGAACGCAGCCCCGCGAGACGGGGACACGCGGAATTCCGAAGGTCAAATTTATGCACGACTTTTGTACGGTGTAGAGAAGAAACACGAATTGAATATTTCAACTTCGATTACAACAATTTTATTGTTGTTATAAGTGATTCTCGTTTTGTCACTGCATGGCAAAGCTGCACTTCGTATCGACGAGACAAGATTCGATGCTTTTTTTTTCGAGTTGTAAAAATGTGGGAAATGAGATATCTTATTATTTTATAGCTATATTCATTGTATTACGGCACAGCATTGACCCTTCGACTGCACACTCAGTCGTTTTGGTTCCATTTTCTTCTTCGTGCAAGTACGTATTATTGCAATGCATCTTCCACGTTGAACGAATGTTTGGATGTTTCATTTTTTGTTTTTCTTAAGGGGCTATACCAGTGTAACACTTTCGAAAAATCTATTTTTTTTTGCCTTTTTCGACAGTTTGTACTTTCAAGAATATCCTGTAAGTAGCAGTTTTTATGGTAAATATCATTTTATCTTGCAAAAATCGATAGTTAAGGGGAGATATACATCTAGATGGTCGAGGTCGAGGATTTAGAAGCTATGAACATTCCGTCGACCGTAGAAGACCTATACTGTGGGCCTGGTATCGATGATTCCATGTAAGTTGACAAATTTTATGATTTATTCATTCCCAAATTTTCAAACGCGTTTTTCTCAACACCACGTTTTTCAAATCGGTACCGAAAATTTCTCGAAAACCAATGAACCGATTGTCTTGAGGTTTTTTGTGGTTATTCTATACACCATTATCTAGTACTTGCCATAGGATTTTTTTCCCGTTACTTATTTTTTGTTTTATAGGCAAAATAATAACTAATTTTTGGCCCAAAAATCACTATTTATGTTCAAACGTCCGCCATTTTCTCATAAATCGATATTTTCAAAATCGGCTATGACAAGTACTAGATTATAGTATCCAATTTAATAATCTTTTTGGTTTTTTTTTCAGATGATTTTTGAAGAAACGCCGGTGGGTACCGTGTACGCAGATTTTTTTACGACGCTCCAAGGATCATACAATGTCCTTGTATATTTATGATATTTTTAAATAAAGAAAATTAAATATATTTTTGAATGTATATACTTTTAGATAATTAAAACCCCAATCCGAAATTTCAAATAGTTTTCCTTGAAAAAATTCACAAAAATGACCTTTTTTCCGGCTTCTAGATGTATTTCTCCCCTTAAATCTATAAACCGCGTTTTTCTCGAAATGAGATTTTTCAAATTTGCTGACATTGTAATTCAAAGAGCAATTATCCGATTGACTTGAAATTTGGACTGAGTACTCTTGAATATATTTACTCGACAATGACGTAGGATATTTTTGATTGGATGAAAATCGACGATTTGGCATTGAAAAAAACGACCATTTTATAGGCAAGAAAACAGACTTTTTTCATAACTACGCGATTTTGTTAGATTTTGATATTTTTCGAAAATCCTACGTCTTGTACAGGAATGACCTTCCAGTTTAACGGCATTTTTTCCTTTTTCGGTTTTAGCTACTCAATCGGCCGGAATCATGGTGGAGGAACTTTTTTTTGTGCCTCCGAAGGCAGCGCATAATTTGCTTGGATCTCAATATTTTTCTATGAAAAAATTATGTAATATAGGTCAAATATAGCCAAATATATTCTTATTTTTCCCAAACATTTAATTGAGTACTTTTCTTCCAAAAAATTCCCGAAAATCACCCAAGTTTTCAGCGTTCACACTGGTATAGCCCCTTAAGAAATTTTGGGCCATAAAATAAGAATCGTTGGCTACAAAAAACTTCTCTACAAATAAGGTATATTTATCGAAATATAATGATCTAAAAAACGTCTGGGGTCCGATCGACCCCGCTGCAGTCAGAGGTTCGTGGCGAAAGTGTGCATTCGAAGGGTTAAGGGCCTACATCTACCTGGAGGCCTGAATAAAATTGCCAAATTCCGAACTTTCTTCTGAGAAACGGTTCGTGAAGAAGAAACGCGTTTTTTAAAACACAAAGGCCTATTCACAGCCTTTAAAAAAATCACCGAAAAAAACAGAAGAACCCCAAAAACATGGCCGCCGAGAGATTGTACTGTTTTCAATGTCGGTCGACATGATATTTCGAGAACCACTTGATGGATTGTTTCCAAATTTACAGAAGATACGATGAGAAACATTTAAAGGTCGTTGACGATCTCACTTTTTTTTAATCGAACTTCATTTTTTAATAGTTACGTAAAAATGACGAGTTTTTTCATACATTTCGTATGCTCGAATTTTAATTCGTCGCCACTTATTTAAAAAAAATATGTTTAAAAAATCGATTATCGTCAACGACTCGTCTTCAATGTTAACTCGAATAACCCGTTTGGTTTTTCGATTTCAGAAGGACCGTTTAAGGTGGAGAGTGTCCACCGCCAAATGTCACGAAAAAAATTTCATCATCTGCTGGCGGCCATATTTTTGTTGTTTTTCTATATTTTCGGTAAGTTTTTAAAGTCTTCCAATATATGTACCCTTGCGTTAAAAAAATGCGTTTCTTTTTCACCAATTGCTACTCCGAAAAAAGATCGGAATTTGGCTATTTTTCGGGATTCTAGGTAGATCTAGCCCCTTAATGTTTTTTAATACTTATTATCGACAACGTTCAAGACAAAAATAATTTAAAAAATGACTATCGACGAATTCTTAAATTTTTACATTTATAGATCGTTGATGCTATTGATAAATAAGCTGAACTCACCTGTTTCAATAAACTAAATGTCCGTAATTTAATATTCTCGCTGTATGGCTGATCAAATGCTGTTTACGATAGAAAAGCGGACGAAGTTTTTCGACTGCTAAGCTTACGGCGTTGTTAAAGAGAATGCAACGTGTATACGTAAAAAAATGTTGGCTACATATTTTCCTCGTTTATCATCGTACATTTCTATATCGTACGAGCCAGATAACATTTCTTTTGCTCGTAAAATTGTTTAAGACTAAATTAGAATACTCTTTGACTGCAAATCAGCGAGAGCCGATGCAGACAATGGCGCCACCTAAGCCAATGCAAATATAACATCTGTAACTCAAACACTACTATTTATAGGTTATTATCCACGGTCTTACATACAGCTATGTGAACTTGGCGATTCGACTTTGGATTCTTGCATTTTTTTTGCGCCAATCGTTTGCGAGTCGTTTGTGGTTGATTGTGGTAACAATTAAAACGTTTGTGAGATGAGTCTTCATGAGTTCACATAGCTCTTACATCAGGTTTGGAAACTCCGGCGTTTTTGCACGGTGGAAAGTGTCATCGTTAGTGAGACAAAAACGTAGTTCCTCATTTATCCACTGGAAGCGCTGTCAAGTAGAAGTAGTCTTGTAGATATAGATATACAGCAATGGAAAATATCCTCCTGACAGCCTAAACACGTGTTCACAACGTTTATAGAAATCCAAACTACCTGAAACGCTACGGTAGAACCACATAGTGCGGACCCAGCCTTATCCTTCGCTACGGCAAAACTTCAAAAACGGCAAAAACAATTTTTTGTAAACATCAAACTCGCCGAACTAACAAATCAATAACAACGGTGCCATCTAAACATACACAATGCGTTCATTTCATTTTTTTATTCCTCTTCCATTATGTTTATGTTCAGGTTCTCATTAACATTGTTAAAAAAGCAAAAATGAAAGTTGTAGAAACAAACAAGCAATACAATATACTAAGAATAACCATTAATTATAAGGAACAAAAATCTAGACCGCAGAAATTTGTCGATATCCCATTTACTCAAATGGCGAAAAACCAAATAAAAATATTACATAAGTTCGGACATACGAGAAATACAGTCTACTGAAATAATAATTCTCATTCTGCCCGGGGGTTCAAGAGTGAAAAAATACTCAATCATTTTCCATTTATATCGCTCTTACAAATATTGGGTCTGTTCGTTTTGGCTACATTTTTCTACACTTCTTACGCCATTTGAGGACTTTCTATTACTGTATCTATTGAAATTGTAGAAAGTGTAGCTAAACCGAACAGACGCTATGTTATTTCGAAAAATCTGCGCCTTTGCACAGCTGTTCAGACCTGCGTTCGATTGGTTAACTTCTACCTAGCAGCGCTTCGGGTGGCAGAAGCGAGAACTGCCCGTTTGCCTCATTATCTGAGTCACTCCCCACCCTCGGAGTTTCTAGCCCTGTATGCACCACGGTCTTACATACAGGTCTTGAAACTCTGGTGGTGGGGGTATGTCCTCGGATTGAAGCAGGGAGGCTAGAGTGGGAGGAGTCCGATCTCTTATGGAGAGACTTGAAAAAAGTGGCTACAAAAATGTGGTCAAACTGGGATGGCGCCACTATTGCTACGACCTCGAGAAGTGAGCTGCGTGTGACAGACGGAGAAAGTAAATAATGAGAAGTGAGCTGTGCATATGGCAGCATGATAATTGAGAAGTAGGCTGCGTGCGAGAGAGATGCAAAGTGATATATAGCCAGATCGCGCGCAAAAGTTACCCCCACTCTAGCCTCTTACGCGCCCATCACACAATCATAGTAGCGCGTGTCCGTGAGCGAGCGACGCTCGGACATCTTCGGAAAGAGCCGAGCGCGCCGAAGTTTCCCGACCGCGCCTTCGCCAGCTACACCAATCCATGGACGCTGAGCACGTTCATGTGCGGCCAAGGCGAAACGAAGGCTTCGAGGGAAAAAGCAATCTGAGCACGACTCGCGCGTGACGTCACCCGACGGAACGCGCGAGGCTTTTAGATGATTTCAATGCTTATTTAGCTCTTGATTCTCTGCGTTATCAATGTATACAAAAAAATGTATCGTGCACCCTGATCGCTTATTTTTTTAGTTTATACGTTAATTTAAATATAATAATTAATGCAAATTACAACTTATTTATCTTCTAAAAAATTGTTTACGCTTTAATCACACCCGTCCTTATGCCAAATAAATTATAATTCATAAAAGTAAGCGGAAATATATTTATATTCGTATTATTATATTAATTCTCATACTTTCATCAAGCGATAAAGCATTATCCCCAAAAACAAGCCAATCAACCATCCGGCCGAGAATCGTAACTTACGAGAATGAATATATAATAATACGACTATAAATATATTTCCGCTTACTTTTATGAATTACAATTTATTTGGCATAGGGACGGGTGTGAGTGAAGCGCAAACAATTTTTTAGAAGATAAATAAGTTGTAATTTATATTTATTATAACGTTTAAATTAACGTACAAACTAATCAAATAAGCGGTCGGAGTGCGCGATAAATTTTTCGACACTAAAAGATAACTAATTAAAATAATAATGATAACTAATTTAACAAGAATTAATAGTGATAATAATTTTAAAAAAAGCACTGAGGGCGGGGAACGATCCTGCGGACCGAAGCCAGGAACGCTACCAACGGGACCATCTCATTGCTTGTAGAATATGCACTTTCTGGTACTGACGATTCGCGGCCGGATGGTTGATTGGCTTGTTTTTGGGGATAATGCTTTATCGCTTGATGAAAGTATGAGAATTAATATAATAATACGAATATAAATATATTTCCGCTTACTTTTATTAATATTAATTTATTTGGCATAAGGACGGGTGTGAGTAAAGTTTTTTAGAAGATGGTGTGAGTAGAGTTTTTTAGAAGATAAATAAGTTGTAATTTGGATTCATAATTATATTTAAATTAACGTATAAACTAAAAAAATAAGCGATCAGGGTGCACGATACATTTTTTGTATACATTGATAACGCAGAGAATCAAGAGCTAAATAAGCATTGAAATCATCTAAAAGCCTCACGCGTTCCGTCGGGTGACGTCACGCGCGAGTCGTGCTCAGATTGCTTTTTCCCTCCAAGCCGTCGTTTCGGCTTGGCCGCACATGGACGTGCTCAGCGTCCATGGATTGGTGTAGCTGCCGAAGGCGCGTTCGGGAAACTTCGGCGCGCTCGGCTCTTTCCGAAGATGTCCGAGCGTCGCTCGCTCACGGACACGCGCTACTATGATTGTGTGATGGGCGCGTAAGAGACTAGAGAGGGGGTAACTTTTGCGCGCGATTTCGCTGCACTGCGTGCTGGGATGCGTATTCGATCCTCTTCCATCCCTTTTACCCGACATCGATACTCAGCTTACTTCTCGAGGTCTTAGAGATAGTGGCGCCATCCCTTTTTGACCACATTTTTGTAGCCACTTTGAAATGCACAGATCGGCCTCCTCCCACTCTAGCCTCCATGGATTGAAGCACCGGCCGTTTCGCCTAGTGACCACGAGTGTCGCTGCGATAGAGTGATGCAGGCTGTGCGATAGAGATGGCAATCGATTGGTGACTCATAGGAACCTAACCTAGCTGTACAATTGGCTGGTGTAGGCAAATTATGATATTCAATGTCAAAAATGCATGATGGACGTAAATACAATTAAAAGTAACTTTATCGTAAACCTGAAAAAAACCAAAAGACTATAGTTGTCCAAGTGGGTACAATGAATATGAATGTTTTTTATATAGGTGTCAATGTGAGCTCTTGTTGGTCGAGAGGTTCGGTGCAAGCTTCGTAATGCTGCTTTCAGGGGTTCGATCCCTGTGCGCCCGGATTTTTAAAAACATGTTTTAGCTTTTATAAAAAGAATAGGCTTTACGCGTTGTTTTAATTGACCAGAAAATAAGTGGCAACTATTCCAGACCGAAGTGGAATCCAGACCGAAACACTTGCAGGATGTATTTCTTGAAAATGAAACAAATACTTAAGAAACAGTGCTTCTTTTGCAATACTTCATTTCCTCTTCGAAAAATTTTAATGCATGTCCCAAGAAACATTTTCAATAATCTCTACTTTGCAGTTTCCGAAACGGTTTGCGTTGGTAAATTAAAAAAAAACCTCTTTTCCGACCTTTAAGCGAAGAACTCTCGAGTAGGATAAATGAAAATAATTCACTAACTTTGTTTTATGTTTTCCAGCCTGGAAAGTATTTATTGTAATGATCCCAATAATTTTTCATTTTTTTCAGGTTCCCGGCTCCAACGCCTGTTTCGCCCATTCTCGATGAATATATATATTCTCGGCTCTAATTTCCCAAATCCCGGTATCGCTGCCTCCCATTTTTTTAATTGCGCCAAGTCTCTCGGCACCCGAAACACTGAGAGTTTCGATTTTTCACTCCGAGAGCCTGTTTTACACGTTGGAACAATACACCACTTAGTCATTTTTCAATATCACCGTTTTTGCAAGTTTACAAGTATTGCACGTCGCGTGAATCAGCGGTTATGTTTGGGTTTTGTTTACTTTTGAAATCTATTTCCGTCCCTCTCACACAGCCTGCATCACTCTATAGCAGCGATCCTCGTGGTCACGAGTTGAAACAGTTGGTGCTTCAATAAGAGGCCATCCCCCACCACTGAAATTTTGAGCAAGTTTCAAGGCCTGTGTGTAAGACCGTGATTTGGGCTATCTTGGGAGGCCATTTCACGGCCCAAATCTTTGAAACGCGCTAAAGCGCCATTTGGGCAATATGCGAAAATAAAATGGCTTTCTTTGGGCCTTAGACCATGTAACTACAGGACGCGCCTTGCATAGTTCGTTTCAAACAAAACCATCCGCACATTCTTACAGGGAGTGAGACATACAATACACACATACACATAATTTACTACAGTCACAAATTATCATCACGTATTTACTCACGCACATAAGAAACATATCATCACATAACATAATACAGCAAGCTAACAAAACGATTATACAAAAATCGTGTTCTCTTTTACACACTATACGTATGTGTGTGCCAAACAGAAGAATAGAGGAGCACCCAAGTCGATAACGCAATCGTTACCCGAGCAGATTGGGTGCCTTGATAAATGCCAATGAAAGTCGTTTGATATGCCTATTGAAGTGACTGGCTGAATGCCGTGCCTATTGTAGGCATTTATAATTACTTTGGCAGGCATTCTGGTTCAAATAGTGACGGTAAGTGCTGAAGAATGACCAAACCAGAATTTTGTATCCGAAGTACCGGCATTTTTTTGGTCATTCACCGGCTTTGTTAGGCACTCACTGGCATTACATTTTTTAAGGCATTCACCGGCATTTTTCGATATTCACCGGCATTACAATTTCTTCTGACAGCTGCGGTATACCCAAAGCCGAACGTACGAATACATAACCAGCCAACTAAGAAGGAGCACTTCATATGATAATATACTGGTTGTAGTATCCAAGATGTATGCTCATTCCATCCCAACCAAAATTGAGTTCTAGTTACAACTTAAGGCCTTCGTCACGAAATAAAATTGTTTGAAAAAAATCAAACAAATTGACATCATGATAATCTTGAATAGGATTGATTTTTTCCAGACTTGTATACTTGTATACTTGTATACTCAAGTACTTCGCCACACGAAGTACTTGAAAATCTTACCGAAATGTATTTTGGTTAGGAATGTAAGTGCAAAACATTCTTGCCGAGACTCAACAGCCACTCGCACCAGTATTTCCATAGACATTCTTACCGGCATTCGCATAAGTATTTCCATAGACATTTTAACAGGCACTCGAAAGGCATTCTCTGTGCGCTCATAAAATTGAACGTTCGTCATTCATCGGCATTTACCGGCACTTTTTGGACTAATATGCCTACCAATGTGCCTTGGGCATTCTTATAGTAAATTGATAGGTACCTACTCTGCTAGGGTAACAACTATTTTATGGAGGTAACTTTCATTATGGGTTTTAGAGTAATATATTTTATACCTATAAATAATTGAACGTAGTGAATTCATATTTATGAAAATCTTAAATAGAAATATACAATTATACAGCCATCGAGTCATTGTTATGTCATTCACATGATGTGATTTAAAGTTTGTATGAAATTGCGTCATGGACACAAAAAGCCTATTATTGTCTCGCTTGAATCCGTGGTCACAGACAACACGAATTTTAAATTTATGATTATGAAATTGGAGGAAAAGTAAACTTCAAATGTAAAAAAGAAAAACCGTTTATTAATTACATATCATAAAATAAAAATACATAACGAACGACCAACATAGAAAAGCACTTTCCTCCAGCCCGATATACTCATATATCCCCGCGTCCTCTTCTCAGCCGACAAGGGAAGCTGAGTTCAACTTGAATCCGGATGATCCGGACTCTGGTCCTGACCCTGCCCAAGAGAATGTGCCAAAGAATACTGATGTACCAGAGATTCAAATTCCGAATGCAGAGGACCTGCTAAACGAATGATATGATTCTCTGATGGACATAGTTGATTTAGATTTCTAGAGAACGTACAGATATTTACTTTAATATTCTTATTCATATATCATATATGAGACTGTGATTGAAACTGGGTGATTTTTGTACTCGTGTAATCCTAAGGAATAAGTATTTGTTTATTTATGTGATTGTTTTAGCCTGCTACAAAATACAGATATTTGATTATGTTTGATTTTAATATAATTGAAGAAATAATTCAATTTCTAACTTATATCGGTGCTTTTCCTTCATGACCTACCACAACCACGAATTTGGGCTATATGCGAGTTTTTACCGCGCTATTTGGGCTTCGTAAAGTCCCGCGGTTTTTGGGCTACACAAGCGGCGTCTGGCGGCAGTTTCGCTCACTACACGTTTGGCGACTGTATGTAAGACCGTGTTATTATCCTATAAATTCCCGCCATCGCGTTCGAAGTTTTTGATGAATTCCCGCAAGTAGAAGGAAAAAGACGCAGGCACGTGCGAAGTGCCGAGTTACGATTGGAGCGAACGAGGAGTTTGTTGCATGCTTTTAAAATTCCTTTCGAAAAATTTCAAGTGCATTGCACAAAATATAGCCGCGATTCCTCATCCCCGGCTGTACGATACACGCATTCACTGTTCTTCATTGACATTGAACCGGAGCAGCGTTATGCCGCCAAAACGTGGACGTCCCGCCAAGGTTAGAACGCTTCGAAATGTGAAATAAAATTATTCACAGTGAAATCCCATATTACTTCCAACTCGCAAAACATTGCTACCGTTTTACGATGTTCAAATATAATTTACCAATTTCCGAAGGCCGCTTCGACGAGATCTTCGAACGAGCCGAAAAGCTCATCGGTCGCATCGATGACGCGCGCCAAAAGAACAACGAGGGAAGACGACGACGAAGAGCCGATAACGAAAAAATCGAAAACCGAAGTGCCAAAGCCAATGATGAATAAAGTCGACACGGACCTGAGTAGCGTTAATTTTGGATGCGACAAGCTAAACTCCAACGGCCATCCGTACAATTTGAAAATTACCTCGTGGAATGTTTCCGGCATCAGGGCCGTTATCAAAGTAATCTGCGCCGCGAGGCACGCTCCATAAATAATCTTCGCAGAAACGTAACTGTGTTTTTTGGTTTTTCAGAAAAATGGCATTGACTACATTCTGGAGGAGGACGCGGATATAGTAGCGTTGCAGGAAACAAAATGCGAAAGTAGCAAGCTCCCGGCCGAAGTCAAATTACCTGGATATCAACGTTATTTCTTGGAAAGTACGAATCCTGTGCAATACTTGTTAAATAATACTGATGATTTATGATATTGAAGTTTGCATCGTTGGAACGCAACAAAAGTTTCATAGGCAAATTTTTTTTAGCAAATTTAGGCCTACAAAGTTTTTTAAACGTTTTTCGGGATCCTCATTAGAGATCTTTAATCTAAATATGTAAAAAAATATTTGTGATGAAGAAAATATAGCATTAATAAAATAAAAAATAATTTTCCGTGTATGCCAACGATGCAAACTTCAACATCGTGATAATGTGAGGTATTCCTTTCATGAACCCGAATATTTATCAACTAACTGATTTTCGTCTATAATCGAGAAAAAATACATCCCAAATACTGGTAAAATTTCGAACCAAGTTACCGAACTTTTAAGGCCTTAGGCCACAGTAATGGGTATAAAATCATGTGCGAATTTAACAATTTTTTTTTGTATGAAAAAGTGATTAACTCATAAAGTTAATTACACATATATTTAGTATGAATATCAAGCTGTTAGAATTTTTTTCTATGTACAAAATGGCTGACTACTCGAAACTTCTTGAAACAGCTTTTTTCCAATTGGCGTGACAAATAACTTCAACAATTTTCACTCGATTTACTTCAAATTTAAAAGCTGTTCCTAATTGCATTTCGCAGAGAAGTACGTACGGAATTTCTGATTAATAGAAAACTTTTCATTTCATGAGCAGTTACAACGAAATTTTTCACCGAAAATTCATTTCTTAAGTTCAAATACCTACAACTTTTGAATAAAACAATATTTTTTAAATTCCGTACGTACTTCTCTAGGTATTCTAATGTAGATTGACGAGAATTTTTGTTTTCTGTTCTAGAAAAAAATTGTGGGTGCTAAATGTCACGCCTCGGAGCGCCTAAAAAAAAGATAACAAAAGAAAATATTAGTAGTCGGCCATTTTGTACATCGACAAAAAAAATATATATTTTCTAACAGCTTGATATTCATACTAAAGATGCGTAATTAATTTTATGAGTGAATCACTTTTTCATACGAAAAAAAATTGTTAAATTCGCACATGATTTCATACCCGTTACTGTGGCCTAGGGTCTTAATTGTGATCACGGTCCCCAGTCGATAATGTCGATTGATAGCTTAGGAGCACACTTTTAAAGTCGACTGGGGTGGGTTTCCGGCCCGTACATGAGTTCTAGGTTTAATCACAAAATATGATTTCGTAGAATGGAGTTTTAATTTGGAATAAACCAATATGTTATCTCGGCAGGTGACGATGAAGTATCTGATGAGAGAAAGTTCTTTACGATATATTGTGGAAGTATTAGGAATGCCTGAAAAAAGATGGCCAAAAATTTGTCTGATGGAGGAAGTAAGGGCCATTGTGAATCATGTGCTGTCGAAGTGGGGGAAGTGCTTAAAGTATGTATTAACAGAAATGGGGGCGCAGTTTATAATCGGGATGATTTGGGAACAGAGAGAGGTGAGAGAAATTATAGCAAGAACAAAGGTGGGATTAGAAAATTTAAAAAACCAGACGTTGAAGAAAGGGTGGGAGAAAATAAAGGGTTCAACGTACAATTATAGGTACAAGTTTATTGTGGACGATGATATTATGCCCTGGAAATATTGGTCTGAGGTGAATGTGAAGGGCAAAGACAAAGAAATGTGGGCTAGAATAAGATGTGGAAATGTTGGAAGAGCGGGAAAGAAAGGAGAGAGTGACTGGATGTGCAGAATTTGTGATGAGCAGGATGAGACCCTGGAGCATTTATTGTTGTGTAAAAAAAGCAGAGAGATGGTGACGGAAAAGGCGTGGAGGAATGGCTAGAAGGAATTGATGAAGTGGCGATTATTGGGGAAGTAATAAACATGTTGGGAGGAAAAATACAGAAAGGGATTTGTGCATATTTCAGGGAGATTGAGGAAGTGTGGAGTAAAAGGAGTTTGGAATGAGAGACAGAGAGGGGTAGAATAAATGACTTTTAGGCGAGTGGTGAGCAGATGTAAGGTATACAGATTTATGGATAAGGATGAAACGGCAGAGATTATAAGATTTCTTAATATATATTTTCTGACATTGTATAAGTATTGTAAAAACCTTTTCAAAAGTTCTGCAAATGAAACTATTGCTTGATTGTTATCTCGGCAGGCAAGAAGTCCGGCTATTGCGGCGTGGCTTTGTACTCGAAAGTGAAACCGATCGAAGTTAAGTACGGCCTTTCGAACTCCTACTGCAACGACGAGGGTAGATGTATCATGGCTGAATTTGAGAAATTCTACTTGGTCAACGTCTGTGAGTGAAGACTTCTCGTTACTGAGACTGGCGTAAATCGAGTAAAAAAGGACGAATGCCTTTCGCGCCCGGGTGTTACTCATCTCGGAGCTTAATCGGTGACTCCGCGAGTGTTGGGTTTGAATTTCAGACGTACCGAACGCTGGACCCAAGCTGGTGACTTTGCCCAAAAGACTGAAGTGGAACACGGCGTTCAAAGCGTACGTGAAGAAACTGGATGAGAAGAAGCCGGTCATCATTTGCGGCGATTTGAACGTAGCTCATCAGGAAATAGGTCTCGTTTAACTTTCGCAACTGTCGGTAAATTCGTTAGACTTAAATTTGACGAAACGACGCTCTTCGCTCGCCGCAGATCTGAAAAATCCAAAAACCAACACGAAGAACGCCGGCTTCACGCAGGAAGAACGAGACGGAATGACGGATTTGCTGGAAAGCGGTTTCGTCGACACGTTCAGAGATTTGTATCCCGATAGAACGGACGCTTACACCTTTTGGGCGTACTTCGCCCAAGCCAGAGCAAAAAATATTGGATGGTGAGCGAATCCTATATCTATGTGCAGGCAAAATGGGAGGAAATTTTTTTTCCCTGAAAACTTGTTACCTGAGGTTTTTGAGGATGCTGATTACGAATCTGAACTCAAAATTCAGGCATTCACAATGACGAACAAATATGGCGAATGAAAATACAAGTAATACACATTGATTTAGATGAAACTCTGTACTCAAAGGTTGTGTAGGTCGATGATTATGAGTCTGAACATTTTAAATTTTCAAATTTTGAGTTCAGATTCGTAATAAGCGACCTTAAAAATCCCGAAACACTAATGTTCATCTAAATCGAGTAGAGTTTTTTATTTTTGTCCGCCATATTGAATTTCCAAATTTTTACTTCAAATTCGGATTCAGCGAGGGCAGAAACCCCCGAGTGAGGCTCCGATCTCAAATCAGAGCAAGTTAAATAGGGAAATTAAGGGTGACGCACTATTGCGTCAATGCCAGCGAAGGGGTTAAGGTATTTCTTTCGCGGAGGGGCGTAAGGAGGGCCCTTCTGAATCATTGGTAAATTACAGTGGCGCTTGATAAAAATAAGCCACAATAAATTATTATAGCCAACGATAAACTGGAATAAAACGTTTCCTGCAAGTTTAGTAGATTTATGGGGTTGAATGCATCGTTGGAATGCAACGAAAACTCGCTTCAATTTCTTATTTTCATTATCCAAAATCATAATGTGCAAATTCGTTGTAGATAGCTAAATAAGAATCCCAAAAATGTTTGCATGATTGTCGTATCTCAAATCTGCCAAAGAAAATTCGGGGAATTGAAGGAAAATCATTTTCGTTGCATTCGAACGAAGCAAACTTCAAGGGCATGCAGATTTAGCGTTTTGACATTTTCTCTGAAAAGTTGCGGCTACGAGAATTCTGCTAGTCACATTTTTCGAACTTTTATCATTGATATTTTCCTTAAACATTTGGTAACGCCCTACTTTTATTGTCGTTACGGTATCGTTAGATTTTTTCACGCGTGAGCAGTTTGTATCAGGCTTCTGGAGTGATTTAGTGTATAAATTATATGGAAATGTGGCCAGCTCATCTTCATAAAGCGCCGTACAAATGAGACGATTTTGGGCCGGGTTGAAATTCCGAACATTGAATACTCCGACGGTTTGAAATTCCGAATTTTAATATTCCGAAATTCAAGATAGGGGCGCGTTGAAATTTCGAACTTTGAATGATCAGAATGCTCAAAACTGCGACAGAATACTACCCCGAAAGATCAAAGCTCCGAAAGAATTTTGTACGACAGACCAAAAGTCCGAAAATCTAAACACAGTCAAAATAATTCGGCTATGGAAGTTTTAAAAGTTTCAAAATTTTCGATGAATGGACGAATTATTTCGAGAATTTTTTTTTATTAAGGGGAGATATACACCTAGGAGCCGGAAAAAAGGTTATTGTTGTGAATTTTTTCAAGGAAAACTATTTGTAATTTCGGATGGGGGTTTTAATTATCTGAAAGTATATACATTCAAAAATATGTTTAATTTTCTTTATTTAAAAATATGAAAAATATACAAGGATATTGTATGATCCTTGGAGCGTCGTCAAAAAATCTGCGTATACGGTACCCACTGGCGTTTCTTCAAAAATCATCTGAAGAAAAACCAAAAAGATTATTAAATTAGATACTATAATCTAGTACTTGTCATAGCCGATTTTGAAAATATCGATTTATGACAAAATGGCGGACGTTTGAACATAAATAGTGATGTTTGGGCCAAAAATTAGTTATTATTTTGCCTATAAAACAAAAACTAAGTAACGGAAAAAAATCCTATGACAAGTACTCGATAATGGTGTATAGAATAACCACAAAAAACCTCAAGGCAATCGGTTCATTGGTTTTCGAGAAATTTTGGGCACCGATTTGAAAAACGTGGTTTTGAGAAAAAACCCGTTTGAAAATTTGGGAATGAATAAATCATGAAATTTGTCAACTTACGTGGAATCATCGATACCAGGTCCATAGTGTAGGTCTTCGACGGTCGACGGAATGTTCATAGCTTCTATATCCTCGACCTCCACTATCTAGGTGTATATCTCCCCTTAAGAAGTGATTTTGCGTCAATTTTGAAATTTGTCTAGACAATGTTATACGTTCTACATCATTTACAGTCAACTGTGTAGACTTTCGCTGGCATGATCTTGACACGGGGGCCGGATTGAAATTCCGAACTTTGAATGCGCAGACGGTTTGAAAATTCCTAATTCTAATGTTTCGAAATTACAAGGTTCGTCAAGATCATGCCAGCGAAAGTCTAGACATTTGACTGTGAATGATGTAGAACGTATAACATTTTCTAGACAAATTTCAAAATTGACATAAAATCACTTCTTAATTAAAAAAAATTCTTTAAATAATTCATTGACTCATGGAAAATTTTGAAACTTTCAAAACTTCCCCAGCCGAATTATTTTGACGGTGTTCAGATTTTCGGAGTTTTGGTCTTTCGTGTAAAATTCTTTTCGGTTTTGACCATTCTGATCTCTCGAAATTCGGAATTTCAACCCGGCCCCGTTCAGATTTTGGAGTTTTGGTCTTTCGGGTAAAATCCTTTCGGAGTTTTGAGTGTTCTGATCATTCAAAGTTCGGAATTTCAACCCGACCCCGACGATTTTTCGTCAAAAGTTCGGCAATTTGACTTGAAATTGGACCATTATACTGTGATGTATTTTTACTTGATAATAGATTAAAACCAGTTAATTGTAAAACATTCGGCTTCGTGAAAGGAATACCTTAATCCTCGCTTCTCGAACTCATCATTTTGTCATTGTGTTTCATAGGCGACTCGACTACTACTTGGTGTCCGAACGCATTAAGAAAAATGTGTGCGACCAGGTCATAAGGAAGGAGATTTACGGCAGCGATCATTGCCCCATTGTGTTGTACGCAAACTTGTAAATCAAAAACAAAACGAGAGAGCCATTCCAACCAAGTGCCCCACATTGAGAACGATGCAGGATCGAATATATGCCCTTCAATTTCTTTACCGCATCAAAATGCTTTGCCCGAACGTGTAGAGTGTTAATATAAGCGATCATTGGCAAAACTCATTCCCTCGCGAAATTAAGCGTTGCTTTTAAGAGTGGCTTTCCGAGAAAGCAACTTTCGTAGTGTCCATATCTCGATTTTCGAGTACGCGATCAGGTATTTTTTTTAAAAAGTTTTCGAGCGCCGTTTCCTGTGAAAGGATTCAATTGATTACCAATAAAGAAATCCTATAATCATATTTCGCCATGGATTATCGATGTATTTACATGTTATATCTATACTTATGATAAAATTGGATATTTCGTCTTCTCAAATCGTCGATACTTTTCAATCTTCGCCGGCTGGAATTGCGTCTTCTAACCTCTTGATAAACTTGACGCGCAGTTCTGTGACGCTGTCGTTCTTCAATTGATCCTGAACGAACCAGGACGAGATTTCCATTTGGACCATTTCGCAAGCGCCTCGCAAAACGCCCGTCAATATATTGCAGTACTTCAGGTTCAAGCAATGGTCCGGCAATTCCACAAATTCCGTCAGTGGATTAGCTTCGAAGCACAGAGAAAATTCGTCGCCGGCTGCGCTCCAGTTGGTTATCGTGGGCGCTATACCCAGAAATATCCTGAATCCTGTTTGTATCTTTTCGGCTGTGTCTCTGAAGTCGTAACAGCGACCGGAGCCGGTCCTCGCCAGGAAGTCCTCTATGAGACGAACGCCCATGTTGTAACCCATTCTCTCCAATTGTTTGTTGACGTCGTCCACATTTTCATAATCTTTCAATAATTGCGCGACCAGCGCGCCGTACGTCAGCGTGAACAATTCCGAATTCTGAAATTGTAATTGTGCGTGTTCGAGTTGGAGAATCGTAAATACGTGAATATTGATCGGAAAAATATGAGTAATTAACGAGCCATACAGTTGATTGCATCGGCGGCAAATGACTTACGACTTTCTTTGCGTCGAGCCTCGTACCGGGTCTTGACATTTTTGTGAATGAATAAATGTCGAGTTGAACCGCCTCGTAAATGACAACTTCACCAGTGGCTAGTGATTATGGAAATTTCACGACGTTCGATACCGCCCCCTTCAGTGATTGTTTTCTGCGAATACTTCGTGCGAGCCAGGGAGGCTAGAGTGGGAGGAGTCTGATCTCTTATGGAGAGACTTGAAAAAAGTGGCTACAAAAATGTGGTCATACTGGGATGGCGCCACTATTGCTAAGACGTCGAGAAGTGAGCTGCGTGTGACAGAGACGGAACAAGTAAATAATGAGAAGTGAACTGTGCATAAGGCAGCATGATACTTGAGAAGAAGGCTGCGTGCGAGAGAGATGCAAAATGATATATAGCCAGATCGCGCGCAAAAGTTACCCCCTCTCTAGCCTCTTACGCGCCCATCACACAATCATAGTAGCGCGTGTTCGTGAGCGAGCTACGCTCGGACATCTTCGGAAAGAGCCGAGCGCGCCGAAGTTTCCCGACCGCGCCTTCGGCAGCTACACCAACACATGGACGCCGAGCTCGTTCATGTGCGGCCAAGCCGAAACGAAGGCTTCGATGGAAAAAGCAATCTGAGCACGACTCACGCGTGACGTCACTCGACGGAACGCGCGAGGCTTTTAGACGATTTCAATGCTTATTTAGCTCTTGATTCTCTGCGTTATCAATGTATTCCAAAAAATGTATCGGGCACCCTGACCGCTTTTTTTTAGTTTATACCTTAATTTAAATATAACAATAAATCCAAATTACAACTTATTTGTCTTCTAAAAAATTGTTTACACTCTACTCACACCCATCCTTATGCCAAATAAATTATAATTCATAAAAGTAAGCGGAAATATATTTATATTCGTATTATTATATTAATTCTCATACTTTCATCAAGCTATAAAGCATTATCCCCAAAAACAAGCGAATCATTCATCTGGCCGCGAATCGTCAGTACCAGAAAGTGCATATTCTACAAGCGATGAGATGGTCCCGTTGGTAGCGATCCTGGCTTCGGTCCGCAGGGGCGCGGGATCGTTCCCCGCGCTCAGTGCTTTTTTTAAAATTCTGATTACCATTAATTCTTATTTGATTAGTTATTTTTATTAGTTATCATTATTATTTTAATTAGTTATCTTTTAGTGTCGAAAAATTTATCGCGCACTCCGACCGCTTATTTGATTAGCTTGTACGTTAATTTTAATTTAATAATAAATCGAAATTACAACTTATTTATCGTCTAAAGAATTGTTTGCGCTTTACTCACACCCGTCCCGATGCGAAATAAATTGTAATTCATAAAAACTAAGCGAAAATATATTTATATTCGCATTATTATATTCATTCTCATATACTATCATCAAGCGATAAAGCATTATCCCCAAAAACAAGCCACATCCATCCGGCCGCGAATCGTAACTTACGAGAATGAATATAATAATACGACTATAAATATATTTCCGCGCTAGCAATTTTGGCAACTGCAAAGTCAACCGAAATAATCAACGGTTGAATTTGGACAGCTTTACAACTATAAAGTCGACCGTAAAAAAATCCTAATGGTTGATTCAACGGTTGTTTAACCGCGGCCATTTTGTTTTCGCTGGATGGTTGTCTCACTCCGTCGCACAATCTGCTGCGGATATCCCCCCCCCCCCCCCCAGTGTTTGATGACTCAATTCTCCGCAAATCATCAATTTAATTATCAAGACAGTATAATTTGATTAATCATTAAATATATTGCGTCGAGTCAACCATCCAATCAACCGCCGAGTTAACCATCGAGTCAACCATCCACAGAAAACGCAGGATGGTCGACTTTCAAAGATGAACAGTTGAGAAGCTGTCCAAATTCAAGCGTTGAACTTTTACGTTGACTCAACTGTCTTGTACAACTGGTTGACCAAAATGACAGGGCGCTTACTTTTATGAATTACAATTTATTTGGCATAGAGACGGGTGTGAGTAAAGCGTAAACAATTTTTTAAAAGATACATAAGTTGTAATGTAGATTTATTATTACATTCAAATTAACGTACAAACTAATCAAATAAGCGGTCGGAGTGTGCGATAAATTTTTCGGCACTAAAAGAAAACTAATAAAAATAATAATGATAACTTAATAAAAATAACTAATCAAACAAGAATTAATAGTGATAACAATTTAAAAAAAAAGCACTGAGCGCGAGGAACGATCCTACGCTTCTGCGGACCGAAGCCAGGAACGCTACCAACGGGACCATCCCATCGCTTGTAGAATATACACTTTCTGGTACTGACGATTCGCGGCCGGATGGTTGATTGGCTTGCTTTTGGGCATAATGCTTTATCGTTTGATAAAACTATGAGAATTAATATAATAATACAAATATAAATATATTTCCGCTTACTTTTATTAATTATAATTTATTTGGCATAAGGACGGGTGTGAGTAAAGCGTAAACAATTTTTTAGCAGATAAATAAGTTGTAATTTGGATTCATAATTATATTTAAATTAACGTATAAACTAAAAAAATAAGCAATCAGGGTGCGCGATACATTTTTTGTATACATTGATAACGCAGAGAATCAAAAGCTAAATAAGCTTCGAAATCATCTAAAAGCCTCGCGCGTTCCGTCGAGTGACGTCACGCGCGAGTCGTGCTCAGATTGCTTTTTCCCTCAAAGCCTTCGTTTCGGCTTGGCCGCACATGAACGAGCTCGGCGTCCATGTGTTGGTGTAGCTGCCGAAGGAGCGGTCGGGAAACTTCGGCGCGCTCGGCTCTTTCCGAAGATGTCCGAGCGTCGCTCGCTCACGGACACGCGCTACTATGATTGTGTGATGGGCGCGTAAGAGACCAGAGAGGGGGTAACTTTTGCGCGCGATCTCGCTGCTCTGCTTGCTGGGATGCGTATTCGATCCTCTTCCATCTCTATTACACGACATCGATACTCAGCTTCGTGCTCGAGGTTTTAGAGATAGTGGCGCCATCCCGGTCTGACCACATTTTTGTAGCCACTTTGAAATGCACAGATCGGCCTCCTCCCACTCTAGCCTCCATGGTGCGAGCCGTCGCGACCACGGTCTTACATACAGGTCTGACAACGGCGGTAGTGGGGGTACGCTCCCTTAGCGGTTCTGTTTTTTATTCCGATTTCTGCCGCTTGGTGCGTGACGGCAAGGGGAAGTGTGGTGCGACGAAGAGAGAAATAGCTCTTCTGTCCTTTTCCCTCCTGAACGCAACGCATGCGCCGTTTGTCGTAACTTAATTTACCGTACTGTCGTGTAAACTCCATAATATACGAAACCAATCAAAAAAGTGTGTTGGTTAAAATAAGTTGACTACTTTCATCGAAAAAAAACTGAAAAATTTTGAATACATTAATTCATATCAGGACATATTACGACCATTTACATCCTTTTTTCTCCAATGTCTCACAATACATCGTCCTTCGAAATGTTTCTCGCACACGTGCTGAGACTCTTTTAGTCCCGGAATAGCATCGAGACATTTTTTGTATCGTTCGACATTTCTGGGCACGCGAAACACAGAGCATTTCTGCTTACATTTTTTGTACCCCGTTTTACAATTGCGAACCGCGCAACCCTTAGCCATTTCGCATTTTTTTCGCAAACACTACCAAAAAAAATGCACACTTATGCGTAAAAACACGATAAAAAATTTATCACGGTAAATCGCGTAGAACCTTCTGGTATATGGTCGCAAATGAAGGTTATTACGACAATCGCGTCACAAAAACATACGCAAACACCTTGGTTTCGCTCGCCGGTAAGAGGTAAGGGGGAAACTTCTTCTCCTTGCTAGTAGCGACGCGTAGCGGCGCCTAGTGAATCGAAAAGTGAAGCCGATAAGCGTGCCTACCCCCACCACGAAAATTTAGCTTCGTTGCGAGACCTGTATGTAAGACCGTGGCATGGAGGCTAGAGTGGGCGGAGGCCGATCCACGGTCTTACATACAGGTCTTGAAACTCGCTCAAAATTTCAGTGGTGGGAGATGGCCTCTTATTGAAGCACCGACTGTTTCAACTCGTGACCACGAGGATCGCTGCTATAGAGTAATGCAGGCTGTGTGAGAGAGACGGAAATAGATTTCAAAAGTAAACAAAAATTGCTCTACTTGTAAACTTGTAAAAACGGTGATATTGAAAAATGACTACGTGGTGTATTGTGCCAACGTGTAAAACAGGCCCTCGGAGTGAAAAATCGAAACGCTCAGTGTTTCGGGTGCCGAGAGACTTGGCGCAATTAAAAAAATGGGAGGCCGCGATACCGGGAGTTGGGAAATTAGAGCCGAGACACGTTGTGTGCGAAAATCATTTTGAACCGAAATATATTCATCGAGAATGGGCGAAACAGGCGTTGGGGCCGGGAACCTGAAAGAAAATGAAAAATTATTGGGATCATTACAATAAATACTTTCCAGGCTGGAAAACATAAAACAAAGTTAGTGAATTATTTTCATTTATCCTACTCGAGAGTCCTTCGCTTAAAGGTCGGAAAAGATGTTTTTTTTTATTTACCAACGCAAACCGTTTCGGAAACTGCAAAGTAGAGATTATTGAAAATGTCTCTTGGAACTTGCATTGAAATTTTTCGAAGAGGAAATAAAGAATTGCAAGAGAAGCACCGTTTCTTAAGTATTTGTTTCATTTTCAAGAAATACATCCTGCAAGTGTTTCGGTAAATATATTTCCGTTTACTTTTATGAATTACAATTTATTTGGCATAGGGACGGGTGTGAGTAAAGCGCAAACAATTTTTTAGAAGATAAATAAGTTGTAATCTAGATTTATTATTACATTTAAATTAACGTACAAACTAATCAAATAAGCGGTCGGAGTGCGCGATAAATTTTTCGACACTAAATGTTAACTAATTAAAATAATAATGATAACGAATAAAAATAAGTAATCAAACAAGAATTAATAGTAATAATAATTTAAAAAAAAAAGCACTGAGCGCGGGGAACGATCCTGCGCCCCTGCGGACCGAAGCCAGGAACGCTACCAACGGTACCATCCCATCGCTTGTAGAATATGCACTTTCTGGTACTAAAGATTCGCGGCCGGATGGTTGATTGGCTTGTTTTTGGGGATAATGCTTTATCGCTTGATGAAAGTATGAGAATTAATATAATAATACGAATATAAATATATTTCCGCTTACTTTTATTAATTATGATTTATTTGGCATAAGGATGAGTGTGAGTAAAGCGTAAGCAATTTTTTAGAAGATAAATAAGTTGTAATTTGGATTCATAATTATATTTAAATTAACGTATAAACTAAAAAAATAAGCGATCCGGGTGCGCGATACATTTTTTTGTATACATTGATAACGCAGAGAATCAAGAGCTAAATAAGCATTGAAATCATCTAAAAGCCTCGCACGTTCCGTCGGGTGACGTCACGCGCGAGTCGTGCTCAGATTGCTTTTTTCCCTCGAAGCCTTCGTTTCGGCTTGGTCGCACATGAACGTACTCAGCGTCCATGGGCTCCATGGTCCATGGATTGGTGTAGCTGCCGAAGGCGCGGTCGGGAAACTTCGGCGCGCTCGGCTCTTTCCGAAGATGTCCGAGCGTCGCTCGCTCACGGACACGCGCTACTATGATTGTGGGATGGGCGCGTAAGAGACTAGAGAGGGGGACTTTTGCGCGCGATCTCGCTGCACTGCTTGCTGGGATGCGTATTCGATCCTCTTCCATCCCTCTTACACGACATCGATATTCAGTTTACTTCTCGAGGTCTTAGAAATAGTGGCGCCATCCCTGTTTGACCACATTTTTGTAGCCACTTTGAAATGCACAGATCGGCCTCCTCCCACTCTAGCCTCCATGGTATAAACGATACCACGCGACAGTACTCTCTAAATTCCGCACCGTCTAAGCTCACGGTTGTTTTTCCTCACGCGTGATCGCGCCCGCCTCGAATTCATTGCCACTCTCTTTTTTTTCTTCTCCGTTTACGGCCGTTTACCCTCATTGTTATTTCGCCACAATCGCGGGATTTCGTACGGAGAGGTTATAGGAGCTTCAAGGGCAAACGAGACATGGCAGGTTTCGGAAGAATTTGCAGCATCGTCGGTGCACACACAAATTATGTCAATTTTATGACCAGCCGGTAATAGTTTAACACATTTATCTTTCACATTGAACCCATAAACATTAGCTCCATTCGCATGCGTATGCGCCCCGCATACGTACAATGGAGTAGAGTGTCCAATCCTTTTTACCGAGGCACGCGTGTACGTTTCAATTATTGTACAAGTTTTTTGCTTGGTAGGGTAACCCGACCAGTAAATGGACTTATAACGACACTAGAATTCAGATGGACTGTAAAGTTGAAATATTGCGAAAACTAAATTTTTTATTTGCTATAGTCAACAAAATATATTATTCTGAAAGTAGAAAAAAAATATTCGAATTGCTTTTTCAAATTTTTATTAAATGCTAGATTGTGCGTTGCACAACAATTATAATCTTATACATATGAGTATTATATTTGTTATTACGATTTTGTAGAAAGTACACAAAGCTTTTTTGCATCTTAACGTGACATTTTCAAAAAACTCGCGAAGTTGCGACGGAGAAATGGAAAATTGAATTTTGTCAAATAAAAAAAACGAACGATTTTATGACGACGTTTAATGAAATGTACATTGTCATCTCTCGACAGTGATTAATTTTGCAATTTTCAACAGATGAGCCAAACCTTTTACTCGGCTTTGAGAATTATCAGATCAGGAACTATATGTTCATTCATTGGAAACAGATTGAAATACAGCACCAGTGAATAAACATGTCTTATTCTCGACTAATATTACGAATTTATTTCAAAATTTTGCAAGAAATTGGAGATTGATTCTATCTTAAGGGGGAGGTACCTTTAGGTGAGGGAAAATTTTTCTGATTTTCATGATTTTTTTTATGAAGGAAAGATTTTTCCGATTTTCATGATTTTTTTTATGAAGCAAAGATTTCTCCACCATCTTCTAGACTTAGAATATGCTTTATGACTACTTTTGGCTTTTTCATGATGATTTTTATTTTTTTTATTAATCTTTGCAAACGGCAGAGGTACGGCAAAGTTCTTAATGCGTTGCAGCGGATGTTGTCAAACCGTGTGACAACATAGCGTCGGTGGAATTAATCTGTTAAAAACCAACAAAGATTTTTTCTTTCGTTATCACTCATACACAGAATATGAACCAAGAAAAAGTGAAAAATATTGGAAAACGATGAAATGGTACACTTTGGAACAAAAAGATTGAATTTTCCGAAAAAAAATGGCTACATAAAAAAATAATTTTCATGTAGGTATTTTTTAATGATTAAAAAAATAATTAAAATAGCGATAAAAAATTATTTTTCTCTAAGTTTTAAAAGGAATTTTAGACAATAAGGATAGAAAGATTAATACCAAATTTCAACAGAATCAGTGGATTAGTTTTTTAGCTATACGTCGCGCCTGTTTCGCGAAATGCAGTTTCGAAGATTGTGCCATACCTCTGCCATGTTTGTAGATTAATAAAAAAAATACCATGTTACAGTCCTAAAACATACCCCGAGTCTCACATATGGTAAAAAAATCTTTGCTTTAAAAAAAATTCAGCGAAATTTTCCTCGCCTAAAGGTATCGCTCCCCTCAAGTAATAAAAGTAATACTTATCCCCGAAAGTCATAGAAACCATTGTTTTTGCATTTAGAACACCCACTGTGCACATCTGTATTGTAACTAACAAGGAACATCACTTAAGGCGGGATATACATTTACGATAAAAAAATCGACTTTTTTTCTTTAAATGATAGAACTATATATGTAGAATATTTTCCCAAAGTTTCAAAGCGAAATTCGAAAAACTTCAAACGTTACAGCCTTTCAACGCTGTGCCTCACCGCTCGGATTCGGAGCAGACGTGAACTTCAAACGCGTTTTTCTCAAAACTGCATTATCGAAATTGGCGTGCAGGATTACTCAAAAATTATTAAGCCGATTGAGTTGAAACTTGGTAGAAATATTGATAATATTGGTACCTTCTACTTGACGAAAATTGTTTGTGAAAAATTGGAAAAAAACTAACTTTTTAATCCACATTTTACAGAAATGTTGCATGAAATGTTGTTTTCTTTTTGTAAATGCGTTCCATTTTCTCAAATTTGCATTTTCTTCCTTTTAATTACCGTCACATAGAAACTATACATGTTCTAACTGAAAAAATGTTTGAACTTTTATGCAAACCAAAGTCACACTCTGCCACAGCTCCGGCCATTTTGATGATGAATTAATTTCAAAAAAATGTTTCGTATACTTAAATATACTATTAAAGTATACCTAAAGTTTGATAATTGTAGAATAATTATTTCTTAGTATAAAAGATCGTTCAATATTGCTTATTTTTTCCTGTCTAAAGTATATCCCGCCTTAAGTGTCCGCATCCGATTTTGTTCAAATGCATATATGTGATAAATCATTGAAAACTATTAGACATGTATTTTTTTATCCGCGGAAAAACGTTTTTAAGGGGGGAAACGATTCCTGAAAGAAAGGCGTTTCGGCCCTTTATTAAATTTTTTTAAAATTATTTTATAGTGGTTTTTTCATCTCTTCACGTTAGAAGAATTTTGGTTTGTTTCATTACGATCGGTGGACTACTTGTGGGTGAAACTGCAAAACCACCCCTCGACACACCTTTCTTTGAGGGGTGGTTTCCTCCCTTAAGGGGAGCGTAGGGGTTTCAGCATGAAAAAAAACCACTTTTTTGCGATTTTTTTCATCTATATGGATAGAGTAAATTTATTGAAACCTTTTGTACATTGTTAAGTGTCATTTCAAGAACATTCCGTGAAATTTGTACGCGAAAATATCCACAAACGAGGCGGTGACAAAGCTTTTCCAAGAATGCCTTTGGAAAAACACGATTTGCGGTGTTCACTGTATCTCAGCTAGAAATTATCTGAAATCAAGTACCATTAAAATTTAGTCAAAGTATCATCAAATCCTCCCCCCAATGGTCTTTGATAATTTTTTTTTCATTTCTAAATTTTTTATGGTCATGTAAAGTGAAAAGTGCTATTTTTCACGAAAAGTTCCGCCATTTTGGGGGTGGAAAACCCCCAAATTTATTTTATATGTAGGAAGTGTGTACCAAGTTTGAAATAAATCGGTCATGTAGTTTCCAAATGGCAGTAAACACAAACTTTGAAAAAGTGGTTTCGAGAAAACCGCGTCACCGGCTTGTTGGTGGATATTTTCGCGTACAAATTTCACGGAATGTTCGTGAAATGATACTTAACAATGTACAAAAGGTTTCAATAAATTTACTCTATCCATATAGATGAAAAAAATTCGCAAAAAAGGGTTTTTTTTTCACGCTGAAACCCCTACCTTCCCCTTAAAACCGTTTTTTCGCAGATAAAAAAGAATACCTGTCTAATAGTTTTCAATGCTTTATCACATATGTGAGTTTCAACAAAGTCGACAGTGGACACCTAAGTGATGTTCCTTTTAAGTTACATGGTGTGCAAGTACCACAAAATAGAAAAATTCCGTGTAGCGTAAAAATCCGATATTAAACTGAGAAATCGATTTTAACGATACCTGGGATTTTTTTTGCTAAATTATAATGATTCGAGTTTTTATCGACAATTCATATTCTTCACTTATTTTAAATATAAATCATCTTTTCTTCATTCACTGATCCCCGTCCATTGATCGGTCGGTTTACTTTCCTTTGTTGCAATGAAACCTCCCCGTCCACATGAAAAACAATATACAATCATTGTTTTTTCAAACATAACAATTTCTTCAACAATCTGAAGAGCAAGTGTTTTCCAGGAATATTTGCCGAAATGTGCCACTGTGTATGACCGCTAAGGAGAGAGCATGCGAGAAGTTGGGCATACCACCGAGGCCGAAGAAGCCTTTGAATGCTTTTTTGAAATTTATGATGTCCGAGCGTAGCAAAGTCGTCGAAGAGAATCCAAAGCTCAGCGCTACGGAAATACTTAAGGAAGTTGCGCAAAGATGGGCTGTATGCGATCCGAAGGAAAAGGAAGCTATACAGAAAAGTGTCGAAGTGGAGTGGTTGGCCCATTCCAAGAAAATGATGATGTACGAACAATCCATAACGCCTGAGCAAAGGAGTCAGCTCAGAGAAATGAGGAGTCAAAAAGTAGGAAAGACGGACAAACAGAAAATGAAAAAAGTTAGTGTTATAATATATTTCTAATGTTGCTTCGTATGACGTTGAAGACTTTTATGCTCACTTCTCTTGAAAAAAGTGGTATGGCTATATATGCATCAGGGTGGCACAAATTTGAGCTCTTTTTTCCTTTTTCTCACCAGTCAATTATCATCTTTACAGAAAAAAGCCTCTCAAAAGTGCATATTTTGATTAAAAAATCGTATTTTTCGTCCACTTCTCACCCATGAATTGTACGCTTTATCATTTTTAAATTAACGCCGCGGAAGCTCTAGTCGGCCCGATTTTAAAGGGTGAAACGGACCCTCGAAAATAGGGATGTTTTGCTCTTTTCATCGATAACGTATCGTTCTCATCTCCATCTCTCTATTCGCTACACGAAAAAATAAACATTGTTGCAATTTGAAATTTTTTCGTATCTCGTACCGTTAAAACGTTATCGACGAAAAACGGAAAACATCCCAATTTTCGAGGGTGCGTTTCAACCCTTAAGGGGTCTTCTCACTTTAGCCGCTAAAAAAGGGTATTTTCATGAATTTTTTTTGTAGGTTTACATTATAGATATTGATATAAAAGTTGTTACACTTAATAATTACACTTTCAAAATACATTAAAATTTGTTTAAATGTATTTATGTAACCCAAACAAACGTTGAACGCGTTTTTCGACGGCTTGTTGATAAAATCTTTGAAACTACTGAACCTTATGAAATTTTAACCACATATGCTTTATACCTTTATAACTTATCCTTATGAAATTTTAACCACATATTCTTTGCAACTAGCTATAGCGCATGTCAAGGATTTTTTTACATTTTGATATTTACTATTTTTTTTTGCCAAAAACGGTGAAAAAACGCGTTTTTTCGAAAAATATCCGCCATTTTGTTATTTTTGCATATATCAAAAATCGTATGATATGCGCTATAGCCATCAACATACTAAATCTAAAACCGTTTGATTTTTTTGTTTCGGATGATCCATCTCCGAAATTTCATCAACTGCGCAGACCTACAATTTTTTAGGAAATTTTTTTAACTACCATTTTGAATTTTGATATTTACTATTTTTTTTTGCCAAAAACGGTGATAAAACACGTTTTTTTTTGTTTTTTTCGAAAAATGTCCGCCATTTTGTTGTTTCGCATATATCAAAAATCGTATGATATGCGTTATAGCCATTAACATACCGAATTTAAAACCGTTTGATGTTTTGGTCTCGGATAGTGACTTAAATTAATATATAAGTCACAATAGTGACTTAAATCAATAAATATTTAAAAAAAAATGTATTTCGAAAGTGTATTTATCAAGGGGTTAGGCCACGGGTATAAAATCATGTGCGAATTTAACAATTTTTTTTTCGTATGAAAAAGTGATTTACTCATAAAATTAATTACGCATCTATTTAGTATGAATATCAAGCTGTTAGAAAATATGTTTTTTTTTCGATGTACAACATGGCAGACTTCTAATATTTTCTTTTGTTATCTTTTTTTTTGCGCTCCGCGGCGTGACATTTAGCATCCACAATTTTTTACCTAGAACAAAAGCGAAAAGTTCTCGTCAATCTACATTGGAATACCTAGAGAAGTACGTACGGAATTAAAAAAATATTGTTTTATTCAAAAGTCGTAGGTATTCGAACTTAAGAAATGAATTTTCAGTGAAAAATTTCCTTATAATTGCTCATAAACTGCTCATAAAATGAAAAGTTTTCGATTAATCAGAAATTCCGTACGTACTTCTCTGCGAAATGCAATTAGGTACATAACTTTCAAATTTGAAGTAAATCGAGTGAAAATTGTTGAAGTTATTTGTCACGCCAATTGGAAAAAAGCTGTTCCGAGAAGTTTCGAATAGTCGGCCATTTTGTACATCGAAAAAAAAAAATTCTAACAGCTTGATATTCATAGTACTAGATGTGTAATTAATTTTATGAGTGTATCACTTTTTCATGCGAAATAAAATTGTTAAATCCGCACATGATTTTATACCCGTTACTGTGGCCTAACCCCTTAAGTTTAACTTTTATATCAACATCTGTAATATAGACCCATTAAAAAAATTCATGAAAATAGCCTTTTTTAGCGATTAAGGTGAGAAGACCCCTTAAACATCGGGTTCGGCATATATAAAAAGTACGTGTCGCCCATTTTTACCGACCGCGCGACCTTTCCATGTGAGTGGTTCGCATAATTGTGTACACGCAGTAGTAATGAGAGTGAACTTGGAACGAGTGACACTGTGAACGAGTTACCAAAAAAAAAAAAACTGACATATGCCTGAATATTATTCCAGAAAATTGAAGAACTGGGAAGGCCAAAGAGGCCGCCTACGGGGTTCCTTCAATTCATGATGGAGAGAAAATTCGCGAAAGAAAAGAACATGCCTCCCCTCGTGAGTATACATACGGTGCGACATTCAAATTTCTCGTTTCCTTGTCCGCTTTGTTGCGATCGATCGTTTCCCGTGTTCTTAGGATTGGCTCCGCGGCCTCGCCATGGAGTGGAAAATGTTGAATCCGGAGGAGAAAGCGAAGTACCAAGAGGAGGTACGAAAATTGATGACGCGATACAAAGCGGACATGCAAGAGTGGGAGGAGAGTATGGTGAGACAGGGCCATCTCGATGTGGTGAGAAATCGTGGTCTGATTCACATGAAGTCGGCCAAACCGGAATAGGGGCGCGCGTGCCCCACCCGATACCTTAAAATCGATGATTACCGATCATCGAGGCGCAAAGGATATTCCTCGGACACCGACAACAGGGGTCGGGGCACGATTATCACAAGCCCCGCTATCAGACCTCGTACTTGTTCGCGGACTTCCATTGTCAAAAAAAAACGATCGAACATCGATCCATTCACGTTCGTGGAGGAAAAAACTAGCGACGAGCTCGTAACTTCGACAATTTCTACGTCTGAAGTGCGAGACAACCGTAACGCCGAAGAATCGTCGAACGATGACGCAAACACGACGAAGCAACGAGAAACCATCGTTCCCAACAACGTTGTAAAGTATAATCGCGTTTTGGGTGAAAATCGATACCGCATCGACAAAAGTATCCTTACGTATACCTCCATCTCCGTCTGTGTCATCTTCACAGCCGCACTCTTTTATTCTTGTCTATTATATAGATGAGTACTTCTACGATCGTTCTACCGAGCACATTCATACGTTTCTTTTTATACACAGCTGACACGGAAAGTGATATTTTATTTGCCAATGTTCTTTTTTCTTTTACTTCTCGCTCCTTGATACAGCGTTATCCTCCATTCATTTTCCGCGTACAGGAGTATCATTCTTTTGTCCCCTATCGATGAATGCGGTGTTGAATGGTTTTGTTATGAAGATCGTTGTTTTTTTTTTTTCGCTCGCGGAATAGATAATAGTTTTTTGATAATCGAAGCAACGCGAATTGTACGAAATGAAGTGGCGTATTGCCCACACGGCGTGTATTATAAGTACGAAATACATGATGTATTTGCCAAAATGTTTATTCGGCTTGACGTTCATACAGTTGACACGATTTACGAGATTGCGGATGTATGGGGGCGTTGGAGGCGATAGGCTATTGTGGCAATCCGAAAATCAGGGTTGGAAAAATGGTAATTTTTTGGATAAGTGGCTTTCCGGAAAAATGCGCCTAAACTTAGTTTCTTTGCGATTTTCTCATTTATTGAGTTATACATGACATTCAGTCGGGGGAAGCTGAAATTCACCCCCCCCCCCCCCCCATAAAAAGTGACGGGGTTTTGAAGTTCACGGAAACACGTGATAATATAGGGCATTTTTGAACATTTTTGCCGACGCCTAAATTGGCTTTGTTGGGGTTTTTTAAATTAAAAATTATTTTTAACAATTTTTTGCTCGTAAAAAAATTGTTAATGAAAAACGTCAGCTTCCCCCGACTGAATATCATAATTTATAACCCAAGAGATGATATTTTATTGGATAAATCGGATAATATTTTGCGGAAAAGTCACTTATTTAAAGAATTACCAAGAAAATTATTATGAAGGTATAAGTCGGATGATTGAAAAATCGTTTGGACACTTATTTCTACGTACGTAAGTTGTGTACGAAATTTGATTAAAAAATATTGATTAAAGAAGCTATAAACAATCTGGTGAAAGAGCTTTAAGGCGGGATATACATTTACACCGATCAAAAAATTGTTTTTTTTTCTCTCTCTAAACGATAGGACTATATATGTAGAATATTTTTCCAAAGTTTCAAAGCGAAATTCGAAAAAATTCGGATGTCCGTCAACGTAGTGCCTCACCACTCGGTTTCGGAGCGGGCGTTAACTTCAAACGCCTTTTTCTCGAAACTCCATTATCGAAATTGACGTGCAGGATTACTCAAAAACTATTAAGCCGATTGAGTTGAAACTTGGTCGAAATATTGATAATATTGCTACCTTTTACTTGACGAGAATTTTTTGAATAATTAGAAAAAAAACTGCTTTTTTAATCCACATTTTACAGAAATGTTGCGTGAAATTGTTGATTTTTTTTTTGGTAAATGCGTGCCATTCTCTCAAATTTGCATTTTCTTCATTTTAATTACCCTCACATAGAAACTATACATGTTTCAGCTGAAAAAAAGTTTGAATTTTTTTGCAAATCAAAGTCTAGGAAGTTAGACTGCACGCCAATCTGCAACTCCCACTGCAACCTTCCTTAACACTCTGTCACAGCTCCGCCATTTTGATGATAAAATAATTTCAAAAAATCGTTTTGTATACTTAAGGTATTCGTTTCACGAACCCAAATATTTGACCATTAACCGATTTCCGTCTACAATCAAGTAAAAATACATCCCCGTATACAGGTAAAATTTCAAGCCAAGTTACCGAACTTTTAACGAAAAATTACGACTCTAAAAATGGTCTCATTTATACGGCGCTTTATGGAGATATCACGCTGGCCACATTTCTATCTAATAATTTATACACTAAATAACTCTAGATGCGTGATATAAACTCCTCACGGGTGTAACAAAAATCTAAAGTTTCCGTAACGACAATAAAAGCGGAAGGTCACCGAATGTTTAAAGAAAATATTAATGATAAAACTTGGAAAAATATGACTAGCAGAAGAATTTTTGAGGCCGTGACGTTTAAAAAAAATGTAAAAATGTATAAATCTACTAAATTTGCGCGATATTTTTTATTCTAGTTTATCGTAGTGTATTATAATCGATTGGAAGTTGTTTTTTATTAAGCGCCATTGTAATTTACCGATGAATCAGTAGGGCCCTGCTTACGCTACCACAAAATACGGCCCTCCGCGAAAGGAATACCTTAAATATACTATTAAAGTATACCTAAAGTTTGATCATTGTAGAATCATTATTTCTTAGTTCAAAAAATCCCTCTACATTTTTTAATTTTTTTTTCTAGATGTATATCCCGCCTTAAACGTAACGGGCTTAACGAAGCATTTGATTTCGGCCACCCGCTTGATCTGCAATAAAAAAATATGCGTTCGTCGCTGTTACGCATATGGAAAACCGGGAGAACTCGGAATTTTTTTCCTCCTGGAATAATTAGGGAAAAGTTAGGGAATTTTTCCAGAATTTACTTTTCGCAATAATTACGGAAAATGAACCGACTCAAAAAATAAAAATAAATGTTTGTATATTTTTATTATTTATATTATTCTTCATTATATACAAAAAAAAGTTATGCCAGTACCAACGATTGAAAATTTCTAAAACTAAAAACTAATTTACTCTGAAGCTCTATACATTCGCAATCGATTTGTCGATACACAACCACACAATTATTATTGTAGGTAAGTGTATATAATTATTTTTTATTTATTAGAATTTAAGAACCGGTTCTGTCTTTCGTTTAATGTATTTTTCGAATTTGGGAATTTGGGATTTTTCGAACTAATGGGAAAAAAATGTTAAGAAGAAAAACGTCCGTCAAGACTAAACTACTGTTACACTGAATAAGTGTACCAAATTTGAATTCGTTCATTAGATGTCCAGAAATCGTATAGACTGTTTTAAAACACATAGTTTCGAGAAAAACGCGTTTAAAGTTTCATTAACAGCACTATCGTTATAATCATAAGTTTACCTTCAATTTGAGTTGCCTTAAAAGTTGGAACGAAAATTTCTAATTTTTAAATGCCACGATTTTTATCATGCAGACAAACTTTGGAAATCACTGGAACTTTTTTCGACTCCTTATTCCGAGATCTAAAACTTAAATCTGCAACACGTGGTTTTCACTAATAATAGAATTCGGGAAATGAAAGTATGAGAAAAAACGTTTGGTGCATTTCAACGATAAAAATGTCAACCGCATGAAAAAGGCTTGACGAAAAATTGAACAGCAATTCACACCATAATTGCACTGCGATTAATCATCCCATACTGAAATGCGGGTTACCAAAGTACGGCAACGCTGTAGACAAGCGGCTCGAAAATTGCAGTACTCACGAGGCGTGGTATATTCTCGATCAAAAGTTTTGCCCTGATAAAGCTAAACATCTACTCACGCAGGTGAAAGGAGCTCGTAACTAAATTACAGGCTTCATTCACATATGCCATTTGGCTCGATTTTGCTTCACATCAAGCACATATGTTTGAAAATGTCAAATTTCAGCAAATTGTGCCTGCCATGTATCTCCCCTAAATGCGTCAGGCAGGGATTCCCAAACTTTTTCGGTCTGCGGCGCCTTTACAGGTCTAGTACACCTTCGCGATGCCCATAGGGCCGCCACGTAAAGTTTTGATTTTGATGACCTTTTTTTAACGCCTTATATACACTTGTAGCGGGCAAAGGAACGTGATTTTCTTGATTTTTTTTTTCGTCGGGACAATAAATGTTTATTGAAAAACGGTGAACAACATCGATTAGTACCTATTTCATGTACTTGCATGTACATTTTTTTTATTCACAAATATTTCAAAATGGCGGAACCCCAGCTGTCTTCCAGGAGCGCCTTCTTTTGAGCATCAGTTGCGGTGGACATGATAACTCGAGAACGGTTCATCTGAAATCAGAATTTGAAAAGGATTTCATTAGTATATTGCATTGGCTTGGGCCTGGACAAAGGATCTGTAAAAATTTTGATTAAAAAAAATGACGATAATTTTTACGAAAAATTCATTTTTTGAAGTGCTAAATTTTCGGTTTTCTTGTTACAATTTTTTTTCAACAAAATTCAAAATCCTTAGTCCAGGCTTTAGCTATTATCGTAATAAATAAGTGGTATAAATTTGGTATGGATCCAGTCCACCGCAAAGATGTTTCTCAAGAAAGACGATTCTGAGATAATCGCGTTTAAGATTCAATTATGTTTCTTTTACATTTAAAGTTAATTTATTCATACTAACACGGTGTCGTCGATTCCAGGTCCATACAGTAATCCTTCTGCATCCTCTGCAGCTTCTAAAACATTGATTTGATACTGCCTACGAGCCATTCTTCCTTCTCTTGTGGCTCATGGAGCCTAGATACCAGGAGGTTCAGCGGCAATGCAAAGGCGCTGAAAAAAGCGTCCCCGAAAATGTCCCGAAGTGATGGCGCTGGGGTGCAGCGGCACCTACATATATAGTAATATATTGGTCAACGAGGTGATAGTGATCGGATGAGTTTCTAACCTCACGACAGACTGATCGTGACATCAAACGTCGAAATATCCGCCGATTCATAATTTCCTCATGGCGGTTCGGAAAAAAACGCAAAAGCGAGAAAAGATCTCAAACTCAAACTCAAAATGGCGGCGATACAGCCCATCTAGAAAACCGTGTTTTTTTACATATAGCTTCACGGGAGAACGGTTTTCTCGTAAAATATAAGACCTGAAACAAAAACCAAAAAAATGATAATTTATATATTATTAGCTATGAGACTACCTATAAATTTGCTTTCAAATTTTGCAAAAACAGCGCACTTTGTAGTGCGCTATTAATAATATCGATTTTAAGAAAATAAATCGATTTCTTGCCAAAAGAAGCAGTAAATTGTTTATAAAAAGAAGTTTACATTTAATCAAAAAACGGCTATGTACTCCCATAAAGAATATAATTGTGAAGCTGCTAGCAAAATTTCAAATCGATGCATGCAAAGGTGGTCGAGTAATCCGTCTTCCGAGATCGAAAAAAGTGGTTTCGAGAAAAACGCGTTTAAAGTTGTACGAGCAACTCAGCGCGCTCCAAGGCGCTGCGGCTAAATCGATAATTGAACCTTTAAATAAAAAAAATTGCTACATGACCAATTGCATATTTTTTTTATGACACCAAAGTATTTTTAGGAAAGTAAACGTCTTTCCAAAATCCTAGAGTGGTGTTATCCCTTTTAACACTGATAAGGGTTAGGTACATCATCTGTGATCTGTCTTAGATCGCACCCATGTTTAGCGTATATCTATATACATATGGGTGCCGGAGCACCCCAGCGCCATCATTTCTTGTTCTCGTTTTGGGGACGAGTTGAAAGGCCTCGCTGAACCTCCTGTTATCTAGGCTCCATGCACTTGCTGCTCGGCAAGCGTAACACGCGACCACGGTCTTACATACAGGTCTTGCAACGAAGCTAAATTTTCGTGATGGGGGTAGGCACGCTTATCGGCTTCACTTTTCGATTCACTAGGCGCCGCTACGCGTCGCTACTAGCAAGGGGAAGTAGTTTTCCCATAACCTCTTACCGGCGAATGGGCCCACGGTGTTTACGTATGTTTTTGTGGCGCGATTGTCGAAAAAACCTTTATTTGCGACCATATACCAGAAGGTTCTACGCAATTCACCGTGATACATTTTTTATCGTGTTTTTACGCATAAGTGTGCATTTTTTTGGTAGTGTTTGCGAAAAAAATGCGAAATGGCTAAGGGTTACGCGGTTCGCAATTGTAAAACGGGGTACAAAAATTGTAAGCAGAAATGCTCCGCGTTTCGCGTGCCCAGAAACGTCGAACGATACAAAAGATGGCTCGATGCTATTCCGGGACTGAAAGAGTCTCAGTACGTGTGCGAAAAACATTTCGACGAACGATGTATTGTGAGACATTGGAGAAAAAAGGATGTAAATAGTCGTAATATGGGCTGGTATGAATTGATGTATTCAAAAAGTTTTCAGTTTTTTTTTAGATGAAAGTAGTCGTCTTTTTTTTAATCAACACATTTTTTTATTGGTTTCGTATATTATGCAGTTTACACGACAGTACGGTAAATTAAGTTAGGGCAAACGGCGCATGCGTTGCGTTCAGGAGGGAAAAGGACAGAAGAGCTATTTCTCTCTTCGTCGCACCACTACTTCCCCTTGCCGTCACGCACCAAGCGGCAGAAATCGGAATAAAAAACAGAACCGCTAAGGGTGCCTACCCCCACTACCGCCGTTGTCAGACCTGTATGTAAGACCGTGCACGCGACTCGTCCTCTTGACTGATATAGGCGAGGGCGTTTCGGCCACAAGGCACTCCGAGTCTTTCTAAAATCTTCAGTATAGAGATGTTGCCTTTATTAAATAAACAAGCAGATGCATATACTGCGATTCCAACTGGTGCTGGTCCGCCGGGAAGATGCTTTGGTGTAATTGCCCAGGGTCACTGAGCGTTGCCATACTGCGTTAGGTGCAGTCATAGAGGAAGCGCCAAGCGCCCGAAGACCCGAAAACAGGCTCTCAAAAATTGCAAAAAAGAAAATCGAACAAAAATATGCAAAAACGAAAATAGCATCGTCAACTACAATAGCCACTTATCTTTCAGGTCTTTGGTGCCTCATAAGTCCGCGTCCCTATAGAAGGACGGACCTACCAGGCACCAAAGACCTAAGAAAAAGGTCATCATAATGCGAAAATCTATAAAATGAAAAATGAAGTACAGCCGCCGCTGTTATTCATTCGGACAGCGTCGCGACGCCTAGTTTGGGAACCTCTGGTGTAACGGGTAAATAATTCTCGCAGGCGGACGATGTGAAAATGCTGATTTGTTTATTATTCAAATCGATTGCACTCAGAAGGCAACGTACAGGCGTCGAAAGCGGTACTTGCGAGTGATAATTTCCCAGCGATATCGCGTGATTTTGCTTGACAGTATTAACGGGACGTATTTACAGGTGCAGAGGGTAGTTTCGTCCTTGTTTCAAAAGTGCGATAAAAGCACGCGTACGTGAATAAATTACGGTGCGCGTTTAGCAATGAAAAAGTTCAGGTTTTTTTTTACTCGATCGTCGTATTTCGCAATTTACATTGCTATATCGTCGGCGAATATTGCTTCGCCTTCGTTCGGGAGAGGCAGAGGATCACCGCGATTCTCCTGGTAGGGCGAGATCACGGTGTACAGGAGTACAAACGTGAAAATGTAAACGGCGAGATCACGAGTGATTTTGCCGAAGAGCGAGAAGGTGCCTTTGAGTCTTTGAATAACTTTGACGAAATCGGGCCTGCAATTCGATAGTATCAGAGCCGCCACCAGCATGTTGTTTCCTTGTGACGCGTCGTCGTTTTTGCACGTGCACAAACGACCGATCACAACTGCCAAAAACGGGACGATAATGCTCTGGAAAATAAAGGTTATCATTATCGCATTATCAGTCAGTTGGGAAACGATGGAATCACAGACACATACTCGGTAAAATGCGTTAAAGGGGAGGGTAGGGGTTTGCACTTTTGAAAAATCGATTTTTTTGTCTTTTCTTGTAGTTATACATTTCAAGAATGTAATCCCAAAATTTCAAGGCAATCAGAGCAAAACTCTCGAAGTTATTGACTACTAGCTTTTGCCCGCGGCTTCGCCCGCGTGGATGTCGGAAAATATCCCACGGGAACATACTACCGTGATTAAAAGTACCCCATTTGTTAATCTAGGTAAACAATGTCTTCTCGCACTGCTTATATAGTGTCCGAGGAGCGGCGCGCGGATTGATATATGATTCATGGAGGATAAAATCTCTAAAACCTAATAATATACCCTAATAACGGGACGGAAAATTACCTACTTAAATGCCAAATATGAAGCCAACTTTAAAGTGAAAATATTAAATCCTCTTTATTCTCTATCCTGTGAGAATTAGAAAAAAATAGTTACGTAAATAATCCCCGTTAACCACCCCCCCCCCCCTAAACCCCTTAATGACAAACTTTATTACATAGGCAAGTATTTGTGTCAAGTTTCAAATAAGATCAAAGAAGATGTTTCAAAGATAAGCTCCGCGATAAAATCCTCCCCTGTAAAAATGACTATCCCTTTTTAACCCGTTAGGGGTCGATTTTCGAAAAACCCTGATACACGTTATTCTTTATTTTTGTTCTCAAGCATAAATACTGAGTTTCGAGTTAATCGAACCGCGCGTTAAAATTCTTCCATACAAACTTTGATACCCCCAAATCCCCTCTTAGGGGGTAGTTTAGGAAAAATAAAAGTGACAAAGTTTATATTTTACTTTATAATTTATTTGTGTTAAGTTTTCAAGTATATTAACTGAAGGAATAAGATTTTTCATACAAACTTTCACCCCCAATTTAACTCCCTTAGGGGTTGAATTTCGAAAAATCCTTCCTTATTCCTTGCCTACATTATAAAGGGAACCTTTGTGCAAAATTTCAGCTTTCTAGGTCCAAGGGTTTGGGCTGGGCGTTGATGAGTCAGTCAGTCAGTCAGTCAGGACTTCTCTTTTTATTTATATAGATAGATAGATAGATAGAAGAAGAAGATAGATAGATTTAGTCCCGCTCCTCTAACACTGTAGCTCCGACTTCTCTAAACTTCAAACGCGTTTTTCTCGAAACTACTTTTTCAAAGTCCGTGTTCACTGACATTTGAAAACTACATGACCGATTTATTTCAAACTTGGTACACACTTTCTACGTATAAAATACCTCCCCCCACCGGTTAGTTTGAGATTTTTTTACATTGAGGGGGTTTTCCACCCCCAAAATGGCGGAATTTTTCGTGAAAAATAGCACTTTTCACTTTACATGACCACCAAAAATTTAGAAATGAAAAAAAATTTATCAAAGACCGTTGGGGGGAGGATTTGATGATACTTTGACTAAATTTTAATGGTACTTGATTTCAGATAATTTCTAGCTGAGGTACAGTGAACACCGCACATCGTGTTTTTCCAAAGGCGTTGTTGGAAAAGCTTCGTCACCGGCTTGCTGTGGATATTTTCGCGTACAAATTTCACGGAATGTTCTTGAAATGACACTTGACAATGTACAAAAGGTTTCAATAAATTTACTCTATCCATATAGATGATAAAAATTCGCAAAAAAGTCTTTTTTTTCACGCTGAAAACCCTACCCTCCCCTTAAGATAATCCTATCGCCAGGCTTCAATTCGTAGGATTCCAATAATTTTTTTTTTTTGAGCTCCACTAAATATATTGACAATCGTCCCTGTAAAATTTCAGGGTCGGATACCGACCTTATTGCAGAGAAAAAAAATATTGTGCATTTTTGTGAAGGAATTCCGAATCGTTGGAATAACTATTTTTTCATTTTTCTAATTAAATGTGAACATTCATTCAACAGTGTACACGTGGAAAATTTTAGTTATTACAAATTATTTTTTCTTCAAACGGTAAAAATATGAATTGCACAAGTCTCAAGTATGATCAGTGGTATAACTAGTGTGAAGCGATAGGATTACCTCAAGGGGGAACGTCACTGTGACGTATCAAAAACCGCGACTGACCGTCCCATTCTACGCAGATGCCTGCGCTTTCATGGTAGATGAAATGTTAGGTCTTTTTCTGTTGTAAATTAACTTTCTTCAAGTCACTTGCTGTGCAGTTCAATGTAAGTATCAATATTCAAGTTAAAACTCTTTTTTATATCATGAAAAACGCAACCAAAATTGCAACTCATTTTCTCGATAGGACTTTTTTTTTAATTTGTCCCAGCTGATACTCGAAGACTAATGAATAGATTAAGTTTTGTTTGTCATTATTTTCGCAATCACAGTACCTAAGTCTGCGCGTGGGCGATTTATTTAATTTCGATTATGAATATTTTTGAGACTCCTTGAATGGAAAAGGTCTTAAAAATGATTTTTTTCTCAAAACGCCATTTTATTTTTTTAAATGGAAAAAGGCCACGCATAATGATAGCTGAATTCATATAGATATTGATTTTTTTTACCTTTTAATTTTTAGATAACCCTTCACCAAAATTTCGATGGGACAATAGAGAAACTTTTTTTTAATCGTCACATGGAAGCTTATAACTTTGTACATTTTTTATATTTTTAATTGAAATTTCGTTTGAAATAATTGACTATATGCCTAATAGCCTTTAACTAATCCGTAAATAATTAGTTATACGTTTGGAAAGATTTCCAAAAATTGACACCTTTTTACCCGTCACAGTTGCGTTCCTCCTTAAGGAGTTAGGCTACTGTGTAAAGTAAAAAAAATCGTTCTTCGCTGAAGGCAACCCAAATTGAAGAGGAAGGTCCAACATATGGTGCAGATATCGCAGATTGAAGGTAAACTTATGATTACAATGATAGAACTGCTAGTGAAACTTTAAGGGGTTATATACAGATAAATTTTCGAAAAATCGATTAATTTTTTTTTTCGTAATGTACATATATTTAAGTACATACACAGAAAATTTCTTGTCAATCCGGCGAATATTCTCGTAGTTACACGCACATTTTTAATGACGTGTCAGAGCGTTCGGAAGTGCTTTTGAAACTTTAAAGGCGTTTTTCTCAAAACTGTGTTTTTAAAGTCGGTGAGCAAGATTTCTCGGAAACGGCTGTACCGATCAGTCTCAAATTTCAACACAATCTTTTCAAGTATATTTTTTAGTAATTGATCGAAAGTTTTTTCTCACCGATAAAAATTTTCCATTTTATAAACAATTTAAGGCCTAAAATTTTTGTCGAAAATCTATTTTTTTAGAAGCCGCCATTTCGTCAAAAATTATTATTTTGCTTATTCCTTCGATCAATTACAAGATAATCCATTATATTAACGAAATATTTTTGGTTTTTTCATTTTGGATGATCCAGTCCAGAGATATCGTGCTCACCGCAAGACGTCTTTTTTTAGAGGTGCTCCCGGAGATCAGCGTTAGCAGCTTTCAAAATAATTACTTTTACAAATAAAAATGTTAAAATACAGTTAAAAGTTACCATAATATGTGTACAAATTTTTACGTTAATATATTGGAAGGTCTTCTGAAGAAAAATTCTTGAAAAATCGATCTTTTTGGGCCTTCTGACTGTATATAACCCCTTAACCGCTTTTTTTCTTAAAATTATGTGTTTTAAAACGGTGTACACGTTTTCTCGACATCTAATCAACGGATTGACTTGAAACACTTTTGTACACTTACTGAGTGTAATAGTAGTTTGGTCTTGACCGACGTTTTTCTTCTTAATATACCTTATTTCATTAGTTATTAATAATGATGTCATCTTTCCGCAAATATCGAGAAAAAATTCAACATTTATTTTGATGATTGAAACTCGCTACCGAAAAAAGCTCGGTCGAGTTTAGCCAATATTATCTTTTTAGAGAAAAAAAAACTGGTTTTTTTCCCGATCAACCGTGTGGCTAAAATTAGGTACACTGTTGAGCCCGTCGGTCAAGTCTTCACGAGATTCTTTATAATTTTTTTAAATTATTTAGATTTTTTTATAAAAGTTGGTACACAACTTTGTTAATATATCTGCAAATAAGTGTCCAAACGATTTTTTTAATAATCTAACATATTGCTTCATAATTCATTTTTTGAAATAATACTCATTTTCAGCTACTCACAGTAGCCTAACCCCTCAACTTAGTAATTAAAATTAATCAATAGTTAACAAAGTTAATAATCAATCATTTAATCGTTAGTGATATTCTATTCTTTTTTGCATTATCATTTTTCTCATATCTGCGAATGAATCAATATCCCGAAAGAACGCATGCAAAACTACTGCCAAATTATTAATTCTTTAATGGGTTAGCGGGTTCAATATCCAAACGAATGTTCAATCTTACTTATTACCTCAACATTTTTTTTAATAACCCTGATTTTCGGGTCGTCACAGTAGCCCAGACCCTCAAAACGAACTTACTAAAATGGAATTCAAATGAACGAATCATATAAAAATGTCTCACAACATCAAACGAGCCATTCTTGCATATTCGGAGATTTGATCTTCAAAACGGAGCCAAGTTTTGCCGTGAAATGGAGTTAATCTACGGTTTCCAGTTGCGAGAATGTGATTCAGCTCAGCCCCGACTGGGAAAACTCTTTCAGACAGTTATCTAACAACATTGATGTCCACCAACTAACAATCCGCCAATAATCGATTAAATTCGCATCTGAATCCTCTATTGTTAGTCTTCATGATTTTTACTCTATTTTTAAAAATATGATTTTGACGTGATTTTCAATATCATCAGGCTCCGCTTTGTCCGCCATTTTTCTATCTTCCAGGTATTCGTAAGTAACGCGAGATTAAAGACCAAAACTCTCACCGTTCCGAATAAATGCTCCAGCTTGAGAAGCACCATAATATTTACAACGACGGCGAGTAGCACGTAGACCAGACGACTCGACAATATATCCATCAGATATCCATCAGATTGGTGTTCGACGGCGGGAGAATTCGACACCAGAGTATCTATTCCCGAGTGGGCCAGCGGCGAAGTTGCGTGAGGATCTCCACTACCCGGAGGGAATCTGAGATCGTTCGAATGGTTGATACCGAACGACGCAGGGTTGCCGTAATCGTTCGTGATGCAGGAACGTTCCGGGTTTCTCCTGTGCTGGACGCTTTGTCCCGAAGAAACGTGATTCGCGATGCCTTGCGTGGTCGCGAACATTTGTTCGGCTTTGAGCGATGACTCGTCCGTTTCTATGTTTGCATTGATTTCTGAAAAACGACGTTGCTTGTAGGAATATATTGGGTCTATGTACAATTCCGTAGCGAAAATCTAGTTAATTTCAAACACAAAATATTTATCGAAACAAGCGATCCTAATCAACTAAATATGTTCCATCCTGTGCATTGACTTTCGGCCATCTCTCCGGGAGCTTCATTATCCCTCTTGCATAGAAGTCCTGAGATCTTTGGGCAAAGAAGTCGTGCAAGTGGTTTTTAAGGACGTCCAGGGAAGGTTTTGTTATTCAAATTGTTCTGTAGCGCCTGGAACAAGTGATAGTTTGAAGGTGCAAGGTCCGGACTATGCGGCGGATGCACCAAAACTTTCCACCCAAGCTGTAATAACTTTCTCTAGATCACTAGAGAAACGTGTGGTTTAGCAGTGTCCTGGTGGAACACAACGCCATTCCTATTCGTCGATACGCGCTGCTTCTGATCGATTGCTAGCTTTAATTTGACCAGTTGCGAGCGGTACTTGGTCGAATCAATTGTTCCGTCAGGAGCCAGCAGCTTAAGGAGAGATATACACCTAGATGGTCGAGGTCGAGGATTTAGAAGCTATGAACATTCCGTCGACCGTAGAAGACCTACACTATGGGCCTGGTATCGCCTGGTATATTTTTAATATTTTTAAACAAAGAAAATTAAACATATTTTTGGATGTATATACTTTTAGATAATTAAAACCCCAATCCGAAATTTCAAAAAGTTTTCTTCGAAAAAATTCACAGAAATGACCGTTTTTCCGGCTCCCAGGTGTATATCTGCCCTTAAATAGACGATTCCTTTGCAATCCCACCAGATACAGAGCATGACCTTCTTCGGGTGTAATCCAGCCTTTGCGACCGTCCGAGCAGTCCCCCGTGCCTCGACCATGACCGTTTTCGACTGACATTGTTGTAGACAATCTACTTTTCATCGCCAGTAATCATTTGCTTCAAGGCCTTAGGCCACAGTAACGGGTATAAAATCATGTGCGAATTTAACAATTTTTTTTCGTACGACAAAGTGATTCACTCATAAAATCAATTACACATCTATTTAGTATGAAAATCGAGCTGTTAGAAAAATATGGTAATTATGCAGTATGAGGACTTTTCCAAAAAACAACGAGAATATTTTTTTTTCGCCATGTTGCTTATTCCATTATAGTAAGTGATATTCCGTCGGGGGAGGCTGACATTTCCCATTAATTCCATACGTTATGGGGTTTTTAAATTTCCAGAAACACGTAATATTTCGACGCCTCGCTCAACAGCTACGTGTTTCCTTACAGATAGTGTATTATAAAGGTAACGATGTACATGTTTAATTTCGTGACCACAGCTGTCCTGTTTCCGGGAAACAGGTAATATTTCGACGCCTCTTGTTTGGTGTCGCTAAGCAGCTACGTGTTTCCCAAGGGCCAACCCAAACAAACTCCCCAATATAGGCGTCAATATATTCAAGTTCCCCATTTTATCACGTGTTTCCGCGAACTTCAAAACCCCATAACTTATGGAATCAATGGGAAATGTCAGCCTCCCCCGACGGAATGTCACTGAATATAATGGAATAAACAAGTTGACGGTGAAAACAAAATTTTCCCGTCGTTTTTCGGAAAAGTCCTCATACTGCATAATTACCGAAAATATATATATTTTTTTTTCGATGTACAAAATGGCCGACTACTAATATTTTCTTTTGTTGTCTTTTTTTTAGAGGCGCTCCGCGGCGTGAAATTTAGCATCCACAATTTTTTACCTAGAACAAAAAACAAAAATTCTCGTAAATCTACATTGGAATACCTAGAGAAGTACGTACGGAATATAAAAGATATTGTTTTATTCGAAAGTGGTAGGTATTTGAACTTAAGAAATGAATTTTCAGTGAAAAATTTCGTTATAACTGCTCATAAAATGAAAAGTTTTCGATCAATCAGAAATTCCGTACGTACTTCTCTGCGAAATGCAATTAGGAACATAACTTTTAAATTTGAAGTAAATCGAGTGAAAATTGTTGAAGTTATTTGTCACGCCAATTGGAAAAAAGCAGTTTCGAGAAGTCTCGAGTAGTCGGCCATTTTGTACATCGAAAAAAAAAATTCTAACAGCTTGATATTCATACTAAATATATGTGCAATTAATTTTATGAGTGAATCACTTTTGCATACGGAAAAAAATTGTTAAATTCGCACATGATTTTTTACCCGTTACTATGGCCTAAGGCCTTAAAAATGGTACATTTTGATGGCGTTTGAGCGCAAAATCGCAAGCTCAAGATTGGTCCAGTCAATTCTTTTCGCTCAGTTCGTGCGGCACTTAAACATCCCGCTTGTTCACCATCCCAAGCTTCCGTAAATGTCTCCAAACAGTCGATTGGTCAATGTTGAGGTTGTGTCCAATCTCAGTAGTTGTCAAATGGCAGTCCGAGTCGATAAAAGCCTTGATCTTATCGAGATCAGTAGTGACTGACCGACCAGAGCAAGGAGCATCTCGGAGTTCAAAATCATCCCAAGAAAATTCCGCAACCACTTCCGACAGACCCTTTTGCTTATGGCATTCCCTCCATACACGGCGCGTATCTTTTTGTGAGTTTGCGACACGTTTTTGCATTTTCGGAAATAAAAAAGCTGAATGCATCGACGATGCACGTTTTTTCCTTCCATATTCAAAATACAATTAACGTATATACGTCACGGGTCTCGGTGGACATTTTTTTTAATGTCGGCACAAGTTTCAGCCTTCGCTTCATATAGTTGCCGCATGTGCGAGCGGAGAAACAACCGGAATGATATCCGGCGGAATTTCGCTGCGGACTTGCATATACCCAATACTTGAAAAAGAAATCTAGAGTAAACTCGAATGGAAATAAAGTACGGAGCGAGAAAGTTCTTTACCATTGATGAGAGCGTCGAAGGTCTGACTTTGCATGATCGGTTCAGCGGTCACAATTCCGTTCGGAGTGGTGTTCAAGGCGGCGGGTTGAGTCTCGACGGTATTTTTCCCTCGTTCGTCTGACAAGAGGAAATTAATTTTTATCGTCCCTCCTGACAGGTTAGGGATGTTTGTAAACAAGGTTTTGTGCCCGAACGATAGAGTCGTTAAAAGGTGACTTTGCGAATGACAGCTAACCTTGAGGCTCATTGTGATTGGGGTGACCGGTTATTCTTTGTAGTCGATATTCCGCATTTTCGAGAATTCTTCGCCTTCTCGCTTCCCTCCTAGCCGCCGCATCAGCCATGACTGTCGTATATTTCTCAACTCGAAACTCGCGTTTTCGATATTTTCGGCGCACGATGTGAGCGTCAATCGAATTATGTATCGCGTCTTCGTGTCACGCGAAGAATAAATTAACAATGGCGGGAAAAACTTGCGAACTAGGCGGAAAAGCTTCTTGAATCATTTACGAGTCATTCGAATCGGGAGGAAAATGATTTCAGCGAGTAACATAAATTGACACCTTGACAGACTTTTCTTGGACGTGATACCGATCGCGAAAATAAAGAGGACCCGGACCACAGGATTGTAATTTGAGGAATTTCGATACCGTTTTTTGGCTGCAAGAGTGGGAATGGAAATGCATGAGTTTTCGGCAGGATGCCAACTTCTTGCGAATAAAATTTGATGTCAAAATCAATTTTCATTAGGCAATATTCGAATAATAATATCGTTAAAAAATATTTCCAAGCTGGGAAATTATATTAATAGATATTTTTGTTGTGATTAAAGATAAATATGTTCCAATTTTGTTCGAGAAAAAATAACTTGGCAATAGCGGCCGTTTGTGCCATTGGCACGACTGACTATCGCTAAAACGTCGTCGGCTCCGGGTTACTTACACAGTGTAAAACGTTCAACGTTTTATAAAGAGTTTTTCATTCGACAAAGTCAAGAAAACGTCGAAACTGACGAACGGACGAATGAATATATTTGTTATAAAGTTCAAATGCTGTAATACCATGTACGTTTCAAACACACGCCGATTTTAAAATACCCGCCAGTAAGCGCTAGACTGTCAGTGGTTGCTCGCAGAGCTAGTAACGCGGTGTTGCCAGGTTTAACCTACAAGTTTCGTGAATGTCCGAACGCAAACCGTTCGATCTCAAAATTCACACCTTTTTTTCGAATATTATTAATAATACTCGAAAAAGATGTGAATTTTGAGATGTGAAGGTTGTTAAGGGGTCGAGCCATCGATGGTGACGTACGAAGGGAGTGCCCTATTATGCATGGAGCCGATTGACTGTTACCAACTGTTAACTTTCAAATAGCCCTAATATTAAACGTACGTTGTCGAACTATTTCTCTACATCTATTTGTAATAATATGCATTTTTGACCATTCTGTGATTAGGGGGCGTACACAAATTACGTAACGCCAAATTCCCCGATTCCCCCCCCCCCCCCCGCGCCAAGATCTTAACGCCTGGCCGCCCCCACCTCTATTCCGTTACGTAACGGGTGCTTTGTAGTCAATAATTGCGATTTTCTTTCATAGATATAAATAATTATGAAAGGATCGGGTTTATACTCATTTGATTAAGTATATATTCATCTAGTTTTATACCAATTTTTATGAAAAAATCTTTTAAATTAACCGAGATATATGCCTTGATTTGTGGACGAAAAAAAATTTTACTTCATTGTCCCATCGAATTCTTGATGAAAGGTTATCTGTAAATAAAAGGTCAACAATTTATCGGTATCTATAAAAATGTAGCTGTTGTTATGCATAGCCGTTTTTCAATTCAGTTTTTTTTACAAAATGCCGATGGTTTAGACATTTTTCTCTATTTCCACTCATCTCCCTTCTGTGTATTGAGCAGTCTTTAAAAATAGCAATTATCATAATTTAAAAAATTGTCTACATACAACCTTAGTCACTGCGATTACAAAAATGTCAAACACAAAATCGTAAGTTGGTTGATAAGTTTTTGAGTATTCGCTGGGACAAGGTCGAAAAAAGTAGTTTCGAGAAAAACGCGTGCAGAGTTTCCGTTCCGTTTTACTTGATATAAAGTTATGTTTTTTTCTAGAATATTGATACTTACATCAAAGTATCTAGTCCCGGGCGATATGACGGTTCTTCATCTTCATTATATTGCACAAAATAATAAGAGCCTGCACTTCATCTATTGTAAACGATGCCACACCTGTAGGGACTGAGGGCACTAACCGGTCGTGCTACCTGTTCTTACTAAAGTGACCGTAACACCGTAAATTTTCGGACTTGCGACCCAAAACTTTGCCGAAATATTTTTAAATTGATGTACCTTGATGAATTATGAAAAACATATTTTTTTTCTTCAAATTTTGCTTGGGAAAAGGGGAAAAGCTACTGTACGAGTTCTCGTACAGTGACTTACCCCCTTAACTGACATTTCGTTTGGAAAGCCGTTAACTTTCCGCGGTAAAATTGCGCGCGATTTTTTATGTATTTCAAAATACATAACAAATATTTTTTTTATGTATTTCACATTTATTTTTATGAAATACATCAAACATTAAAAAAAATGTATTTTGAAAGTGTATTTATTGAGTGTAACAACTTTCATATCAATATCTATAACATAAACCTATCAAAAAAAATCATGAAAATAGCCCTTTTAGCGTCTAAAGTGAGAGGACCCCTTAAATCGAATGATTATTTTAGCTCTTACAGCCCTATAACTAGTGTTTACGAGCTGCCATGTGTATTACTAAATGGATTAAGATTCAACTTGAGTATTAAAAATCTCCGAAACTATTCTGTGAAACGGATTAATTTTTGGACAATCAATGCGTCCTAAAATAATCTCTCAGTGATATAAATTTCAATCGTCCACAAGCATTTCGATTTTAGTCCCTAAACTCCTTAATGTTTTCAACACTTCCGGTCGATAATTGACAGTAGAACACGAAAGTGCAGTAGGGCATCTCGCCGTTTTATCGGCCGAGTAAAGCATGCACTCAGCAGCTTTCCGAGTTGACCACTGCGCAACGGCGCGCCGCTCGTGAGGAACCACGCAAACTTCCCATTATCCAATGCGTTCCTACGTATCTTTGGATTTATGTTTTTTTTCCAAGCTCGCATTCGCTCGTCTCGTGTAATTCATAACGTCGCCGGTTGTCCGTCGAGGTTTCAGGTTCTCTGCGTGCACGGCCGCCCCGGCTTTTTGGCGGGTAGAGTCCTTTTGGCGGTAGGACGAGAACGGCTTTTTTTGTTTGGTTCTTCGCGATCACCGAAAGCTCGATCAACGTATTACAAATGGGTGACAAAGACGGTGGTAAGAATTCGGAACAGTTTTTCACTCTCACTATTGTTGTAAAATCGTCGCCGATGTCGCGACGAGTGAACTTTAACGTTATACACGAACACGATGCGTCTTTGCCCAGTAAACAACGTCACTTTTTTCATTCTTCGTTCACTCACCCTCTCTCGCATGAATTAATCTCGCCTTCACTTTTCGTAGTCTCCTCGTTTTCGAGCAATCGATTTTATCGACGAACTTTTGCTTTCGAAAAATGTTATTGCGGAAATTTCGCGTACGGCTTCGCGTCCACGCTCTCGATGATACGCGAATTCGCACGCACGGGCCAACTCGTTGAAAAGGGCTGAGTGTTTTACCGGATAAATGCTAAAAGATACCGACTTCTTTTCGGATCACGTCCGATAAATGTTCGAATTTTGAGTTTCCATAAACTACGCAACAGCGTGTTCGAGAATAAAACATTGAAATGTACGGAATTAGGAAAATCTCCAATAGCATTAAAAGCTCAACATCAATTACTTCAGTTGGTGTATCCAGAAGAAATATTTGTGGCTCGATTTACGATTTTTTTATAAGATTCAGTGCTAAATTGCCCAGATTTCATTAACTTCTCGAAAAAGACAGTGGAACTCGTGCAAACTCTGAAACTATTAAAAGTATCTCTCAAAAAAAATCCATTCCTTTTAACACTCATTGGTAAATGCTCCAGCATCCTTATGCTAGGCATCAAATATTCCCCGGCAATGGCTGATCGAAGTAACAGTCTCATGCGAACTTTACAACCAACCCAGTTTCGGTTGGTTGTAACGCATTGTAAAATTTTCTACCGCATGACCTCGTAATATTACAAGTTACGCAAAATATACCCCGCAAAATGATAAATTATTTAAACGTAGCTCGAAAAGGGTGTCGCGAAAAAAGAAAAACACTCCGTTGAAGGATTAAGATGATATAAAAGTCCCATGCCAAGGGTATCCCGCTAACAAAAATGGGACGCGTTATTACAGAGTTTGTTCTATGCCTGTATGAAAAATTGGAGTCAGTCCTCTAACCCATTGGAGAGTTTATAACTTTGCAGTAGTTTTGCACACGTTATTTACAGATGATTATTCATGCGCAGATATAAGAAAAATTATTATTCAAGAAACGTAAACATTGTAAAAGATTAATATTGTAAATATTGTAAAAGATTAATCAACTGATTATCAATTTGATCAACTATTGATTAATATTATCATTAATTTTGAAGAAAAAAGTAAGATAAATGAAAAAACATTTGGACATTTTTTTGTATGTACATAAACAAAATTGTGTACCAAATTTCATTTAAAATATTGAAGAATTTATCACTACGCAGTAGTTGTGCACACGTTCTTTCGGGATGTTGTATCATGCGCAGATATGCGAAAAATGATAAAGCAAGAGAACCGTTGAATATTGTTAACGATTAATTAATCGATCATTAATTTGATCAACTATTGATTAATAGTAATAGTATCAAGTTTTATTAGCACAACTTTTTTGCAAATATTTTTACAAAATATGAATATTTCACATATATACCTTTCACTTATTATTTACACCCTACATTCCTACACTCCGCATTATTTTCACATTCTCCCTTTCTTCATTTATTCGTCCACTCCGTCGATCTCCCCTCCCATGCTCCTTATTTATCTTTATGCACACTTCCTCTATTTCCTTAAAGTACTCGCATATCCCTACTTGTATTTTCCCTCCCAGCATATTTATGATTACCCCCTTTACTGTCGAATCATCCATTCCTTCCATCCGCTCCTCTGCTTTCTTCATTGCTTTCTCTGATACTAACACCCTACCTTTTTTACATATCGAAATTATTGATTAATATTACAATTAATTTTGAACAAATAAGTATGACGATCAAAAAATCGTTCGGCCATTTTTTTGTATGTACATTAACAAAATTGTGTACCAAATTTCATTTCATATTGAAGAATTTATAACTTCGCAGTAGTTTTGCATGCCTTCTTTCGGGATGTTGATTCATGCGCAGATATAAGAAAAATGATATCGCAAGAAAAGCAACGAATATTGTTAATGCTTAATGGGTTGATTACTAATTCAATTAACTATTGATTAATATTATAATTAATTTGAAACAAATAAGATGATTCAATAATCGTTTGGACATTTATGTGCATGTACATTGACAAAGTTGTGTGCCAAATTTCATAAAAAAATAATAATTAAGAAGTTACGGAGAATCTCGGGAAGGTCCTTTGAACGTGAAACGCTCAACGGTGTACTTGTTTTTGACCACCCGGTTAATCTGAAAAAAAAAAACGAGTCTTGAAACATAATATTGGCTCTGTTTTGAACGAGTTTTTTTTTATCATGTTTCAATTACAAAAAAAAGGTTTGGATTTTATTTCGTTTTTTCAAGGCGATCTTACCTTATTGTTAATAACTAATGAAAAAAAATGTTGGAAAAGAAATCGTTGGTCAAGTGTGTACAATGAATAAGTGTACAAAATTTCAAGTCAATTAGATGTCAAGAAATTGTGTACGCCGTTTTGAATAACATTGGTTTGAGAAAAACTCGTTTAAAGCTTTACTAGCAGTTCTGCCGTTTTAATCATAAGTGCTTCAATCTCTGATTCCTGTACCGTATGTTGGATCTTCCTTTTGAATTTGAGTTGCCTCAAGCAACGACGGAGCATTCGTCATTGTCACAGTAGCTCAACCCCTCAAGGGGGTTGAGCTACTGGAGGACCTGAGTAAACGGCGAGAAAAACAGGTAAATTTCGGGAATTTTTATCTCAAAAACTAATGTTTCAATTGGATCCGGGTTTTTTTTTATTGGAAAATATGTACATTGAAGTATGTTTAGGAATTTTTAAAAATAAATTCCTTGACTCGAAGCGATTCAAACGCGTTTATCTCGAAACATAGTTTTCAAAGTCGGTGCCAGATGTATCTCGAAAACGGCGTGTCCGATTTTGTCCAAATTTGGATACAATATTCTTCGATAGTTTTTCTCGTTCGCCACGTAGAGGTTTTTCATTTAATTGAACCATTGCTTTTTTATGCAATGTATATGCAATCCAAAATCGTCGGAAATTGCGAACGAAAAACGGATGTTAAATTAAAACGGTCGCAATTCCGTCGAAAAATGAAAATTTCAAAAAAATCCTCCGTGGCGAACGAGAAAAACTATCGAAGAATATTGTATCCAAATTTGGACAAAATCGGACAAGCCGTTTTCGAGATACATCTGGCACCCACTTTGAAAACCATGTTTCGAAATAATCGCATTTGAATCGCTTCCAGTCAACGAATTTATTTTAAAAAATTCCTAAACATACCTCAATGTACATATTTTCCAAAAAAAAAACCCCGGATCCAATCGAAACGTTAGTTTTTGAGATAAAGATTCCCGAAGTTTACGTGTTTTTCTCGCCGTTTACTCAGGTACCTCCCCTTAACTGGAAATTTGTGGCTCGGTCCTCGCCTTATGCCATTTGCCACTGATTTTACTTCAGATCCGGGATATCAGATCGGTATAATTAATTTTCGTCGATCGCTCGGGATCGTATCTCCCATTCGTCCTCAAACAATTACCAATCCATGATAAGAATATCCGGAAAATAAAAACCTTCAACGTTTGATGTGACTTTTTTTTGGGTTGTTTTCGTTTATCTTCCAAAGAAACCTTTGACGATGCGGTCGAGGAGCGTGTCATCAACGAGGAGTATAAAATATGGAAGAAGAATACTCCCTTTCTATATGACCTTGTGATGACGCACGCTCTGGAATGGCCGTCGCTGACGGCCCAATGGCTACCTGACGTTACCAGGCCCGAGGGCAAGGATTATTCCGTTCATCGTTTGATATTGGGTACCCACACATCCGACGAACAGAATCACCTTCTCATCGCCAGCGTTCAATTGCCCAATGAGGACGCTCAATTCGACGCCTCTCACTATGACAACGAGAAGGGCGAATTTGGAGGCTTTGGTTCCGTCAGCGGTAAAATCGAGATCGAGATTAAGATAAATCACGAGGGGGAGGTCAACAGGGCGAGATACATGCCGCAAAATCCTTGCGTCATAGCGACAAAAACCCCATCGAGCGACGTACTCGTCTTTGACTATACAAAACATCCGAGTAAACCCGACCCGAACGGAGAGTGCCATCCTGATTTGAGGTAGGAAACGCCAACGACGCGGTAAAATCGAAATAATCCGATAAATTGGTAAAAATAAAACATTTTAGCAACTATCGCATTATCAAGGGGCTACATCTATCTAGAGGCCCGAAAAAATGGCTACATTCCGATTTTTTTTTCTGGGAAACGGTTGGTGAAGAAGAAACGCTTTTGTCAAACGGTACTGAAGTTTCCATCGTTGGAATGCAACAAAAGTGTATATTTTTCGTGTTACCTTTTTTTTTGGTGCATTTAGGCTACGAAAGTCTGAAACTGAAACATTTTTGAGAATTCTTATGAAAAATTTATAACGAAAAACTGCAAAAAAAATGTTTAAATAAGAATAAAAGAGAAAAAAAATCAAGAATTTTCGTTGCATTCCGATGCAAAATTCAGCATTTATTAAACACAAAGGTACATATATTGAGAGCATAAAAATCCCCAAAAAATACAGAAAAACAAAAAAAACATGGCCGCCGGCAGATGATGAAATTTGTTTTGCGACTTTTAGCGGTGGACCCCCCAGCTTGAACGTCCATCTAAAATCTAAACACCAAACGGTTTATGCAAGCCAACAATTAATACGAGTCGTTTCCGGCCGTCGATTCCTCAAATCGTTTTTTTAAGAACGTGGCGGGGAATGGAAACTCACGCATAAAACATTTGTGAAAAAAGTCGTCATTTTTACGAACCTATTAAAAAATGAAGATCTATTTTAAAAAACTGAGATCGTCAACGGCCTTTAAATGTTTCTCATCGTATCTCGTGTAAATTTGGACACAATCCATCAAGTGGTTCTCGAGATATGTCCACCGACTTTGAAACAGTGTTTCGCGAAAAACGCGTTTAAGGCGGGATATACATTTACAACGATAAAAAAATCGATTTCTTTTTTTTTCTGCTTCAAACCATAGAACTATATATGTAGAATATTTTCCCAAAGTTTTAAAGCGAAATTCGAAAAACTTCAAACGTTACAGCCCGTCAACGCTGTGCCTCATCGCTCGGATTCGGAGCGGGGAAAATTGTTTTTGAAAAATTTGAAAAAAAAAAAACGACTTTTTTAATCCACATTTTACAGAAATGTTGCGTGAAATGTTGATTTTTCTTTGTAAATGCGTCCCATTTCTTCAAATTGGCATTTTCTTCATTTTAATTACCGTCACATAGAAACTATACATGTTCTAACTGAAAAAATGTTTGAACTCTTTTGCAAATCAAAGTCTACGGGAAGCTAGACTGCACGCCGATTCGCAACTCCCGCGGCGACCTTGTTGTAACACTCTGCCACAGCATCGCCATTTTGATGATGAATTAATTGAAAAAAAAATGTTTCGTATACTTAAATATACTATCAAAGTATACCTAAAGTTTGATAATTGTAGAATGATTATTTCTTAGTTTAAAAAATCGCTCAATATTGCTTATTTTTTCCTGTCTAAATGTCTATCCCGCCTTAAAGTTTGAAGTATGGTGCTGCCACCGCTCGCCCGACTGTTCGGAGCTGTAGCTCGTTCAATTTTAGGAATATTTCAATGAAATTTTCAGAGAATACAGCTAAACGGTGGCACTATTGAATGAAAATATGGTAATTCTTTAGATAAGTGACTTCCGAAAAATAAGAAAACCCAATAAATGAGAATATTTTATTTAGTGGGTTATAAATTATGATATTCAGTCGAGGGAAGCTGACATTTTTCATTAACAGTTTTTTTTTCTAGCCAAAAATCTTCAAAAATAATTTCAATTTTTTCAAAAACCTAAACAAACCCAATATTGGCGTCGAAATTTTTAAAAATGCTCTACTTTATCACGTCTTTCCGCGAACTTCAAAACCACATAACCTTTTATGGGGGGGGGGGGGGGAGGGGTGAATTTCCGCTTCCCCTGACTGAATATCATGATTTATAACCCAATAAATGAGAAAATAGCAAAAAAATCATTTCAGGCTCATTTCTCGGCAAAGTCACTTATCCAAAGAATTACGAAAAATATTTGTCGGAAATGCAAATTTTTACCCACCTAGGTAGATGTAGTGCATTGAAAACACACAAAAATCCTTATCAGTCAATGCTAATAACAAAGGTTAATGATTAGTCCAGTTTTTATCACCTCTAGCTATTTCGATATTCTGAGAATGAGTCCACAAATGATTTTATTCACCGTAATATTAATCTCGTTATAAATTGCTCAATTCACTTTGTTATTATTTTTTAACAATTACACTTCGTTCTATTTTTACTGCAGGAGTTTTTCTGGGAGTCATGCTCATATACTTACACACACGCACACACATATATATATATATATATATATTGAAATTGTATCGGATGTTTATTATTTGTGTAACATTAACAAACGTTCTCATTGCGGTAAAACATTGAAATGATTTCCAATGAAGGTTACGCGGCCATCAGAAGGAAGGTTACGGCCTCTCGTGGAATCCAAATCTCAACGGTTACTTGCTAAGCGCTTCGGACGATCACACGATCTGTCTTTGGGACATAAACGCGACCCCAAAGGAAAATCGTGTGATCGACGCGAAGACAATATTCACTGGGCATACGGCGGTCGTTGAGGACGTAGCTTGGCATCTTTTGCACGAATCTCTCTTCGGCTCGGTCGCCGACGATCAGAAATTAATGATATGGGACACCAGGTCAGTATCGCGTGACGTCGAATTCCCATTACTATTCCGTGTGCAATGAGGCGAGCATATTTCTCGTTCCGATTCGCAGATGTAACAACACGAGCAAGCCCAGTCACACGGTCGACGCGCACACGGCGGAGGTTAATTGCCTGAGTTTCAATCCCTACTCGGAATTCATATTGGCGACCGGAAGCGCCGACAAGACCGTAGCTCTTTGGGACCTGCGAAATTTGAAGCTCAAATTGCACTCGTTCGAGTCGCACAAGGATGAGATTTTCCAGGTCCAATGGTCGCCCCACAACGAGACGATACTCGCGAGCAGCGGCACCGACAGACGCTTGCACGTGTGGGATCTCAGTAAAATCGGCGAGGAGCAATCACCCGAGGACGCCGAGGACGGACCACCCGAATTACTGGTATTTTCATTCCGGACAGGATTTACTAGGGATGTGCGGGTAGCAGAATTGGTCGGGTCGCGTCGGGTCGGGTTATTAGATTATGATTTGGATCGAGTACCCGAATTTTTCGAGAACCCGAAATATTCGGGCACCCGTGATCGGACGGGTATACTCGAACTTTATCGAGTACCCGAGTTTTTCGGGTACTCGTCTCACATCGGGTACTCGATAAGCCGTGTTGCCGAAACAAAATTTCAAATTTCGTTTCATAGTAGATCAGAGATGGGCATACTCGAATACTTCTAGTATTATTTTCCCACTCGAATACTTCTAGTATTCGAGTAGGAAAATAATACCGAATACATGTCAGGCGGATATTCATTTTTTTTCGATAATGAATAACCCTCGATTCGGTATTCGCTCTGAGAATAAATGATGAATCCAGTTGGATTCAGTATTCATTCGAAAATGAATAATGAATCTAACTGAATTCAGTATTCATTTCAACACAAGTAATGAATCCAATTCGATTCAGTATTCATTCCGTATTCGGATATCATCAAATTGAATGATCTGGAAATATTGACAGAAAACATGTTTATTCTATTGAAACATTATCGTCCGATTACATTATATTTACTCAAGGGAAATCGCGCTCTTAGTATCTAGTAACTGAAGAAATGGAGGTAGAAATGGGACACTATATTTGTTCCATTTCCATTGTCCATTTTTTCCAGATTATTCAATTTGATGATATCCGAATACGGAATGAATACTGAATCGAGTTGGATTCATTATTCATTTTCGGAATGAATACTGAATCCAGTGGGATTCTTCATTCATTTTCGGAACGAATTTTGAACAATTTTGGAGTTCGCCGATAGATTGGAGAATAAGAAATACAAATAATTGATTTAATAATTTTAGTATTTTTGTTATGTGTATATTTCCAATTTTTTCCGGTAAACTTCTTTTAAGGAGTTAGGCCACAGTAACGGGTATAAAATCATGTGCAAATTCAACAATATTTTTTCGTATGAAAAAGTGATTTACTCATAAAATTAATTACACATCTATTTAGTATGAATATCGAGCTGTTAGATTTTTTTTGTCGCTGTACAAAATGGCCGACTACTAATATTTTTTAAAATCTTTTTTAGGCGCTCCGCGGCGTAACATTCAGCATCCACAATTTTTTACCTAGAGCCACAAACAAAAATTCTCGTCAATCTACATTAGAATACCTAGAAAAGTACGTACGGAATTTAAAAAAACATTGTTTTATTTAAAAGTTGTAGGTATTTGAACTTAAGAAATGAATTTTCAGTGAAAAATTTCGTTATAACTGCTCATAAACGGCTCATAAACTGCTCATAAAGTGAAAAGTTTTCGATTAATCAGAAATTCCGTACGTACTTCTCTGCGAAATGCAATTACGAACATAACTTTTAAATTTGAAGTGAATCGAGTGAAAATTGTTGAAGTTATTTGTCACGCCAATTGGAAAAAAGCTGTTTCGAGAAGTTTTGAGTAGTCAGCCATTTTGTACATCGCGAAAAAAAAAACATATTTTCTAACAGCTTGATATTCATACTAAATAGATGTGTAATTGATTTTATGAGTGACTCACTTTTTCATACGAAAAAAAATTGTTAAATTCGCGCATGATTTTATACCCTTTACTGTGGCCTAACCCCTTAAGACACTCGCATGTCAGGAAATATCGAGATATTTGAATGTCGAAAAACTGAAAAAGCAAGATTCTTCGTCGAATGTTCATTAATTTATTCTAGCGCTAACTGGTAATTTCGGCGATTCATTCTTCTTGATGTAATGTTTTTGTCATTTTCAAATTTTTTTCCCAGAAAAAAAAAATGTTCTTCTAACGCTTATATCTCTGAAACTAATCAAGATGTTTTCAATTTTAGAACGTCAAATGGAAGCTACATTCTTATCGCTTCGAATAAACGTAGGGCGTTGAATCTTGGTCTTTTTGGGTTTTTTCTCCATTTAAAACCCACGTTAGAGAATTCAAAACTTTAAGGCGTTTGCCGGAACAGAAGATATTTATTGTACATTTTTTCGTTTCGCAGACTTTTTAGTGATGCCAAAAGGCAACTTTCCCGCGCTATTATGATACGATCCGCCAAAATTAATGGGGTTGAACTTTGCATCGTTGGAATGCAACCAAAATTCTTTTCGATTTCTTATCTATATTATCCAAAATTCTATGCTGCAGATTTGTTGTAGATCGCTAAATAAGAATCCTAAAAGAGGTTTGCGTGATTTTCGTAGCTCAAATCTGCAAAAGGAAATTGCGAAATAAAGAAAAAATTCATTTTCGTTGCATTCCAACGATGCAAACTTCAGCGTCATCCAAAATTGACCGTTTTTCACTCACACGCACAAACGTACGTACACACACACACACACACGCACACAGACAGAATAGAAAAGTGAGACGAAAAATGATTTTGACAGTATTATCATTTATTCGTTTTATCGCCTTCGAGTTTTCGTTTCTCCCATTATTCGATCGATACTCCTAGATAAAAAATCAATATAAATATAAATAATAGATACGGATCTCCGAGTCGTTTACGAATATTCGAAGTTTACGAAAACCCGAAGTTGAAGAGTACTCGACGTTCACGAGTACCCAAAATTTGAGTGTACCCGATGACCAAATTCGAGTACCCGATAGTGGCGGGTAATGCAAAAACGTAACCCGTCGGGTAGCCAACCCGACCCGAACATCGGGTACCCGAGTGAATCGAGTACCCGCACACCCCTGGGATTTACCTATCATCGATTCGATTACATTCGAATCGCTTCCGAACTATCCGTTATTAACGCAACATGGGACGGTGCGTGTGTGTTTTTTTTCTTTTTCCAATCTTTCAGTTCATTCACGGAGGTCACACCGCGAAGATAAGCGATTTCTCGTGGAATCCGAACGAGCCGTGGGTCATTTGTTCCGTTTCCGAGGACAATATAATGCAGGTCTGGCAAATGGCTGAGAACATTTACAACGACGAGGAACCGGACACACCGGCGAGCGAGCTCGAGGCCGGCGCGTCATAAACTAAATAACAAGTATAATTTATTAAATATATCGTCCGGACTGTAAAAAAAAACATCGCCAACAAAGCACGGGCCACCGACGTTAAAAGAAATGATTATGAATCGAACGCCTCCATTACGTTGAATCAATAATAATACCATCCACAGAGCAAACAGCTGTTTGCATACTCGGCGAATATTAAAAGAGCTAGAGAGAGAGAGGGCGAGCGGGAAAAGCCGCGAAAAAACCTTTCCAAATTGTTACGAAGAAAACGAAACTCGCGAATCTACTCCGATCACACGATAAAGTTGTTTTTTTTTGTTTGTTCACGATTGATCGGTGTAATTGTTAAGAACAGTCGAGGCAGCTGTGTACCGAGAGTCTGGCCGATTGTTCGACCGCGGGTATTGAGCCGGATATTTTCGCGTTGATATTCCCGTTGACGCGAATTGTCTTCGTCGTGGCTACGATATTGCGAGTATTTTTTCTACTTAGTTTTAAGTCTGGATTAAGATTGACTGAATCGCATATTCCATTTACAATAGGATTCCTCACCGGCACCGGCCCTCGTTCAATTGCTACTACTCAAGTGTGTGTGTTATTGTAAATTTTTCTTACAATGCGGGAAAACAAAGAGAAAAAAAATACGTGGTCAACCGAATAAAAGATTTACTAAAAACTGGAGAGATGATCGATGTTGTTTCTAAAAATCTAAGGTACGAAATCACGGCTGTTGCGCGTATGGTAAATACGGAAAACCGAGAAAACTCCGGGAATTTCTTTCCTGCTGGAATAATCAGGGAAAGGTCAGGGAATTTTTAAAATTCTCTGGGATTTCTCCGGAATTTACTTTTCGCAAGAATTACGAAAAATGAAAACGGCTTGAAAAAAATAACCGAAAGGTATAAAAATACATGTTTTTAATATTTATATTATTCATTATATACCAAAAAAAGTGATGTCAGTGCCAAACATTGAAATTTCTATAAGTAAAAACTAATTTACTCTAAAGCTCTATACATTTGCATTTGATTTGTCGATACACAACCACACAGTTATTAATGTAGATAAGTATTTATATTTTCATCCGGCACCCACATGAATATTTCCGTTTATAATACAGGTCAGCAAAAAAAATGTTTGAGTTTGTATTTTAATAAATTTTGATTGTCTACTTTGAATAATAACCAAAATCTTCATTTGTTACTGAACTTTTGTCTTTTTCACGTTGATAAATGAATCGGAGTTTTTGGTTCATGTTATAAGCAGCAGATAGTAGCACGTGTGAATAACAAAAGCAAACTTTATCTGGTCAAACTATTTTTCCTTTTGTTACGTGGAAGATATCAAAGTTTGACATCTTGACCCCAGCCTCAAAATTTGTGTTGACCGGTGTGATAAACAACAGGTTCTGTATTTGCTTTTAATGTGTTTTTCTTCGACTTTACAGTGTTGAGATTATTTTTCGAGTTTCAGTATTTTTAATTTAATTTTAACATTTTACATTTTCCGATATTTGATCTTGAAAAATAATGTTTTTTATTCGACCCTAATCTGCCTGGAATATTTGCCAAACCTGTGTGGAAGAGTCAGGGAATTACCGAGTCAATAATGCGTAACAACCATACAATTAAATAAAACCATATTTCATTGCAAGCATGGACGGGTAGTTGTAGGACTTTTTGTAATGTTTTATTGCTAGAAAAATGATTGGACAATTGGTGTTTTCATCTATGGATAAAGTGAAAGATCAGTGGAGCTAAATTATGAAACACTTCGATAATTCACGTAGGAACGTACTACTGGCATTTCTTTTCTCATGATTGCGTATCCCCTCGCCATCCGATCTGATATATATATTAGGTTTATAAATAAGTTCTCGGCCTGAGAATAAAAACAGCTGTATTGAATATCAGTGGCGTCGAATTAAAAAAAATGTATGGACGTCAAGACGCTGCCGCGTTTCTTGATTTGAACGAAAAATGGTCTTTGTTGTCTCGCTTCAAAAGGAAATACTTTTTGCACAAAATAGTGACTCGCGATGAGAAGTGGTCTGTATGACAATCCAAAAAAAAAACAAATCGTGGGCTAGCCCCGGTGAATCGTACAGATCGACCACTAAGCCCATCATTCGCGGTAAGAAACTCTTGCGCATATAGTAGGACTAGCTTTTGCCCGCGGCTTCGCCCGCGTGGATGTCGGAAAATATCCCACGGGAACATACTACCGTGATTAAAAGTACCGCATTTGTTAATCTAGGTAAACAATGTCTTCTCACACTGCTTATATAGTATCCGAGGAGCGGCGCGCGGATTGATATATGATTGATGGAGGATAAAATCTCTAAAACCTAATAATATAACCTAATAACGGGACGGGAAATTACCTACTTAAATGCCAAGTATGAAGGCAACTTTAAAGTGAAAATATTAAATCCTCTTTATTCTCTATCCTGTGAGAATTAGAAAAAAATAGTTACGTAAATAATCCCCGTTAACCACCCCCCCCCCTAAATCCCTTAATGACAAACTTTATTACATAGGCAAGTATTTGTGTCAAGTTTCAAATAAGATCAAAGAAGATGTTTCAAAGAAGATAAGCCCCGCGATAAAATCCTCCCCTGTAAAAATGACTATCCCTTTTTAACCCGTTAGGGGTCGATTTTCGAAAAACCCTGATACACGTTATTCTTTATTTTTGTTCTCAAGCATAAATACTGAGTTTCGAGTTAATCGAACCGCGCGTTAAAATTCTTCCATACAAACTTGATACCCCCAAATCCCCTCTTAGGGGGTAGTTTAGGAAAAATAAAAGTGACAAAGTTTATAATTTACTTTATAATTTATTTGTGTTAAGTTTTCAAGTATATTAACTCAAGGAATAAGATTTTTCATACAAACTTTCACCCCCAATTTAACTCCCTTAGGGGTTGAATTTCGAAAAATCCTTCCTTATTCCTTGTCTACATTATAAAGGGAACGTTTGTGCAAAATTTCAGCTTTCTAGGTCCAAGGGTTTGGGCTGGGCGTTGATGAGTCAGTCAGTCAGTCAGTCAGTCCGTCAGGACTTCTCTTTTTATTTATATAGAAGATTTCAAGGGCGTGCTGTACCTTGAGCTGCTCAAACCTGGTGATACCAACACGGCTGAGCTCTATAAACACCAACTGCAGCGTTCAAGGGGAGGTACCTGAGTAAACGGCGAGAAAAGCAGATAAACTTCGGGAACTTTTATCTCAAAAACTAATGTTTCGATTGGATCCGGGTTTTTTTTATTGGAAAATATGTACATTGAGGTATGTGTAGGACTTTTTAAAAATAAATTCGTTGACTGGAAGCGATTCAAACGCGATTATCTCGAAACATAGTTTTCAAAGTCGGTGCCAGATGTATCTCGAAAACGGCTTGTCCGATTCTATCCAAATTTGGATACAATATTCTTCGATAGTTTTTCTCGTTCGCCACGTAGGATTTTTTTGAAATTTTCATTTTTGTCGGAATTGCGACCGTTTTAATTTAACATTCGTTTTCCGTTCGCAATTTCCGACGATTTTGGATTGCATACACATTGCATAAAAAAAGCAATGGTTCAATCAAATGAAAAACCCCTACGTGGCGAACGAGAAAAACTATCGAAGGATATTGTATCCAAATTTAAACAAAATCGGACAAGCCGTTTTCGAGATACATCTGGCACCGACTTTGAAAACTGGGTTTCGAGATAATCGCGTTTGAATCGCTTCCAGTCAACGAATTTGTTTCAAAAAATTCCTAAACATACCTCAAAGTACAGATTTTCCAATAAAAAAACCCGGATTCGATCGAACCATTAGTTTTTGAGATGTAAATTCCCGAAATTAACCTGTTTTTCTCGCTGTTTACTCAGTTACCTCCTCTTAAGTGACGAAAATAAGCGCCAGCGGTCTTCCACAGGCAAAGAACCTATGCCGGTCATACTGCTGCGTGACAATGCCAGACCACACACAGCGAAGAGGACCAGAGACGCTTTAAGGTCGTCGCTCACTTATCAACCCAGCATCGCCTCGCCTCGAGCGGTTGTCATTTCTTATATGGACTTTCCATACGCATGCACTCACTTGTCAACTCCGCAGCATCACCCGATCGCCTTGCTCGCAAGCTGTCCATATGCGGACGGCGAGTGAACTACTCGGTAACTTAGTAATGCCTTCGCCTAATCAACCACCCGTCGACTACGAGTGGACGCCGTGCGACGAGGCTGTGCCGCGTTGACAAATGAGCGACGACCTAGATTCGTTCAACTGAGAACATACTTGTTCCATCGGATTTTCACTTGTTTCGATCGCTCCAACGTCATTTGGCTGATAGCCACTTCAAAACGTTCGATGAAGTACAAAATACCATTGCAAACCCAAACAAACGCAAAACCATCATCTCTTTACTGCCAAGGAATTCGCAATCTGCCTCACAGGGGGGGGCAATGAGTGGAAGCAAACGAGGATTTCTTTTCTGATTAAAATGTACCCTGATTTCACGTAAATAAATGTTTTCACGAGAAAAAAAGGCCGAGAACTTATTTGTACACCTAATAGATATAGATTGAGTCACGAGAAACAGAACACCCGAATATCTCAGTTGGATTTGAAAATACGAAGTATGTACGTTTCGGAATTTGAATGGTTTGGAAGGGGTATATATATCTTTTTTTTATTTAATTTAATTTTATAGTTTTATACGCATATAATTAATTTTTCACGGTTTTTTCAAGATCATTGAAGTTTTTTTTCAATGGAATGGCATACTTTTTTTCCTTGCACATTGTAGCCGGCGTCCAAACGGATTCAACCATCTAACATAGTATGACCTTCAAATGACCTTCAACCCAGAAATATTGAACACATAATAATTCAATGTGTAGGAGTTTGTTTTCTTTATTTCTGTAACGCTGAATAATTCCTGTGAGCTGGGCTACGTTCAAATGTATCACAATAACACAACAGAGTAACAGGCTCGGTGATGACAGAAGATTTATGAAACAAATCCGCTTATTCGTATGCACACAATCGTGTTTATCAGCGAATTGTTACTCTGAATACGTTTTTGCTATCAGATTTCTGAAGTTTCCAAAATTTCTAATCTATCAGTTTATCGATTAACGTTTCACGATGCGTTGGTCGAAGGAAGAAAAGACCGACATGACTTTCACTTATGGAGAGAGTCGACGGTGCTTGAGAGAAGCCGCACGGCTGTACGAAGATCGATTTTCTGATCGCAATAATTTTCGATCAGTTTCTGTTTACCTCAATGTGATTACGAAATTCCGTGATGCTGGTAGTGTTGACAATAAAAAGTTGACAAAAACTTATCGTCTATTCAACTTGTAAGCGTAGAATTATTATTTATTCAATATTTCCGGGCTGAAGGTCATTTGAAGGCCATACTATATTACGTGGTTGAATTCGTCGGGGGCCGGCTACAATGTGCAAAAGAAAAAATATGCCATTCCATTTTAAAAACTTTGACCTTGAAAAAACCAAAATAATGACAAAATATATGTATATGATGATAGCCATGTGCGTCCTACCAAACCATTCAAATTCCGATATGTGCATACGTCGTATTTTCAAATCCAACATAGATATTCAGGTGTTCTGTTTCTCGTGACTCATCCTGTATATTATAACCCCGGAAAAAATCCAGATAACTATTCGATCTCGGTCTTCGCAACATTACAATATATATATACATACACATTTTTTTATTTCATATATATATTTTTCTTCTCAGTTGCGTTGGCACTTAGTAAATAAAGGTACGAATTAGAGCTAATTGTCACGGGAAGGAAAAAAAAAGTTGATCCCACACGTTATACAGTTGTGTTGGAAAGCTCGTTGTAGATTTCATCCAACAGTGAAGTGTCGGTTTTTTCGATTACCGGACTCTGGAGGGATATCATGTCAGCCGTATCTAAGCTCGATGTTCTGTGGATAAGAAGTTTATCAGTGAGACATTTTTCATCAGGACGAAATTAGAAGACAGGGTGAATGCAACAGCGAATGGCTGATTCGTTGTGCAACGTGGAGAATAGCTGAGATGCAATTTCGATTCTTGTACGTTCCTCTCTGGTGAATATACACTGCTACCCAAAAGATTGCCCTTTCCACTGAAGGAAAAAAACGAACAATTATTTATTGTTCCTTTATTAAACATATTATTATGTTAACATATTATTACGTTCCTTTATTAAACATATTTATTCCTTTATTCCTTTATTAACCATATTATTGTTCCTTTATTAAAACGAACAATTATTTATTTTCCTATATTTACAGTATACGAATAAAAAGGGGGGAGGGGAAACTTTTGTCCAGCAGAGTAATCCATAAATTGTTTCCATTTTTTCCTCCATGGCAGTTGTAATTTATCGATAGCCAAAGAATTACTGGTGCATTCACTCTGCCTTAATTTCTGACCAAGTTATTACCGAAGTCTCCGTTTGTGGACGGAACTTATTTGGACGTGGCGATTGGCCGTCTCTGTCGTGCATGCAAAATTAACAATCACGTGCGTTTGGAGAAAAGTAAAGAAATAAATTTCGCTACCGAGGCTGCGACACCCGAGCCTCTGATCTACTCAAGTGCTATGCATAAATGAAAAAAAAAGACATATTTGACAATATCTTTGATTGTGAGATCGTACCTCTTTCCCGTGTTGTGCCTCTTGATCCCATCGAGGAGATTGATTACGGAGGGGGTCAAAGTTGGACGAAATATCTGTTGAAGTGACAATTCGCGAATTTTATCATTTTTTATCGACATGTACACACTAGCGGCAAAAAGTGTGACTAAACTATTCGAATTTTCGATCGGAACGAAAAGTTACAGTTCTCGGCCGTAAATGGCGTAATAGGTCTAGGAAGTATTTGATAGACAAAAGAACATACGTCATTGCGGTTTTTTTTCCTCTTATTCTCCGCTACCTTTTGCTCACTAGGTGACCGTAAAAATAACTATTTTTTTACAATTGTCCAACGCTCACAAGCACGCGTTATTTTTTTAAAAATGGCAATGAACACTTCTTAAGGGAGTATATCAGTGTAAAATTTTGTGAAAATCGTTTTATTTTGCATTATCCGAAAATATGGACGGATTACTCGAACACCTTTGCATGGATCGATTTGAAATTTTGATAGTAGCTTCACAATTACATTCTCTATGGGAGTATGTAGCCGTTTTTAGATGAAATGTAAACTTTTTTTTATTATAAACAATTTACTGCTTATTTTTTGGGCAAAAATCGATTAATTGCTTCCAAAGTGTGCCATTCTTTCAAAATATGATAAAAAAAGACCTCTACGTAATCCCATAGCTAGTAAAATATAGATTATATTTTTTGTTTGTTTTTGTTCCAGGTTTTATACATTACGAGAAAACCGTCGTTCCGTGAAGCCATTTGTAAAAAAACGCGTTTTTCGTGATGGGCCCTTTTGCCGCCAATTCGTATGAAAATGCTAATAAATTTTTTTATATACTTTAATATGTGTTAAATGAACCCTCTGAAAATAAGTCCTATTTCTTTATTCATACTAACAATATAAATTGTCAAAGTTGGGTCTTATTTTCTGCCGCAAGAGTGGTGTTATCCCTTAAGGGACTATGCCAGTGTAACATTTTTCAAAAATCGCTTTATTTTGCATTATCCAAAAATATGGACTTTCATAAACATTCTGTTAAATTTTGATCGCAAAATTTGAATTATTCCGGTCGCCAGAGCGTGTCTTAGAAAAAAGGATTCAACCGGCGTGAGACCTGACGCGGACGCTGCGCGCTTTTCTCGAAACGTCGTTTTTCAAAATGGTGGAAGATTTTAAACGAAGAGTTTTCAAGCTATTCGTCTCAAGTTTTGCCACATCGTTCTTCACGCCATTTCTTAACGTCGTACGGAAGCGTTTTATTTTGTTTCAAGATTTCACTTTTTTTAAAACGAAAAACTATCGGAAAAAGGCGCAATTTGACACTTCATTTTGAAAAGGCCACCATTTTGTTAACTTTTCATCGAAAAAAAAATCCCCCGTACGCCTCTACAGTTTTTCATACTGATTAATAATCTTGTTGGTTTTCTTCTTTTAGATAATTTTTCGAGGAGTAGGACTTTCCTCCGTCAGGCGCTATTTTATCAGGCACCATTTTGCAGTGGCCAAAAAATTATACAATAAACAAAACTAAAGCATTAAAAGATATTTTTATGTACAATATAAGTCATTTGAATAAAAGAAGAAAAAAATCGGACGGATCAACGAATAAAAAAAAACATGAAAATCAGCAATTTTCAAGCCAGTCACACCGGAATAGTCCCTTAAGGGGTCTTCTCACTTTAAACGCTGTACAAGGCTCTATTCATGAATTTTTCTGATAGGTTTATATTATAGATATTGATATGAAAGTTGTTACACTGAATAAAGACACTTTCGAAATACATTTTAAAAAATATGTATTTAAGTCACTATAGACGAAAATGGCAGTTAAAAAAATGGCCTAAAAAATTGTACGTCCGCGCTGTTGATGAAATCTCGGAGATGGATCATCCGAAACAAAAAAATCGAACGGTTTTAGATTCAGTATATTAATGGCTATAGCGCATATCATACGATTTTTGATATATTCAAAAATAACAAAATGGCAAATTTTTACGAAAAAAAAAAAAACAAAAAAATTTCACCGTTTTTGGCAAAAAAAGTAAATATCAAACTTAAAAAAAATCCTTGATATGCGCTATATCTATAGTTGTAAAGAATATGTGGTTAAGGGAAGGTTCTGCCTTGTTGGGCCAAAAAAAGTTCTATTTTTCACCAATTTTTTATGCGAAAAGTATTTAATATAAAATGTTGATATTTGGTATGTTGACTAAGCGGTCTTTATTGACTATCAAAATATTTTTTAAAGTTTGACAAAACATGGTGGTGGGAGTGGGAGTAGCCACGTATGTCGGTGCGCGAGCGATGACATTTTTCGCTTGCGGAAGTCCTAAGTCCCGGACAGGTGATCTGAAGCAAAAAAATCAAACATATTTTTACTTTGTACAACATAGTGTATAATTTGACCTAGAATCAAGAAGAAAAATTGAAAAATAAAAAAATAGTGAGCGATCGAAAGGAAGTTTGTTTTTTTCCCAAAAATTTTCGCCGTTTTTTGCTCACTATTTTTTTATTTTTCAATTTTTCTTCTTGATTCTAGGTCAACTTATACACAATATTGTACAAAGTAAAAATATGTTTGATTTTTTTGCTTCAGATCACCTGTCCGGGACTTGGGACTTCCGTAAGCGAAGAATGTCATCGCCCGCGCACCGACATGCGTGGCTCTCACTCCCACCACCATGTTTGGTCAAACTTTAAAAAATATTTTGATGGTCAATAAAGACCGCTTAGTCAACATACCAAATATCAACATTCTATATTTAAGGCAGGATTCTACTTTGAAACTTTGAAAAAAAAAATTGGATGAAAACACCCACCTGGAACACGTCGAAGGCATATTATATGGCCCAGGCATCGCTGATTGAGGGTAAGATAATTTTTTCTACGATTTATCACTCACCAAAACTTTAAACGCGTTTTTCTCGAAACGACATTTTCAAGTACCGTGGTCGTGATAACTCAAAAAGTACTGAACCGATCCTTACGAAATTTGGCACACATATTCTATATGTGTGTACCAACCGACCTAACTACAATCAACTTATTGCAAAAAAACGTAACATTTTATTGCAAAAAAGACCCCAAAAAAACGCATTTTTTTTTCGTATTTTAGCCGCCATTTTGTTAATTTTGCACGTATATAAAATATTCTAGTTAGGTCGGTTCCTGAAGACATACTGAACATGAAACTATTTGATTTTTTTGTTTCAGACCATCCGTCGGGAAGATTTCACGACCACGGCAACGGTACCTGCTTTTCGAGGCGTTGGCTTTAAACATATTTTACGTGTACAAAAAATGAATAAAATACATTAAAATTTTTTTTTTTGTACTTAAAGAGTGTATTTATTGAACAGTTTAAACCCCATATCGATATCTTTAATAGTATTCTCAGAAAAAAATTCACGAAAATAGCGTTTTTTTCATGGTTTCAAAGTAGAATCCTGCCTTAATACTTTTCGCATAAAAAATTGGTAAAAAATCGAACATTTTATGGCCCAACAAGGCAGAACCTTCCCTTAAAACTTCATAAGGATCGGTTCAGTAATTTCGTAGATTTTATCAACAAGCCGTCGAAAAACGTTGTTTCGAGAAAAACGCGTTTAAAGTTTGTTTGGGTTACATAAATACATAACATTTTTTTAAAAAAGCATCTCGAAAGTGTATTTATCGTAACAACTTTTATATCAATATCTATAATATAAACCTATAAAAAAAAGTCCATAAAAATAGTCTTTTTTAGCGTCTAAAGAGATTAACCTTTAATTTTCCTCTTAAAAAGTTCTCATTTTCCGCAAGTTTTTTCAGTTTGTTGAAAACGCCCTGCAATGCGAGCATTAGTGGGCAAAAAGTTGAATCGATTGAAATTTGAAAGGACAAAATTCAGAGGCTTAATTTGTTCTGCTTCTGACTGAAAAACCGCGGCCATGTGTCCAAACTTTTCACCGATAGTGCAAATAGACAAATGTAACATTCGACCGTTTTCTCCTCGTGTTCTTACTGTAACTGGTGCACTTCGCATTTCCCGCAGATCGATATTTCGAAATATGTCGTGAAGCAAAAGTTCCTCGACGTTGGGATACTGGCCGTTGATTTTGGCGAATATCACATTCATGAGATTGGCAACCTGAGGATACATATTTAGATCGTCGAGATGCATCGGAGACGGTTTGAAGGAACACAGCTCGTAGCCAGCGCACATCTCGAATAGCATATGCCCTGAAGAGACGAAAGAGCGAAAGTTGATAACGACGAAAGGAAAAAAAAAAAGCAAACATTGCAGTGACTGGGAGGATGAGCGCTCAATACCGAAGCATATGCTGTCGATCGTTGTGCCGTGAGGCAATCGAGACGTTACGACCGGATGTATACGACTTGTAAAGCCGAGGAGAGCATTTTCCAGCCCAGCGAGACGAGCCACCCCGTTCTGGATGACAACGTTACCGGAGTGCAGATGCGTCACGGTAGGAAAACCGCGATCTTTGAGAAAAACGAGTGCCTCGAGTATTTGTCGACCCATTTGTTGTATCTGGGGAAGAGGGAGACCCTTGCCACGTGCCGCGTACTTTTGTCCCCAATCCTCGTTCCAACAGTTTCGCTCGATCTATACCAGAAACACGAACGAGTTGAGGGAGTACGACAAAAAAAGGCAAAGCCGTCAAGTGCTCTAGGGACTCGGTGTTGAGAAAATATTAAGGGATCATCACAGGGTGAAATTTAAAAAACGATCTTTTGCATTATCCGATAGTATAGAGGGTTATAAACACGCTGTTCAATTTTTGGGGCGAAATTCGAATTATTCCGGTTGCTACAGCCTTTCTCAGAAAAGGGAATTCGACGGTGTACACTTTCAAAGGGCCAGTTTTCAAACTATGCGTCTCAAATTTTGACGCAACATTCTTCACGCCATTCTTTATCTTGCTAAGGAAGCTTTTTTTTCGTTTTGAATCTTCATATTTTTTCATGGGACTATACCAGTGTGACACTTTCGAAAAATCGATTTTTTTTTACCTTTTTCGACAGTTTATACTTTCAAGAATATGAAATGATATTTTTCAAATTTCCTGACATCGTAACTCAAAGAGCAATTATCCGATTGACTTGAAATTTGGACTGAGTACTCTTGAATATATTTAGTCTACAACGATGTAGGATATTTTTGATTCGATGGAAATTGACGATTAGGCACTGAAAAAAGCGACCATTTTATAGGCAAGAAAACAGACTTTTTTCATAACTACGCCATTTTGTTAGAATTTGATATTTTTCGAAAATCCTACGTCATTGTACAGGAGATACCTTCCAGTTTAACGACATTTTTTCTTTTTTCGGGTTCAGCTACTCAATCGGCCGGAATCATGTCAGTGGAGGAACTTTTTTTTTGGCGCCTCCGAAGGCAGCGCATAAGTCGCTTGGATATCAATATTTTTCTATGAAAAAATTATGTAATATAGGTCAAATATAGCCGAATATATTGTAAATTTTCCGAAACATTTAATTGAATACTTTTCGTCCAAAAAGTTCCCGAAAATCAGCCAAATTTTACGAAAAGTCCCTTAACGAAAAACTGTTGAAAAAATATGCTAAATTCGATACTTTTTTTCAAACCGCCGGCATTTTGTCAATTTTGATGAAAAAAAAAACCTCCATAGCAAGATAGCGGCTTTCATACTGATAAATGATCTTTTAACAAATTTTGTTCCCGATAATATTTACGGCCACAGTCGTGTACACCGTGACGACTCCTTTCTTTCGAAGGCACTTTCAACCGTTAAAAAAAAAAGTTAAAAAAAATAAAACGTTAAAAAAAAATTGTTCTTCACGAGTGCTTTGGTTTGACATGAAAAAATCAGACTGATTAACGTATTTCAACCATCGAAAAAAAAACGCGCAAATGAGCTACTTTTCGACCCGTTACACTGTGATGATCTCTTAAGGTAATCCTCTCGCCAGGCTTCAAACCATAGGATTTTCATTTTTTTTCGGACTTCACTAAATATATTAATAATCGTCTCTGTAAAATTTCAGAGTCGGTTATCGACCTAATTACAGAGAAAAAATATTAAAATTGCGTATTTTTGAGTAGGAATTCCGAGACGACATGCAAAAATTCAATTTCCGGTCGCTACAAAAGTGTATATAATAGTGGGAGTCCGTCAGATTCTTAAAAATAATCAGATTTACATATTTAACACTTGTACTAATACAATGCTCTTAGAAAAAATTACGCTTATCGACCTAATTTTTATGTAATATCAAGTTTAATTTGAACTTCCGGTATTGGATTTATGACCACTTGCTACGATAAAGAGACGTGACTGAATAGCTATTTTTTCATTTTTCTAATCAAATGTGAACATTCATTCAACAGTTTACACATGGAAAATTTTAGTTGTTACAAATGATTTTTTTTGCATATGTTAAAAATATGAATTGTACAAGTCTCAAGTATGATCAGTGGTGTGACTAGTGTGAAGCGATATGATTACCTTAAATGCATTATTCACAACTCTGGTTCGATTTCTCATCGCTGTAGACTTCTCTAGCTCGTTTGGCGAGCACATCGTTTGTAATATCGAATTGAAATTTACTTTTTTATGGAACAACGCAACTGGACAAACAATGTTTTCGATATTCGTGTGAAAGTTTTCATGGTATTAAATGAAATTATGGTAAAGATGTGTCGTAAATACATTATAAAAGAAAAGCAAGTGCCAATGTTTTCACAAACTTTTATGCTTGTGTTTTGAAAAATTCTCTTTCGGGTATGCACGTCAATTATAGGGTATGAAACGTCGCTCACCCCGTAGATGAGATCCTTCAGGCTTCCTTGATTCATCGGCTGCACAAGGATCACGTAGTCTTGTCCCTGATAATCGATGAACTCGAGGTCCAGCACGGGGCAAATGTAAGGATGCTGGAGCGCTAGAAAAAGCTCGTTGAGAATATCCCTGGTGGCGGGACAAACGCTCAACGTACAATTCCTGTTCAATGGGACGAGAGTCAAAAGTCTGTCGGTCTTCAGCATCGTGTCTCTCACCGCGAACCAATATTTGTCCACCCGAGAACCTGCGAACGTTCGATGGGAAAAATCACCCGAGAACAAGCACGGGAAAATCTATTCAATTCCAATAGCAGGTCTATTTGCAATTTGAATGAAATGTTTTCAGGTGTCAAACGCAATGAAGCTTTACATTGGAATCTTTTGTTTTTTTTTTAAATGGGGCATTTATGATCGAACTGCGTATAATGAATCTTAGATTTTTTTAGTAATTGATTACTGACAAAGAACAGCACTTACTTTTTTTTTATCTGCGGAAAAACGTTTTTAAGGGGGGAGACGACCCTTCGAAGGCGCGTCACCCCTTAATTTCATTTTTTTTTGCAATTGTTTGGGTACTATAGTGCATTTTTCATCGCTTTACATTAGAAGAATTTTGGTTTTTATTTCATACAGATGGTGGGCTGTTCGTGGGTGAAGCTGCAAAACTACCCTTCGACACGCTTTTCTTTAAGGGGTGGTTTTACCCCTTAAAACCGTTTTTCCGCAGTTAAAAAAATACGCGTCCAATGGTTTTCAATGCTTTATCACATATATGAGTGTCAACAAAATCGCGGACACTTAAGTGATGTTCTTTGTGAGACGACGCCATTCCCGGTTTCGATTACCTCGAGGTATGGTGTGAAACACCCCCTTCACGAGTGAAATGACTAATTAAACAAAAATGTATTTCGAAAGTGTATTTATTGACGGATTGGGCCACAGTACCGGGTATAAAATCATGTGCGAATTTAACAATTTTTACGTACGATAAAGTGTTAAATTCGTATATAAAATTAATTACACAGCTATTTAGTATGAATATCAAGCTGTTAGAAAAAATATATATTTTTTTCGATTAACAAAATGGCCGACTACTCGAAACTTCTCGAAACAGCTTTTTTCCAATTGGCGTGACAAATAAATTCAACAATTTTCACTCGATTTACTTCAAATTCAAAAGTTATGTTCCTAATTGCATTTCGCAGAGAAGTACGTACGGAATTTCTGATTAATCGAAAACTTTTCATTTTATGAGCAGTTTATGAGCAGTTATAACGAAATTTTTCACTGAAAATTCATTTCTTAAGGGGGGATTGTCTTTTTTTTTCGCAAAATTTACCGCTTTTTGGGAATTTTTTTGTGAAGAAAGTATACAACGGAAAACTTGTGAAACTTGGCATATAGTTTTATTGATCTGTTTACTACATACAAAAAATTTTTTAAACAATTTCATCAAAAAATCCGCCTCCCACCCCCCTCGACGCGCGATGGTCCTTTTTTGATGGTGTGCACGATTTCTCAAAAACTATTCAACCGATTGCCTTCAAATTTGGACAGAATGCTCAGCTGACATCCTTTTATCGTTTGATGAAGCAAAAAAGCAATACTTTTAATAGTTTTTTATTTATAACAAAAAATCGATCAATTTTTTTCGAAAAATCGATACAAGTTCAAAACGTCACCAAATCGTCAATTTTTTTTTTCCCTTCATCGAACGATAGCTATATGTGTCTAAAGTAAAATGCTTTTTGGGTTTTTGTTGCAGGATGAACGTGAAGGCTGTAATCGTGCACACCATCAAAAAAGGACCATCGCGCGTCGAGGGGGGTGGGAGGCGGATTTTTTGATGAAATTGTTTAAAAAATTTTTTGTATGTAGTAAACAGATCAATAAAACTATATGCCAAGTTTCACAAGTTTTCCGTTGTATACTTTTTTCACAAAAAAATTCCCAAAAAGCGGTAAATTTTGCGAAAAAAAAAGACAATCCCCCCTTAAGGAGGTACACCAGCTTCATACAATGTTGCCATGCTAAACCATGGTAAAATTTCAAAATGGTGATAGATCAATAAAATTTCTTTAGATCAATAAAGATCTTTAGTATTATATATGTCAATACAATTTTTTTCAGATTTTTTCATTGTGCCGTTATCGAGTAATTGAACATTGAAGTTCACGTGTATAAGCATAGCGTTTTTATAGATATAGGTATATATTCCGGGTATAAGAATAAACGCTTGAGAATTATTTGTAAGAAAACGGCACAACCAAAAAATCTGAAGAAATTTGTATCTACATGAATAATACTAAAGAATATATTCACCAAATTTTATTGATCTATCACCATTTTGCTGAAGCTAGTGTACCTCCTTAAGTTCAAATACCTACAACTTTTGAATAAAACAATATTTTTTAAATTCCGTACGCACTTCTCTAGGTATTCTAATGTGGATTGACGAGAATTTTTGTTTTTCGTTCTAGGTCCAAAATTGTGGATACTAAATGTCACGCCGCGGAGCGCCTAAAAAAAGATAACAAAATAAAATATCAGTACTCGGCCATTTTGTACATAAAAAAAATGCTAACAGCTTGATATTCATACTGAATAGAAGTGTAATTATTTTTATGAGTGAATCACTTTTTCATACGAAAAAATTGTTAAATTCGCACATGATTTTATATCCGTTACAGTGGCCTAACGCCTTGAGTGTAACAACTTTTATATCAATATCTATAATATGAACCTATCAAACAAAATTAATGAAAATAGCTTTTTTTAGGGTCTAAAGTGAAAAGACCCCTTAAAATGACTCGCGACGATTTTCTGTGCAACGTATCTAAAGGTAATCAAAATCCGAGTCAGTGGCCGTCTCTGTACACGATTAAAAAAAAGTCCTTGCGCGACGAAATGCGATTTTTGGAGCTCACCGACATTGTTGAGCTGCTCGATGAGATTGTAACGCGGTTTCGCCTTTATGTACGATTGACAAATCGACATAGCCCGATCGCGGGTTCTCTTCTCCATTTCCATATATTCGCCACCGTCTTCGCTGGCAGGCGGTGCATTGCCCAGCGCCGTGTACTGATGTCCCCTATTTCTGTGTCACACGTGACAACTACTGCTTAAGGGGCTATACCAGTGTGACACTTTCAAAAAATTGATTTTTTTTGCCTTTTTCGACAGTTTCGACTTTCAAGAATATCATTATCATTTATATCATTCATATCAATATCATTTTATCTTTCAAAAATCGATAGTTAAATCTTTAAACGTGTTTTTTTCGAAACGAGATTTTTCAAATTTGCTGACATTGTAACTCAAAGAGCAATTATCCGATTGACTTGAAATTTGAACTGAGTACTCTTGAATATATTTACTCTGCAATGACGTAGGATATTTTTCATTGGATGAAAATTGACGATTTGGCATTGAAAAAACGACCATTTTATAGGCAAGAAAACAGACTTTTTTTCATAACTACGCCATTTTGTCAGATTTTGATATTTTTCGAAAATCCTACGTCATGGTACAGGAAATACCTTCCAGTTTAACGACATTTTTTCGTTTTTCGGTTTCAGCTACTCAATCAGCATTTTTTTTGGCGCCTCCGAAGGCAGCGCATAAGTCGCTTGGATCTCAATATTTTTCTATGAAAAAATTATGTAATATAGGTCAAATATAGCCAAATATATTCTCAATTTTCCAAAACATTTAATTGAGTACTTTCCTTCCAAAAAATTCCCGAAAATCACCCAAATTTTCAGCGTTCACACTGGCATAGCCCCTTAACTCCGTTTCTGTTATTTCTTTTTATTTTACACAATGTTAGAGGATCGAAGAGCTTTGCTATGCATGGAGAAAGGCAAACGCAGTGTGTCGCCCAACAGGACGACGTCGCGTGCGTCATTTTATTGTACTCGGACTTCATTGAGCTGACATTGGAGTCCGATATTCCTCAGTGGAATAACTTTCAGAGTTAAGCTTAATTAACATTACCTATTGTCATTTTCGTCCGATTCTGGGGCTTTTTCACGTTTACGAATTTCACTTAATTCATAAAAATCGTGGCCTTCACGACGCCGCAATAATATTCTGCCTGTTGGACAACAAACTAACCACGAGGATACGGCATTCACGTTCCACGTCGCCCGATGACTGCAAAGGTTTCATCCAATAAAGAAACGTCATAACAACATTATTCCCTTGCCTATCCTCCGTTGGTCGTCTCTATTTTCTATCGCATTAAAGAGGCTTGGAGGACCGTGCGGCGCAATGTAATTTACTTCGTACTACCACGAGCCGGTACTGCTCAATTTAAGAATTAACAAAGTTTCGTCGGGATTCCGGAGCTGCCGGCTCGTGGCGAGGCACGAGCCTTGCTCGTCTGCCCGGCTGTCACAGCAGAGCAGATAAACTCCTCTCCTCTATTCTCCTAACCTTTGGCTCGGATATACGAAATGATTTGTGAATATTGTATTTGGCGAGCGCCTCCAAGTAGATTTATTGCAGTTACTGTGCAGCAATTGATTCCGCGAAAGAGATAAATAAATTTTATTTTTTATTTTCTTTAATACGAGTAAAAAAGACAAACTTTCTTAGTTAAAATAGCGACTTTTCGGTATTGGACAAAATGCACTGTTCTTTAATGGATCATCACAGTGTAAAATTGGCAAATTATCGATTTTTTTTATCCGATAGTATTGACGGTTTTAAACATGCTGTTCATATACTTACATAAACGTGAGTAGACAATTTACATGAAAATTCCGCACTCGAAACTTTAAACGTGTTTTTCTGGATGTGTCATTTTTCAAAACGGCGTACACTTTCAAAGGAAGAGTTTTCAAGCTATCTGTCTTAAATTTTGACACAACACTCTTCACGCTATCTTTATCTTGCTATGGAAGCTGTTTTTTAATCTTCATATTTTTTGTCAACGAAAAACTGTCGAAAAAATAGGCTACATTCGATTTTTTTTTCAAACCGCCGCCATTTTGTCAGTTTTGATTAAAAAAAAAACTCCATAGCAAGATCGCGGCTTTTATACTGATTAATAATCTTTTTACAAATTTTGTTTCAGATAATATTTACCGCCACAACCGTGTCCACCGTTGTGGCTGTCCAGTCCGTGAGGACTTATTTTTTTCGAAGATATTTTCAACCGTAAAAAATGTCAAAAAAATCGAAAGATACGCTTAAGAATTTATTTTCTGTTCTTCATGAGTGCCTTGATTTGACATAAAAAAATCAGACTGATTGGCGTATTTTAGCCATCGAAAAAAAAATCGCAAAAATCCGCTATTCTCGAGCCGTTACACTGTGGTGATCCCTTAAGGAAAAGTTCTGCCGGGCCAAAAAATGTTCGCGTTTTCACCAAATTTTTATGCGAAAAGTATTGAATATAGAATGTTGATTATTTGGTATGTTGACTAAGCGGTCTTTATTGAACATCAAAATATTTTTTAAAGTTTGACCAAACATGGTGGTGGGAGTGGGAGCCACGTATGTCGGTGCGCGGGCGATGACATTCTTCGCTTACGGAAGTCCTAAGTCCCGGACAGGTGATCTGAAGCAAAAAAATCAAACATATTTTTACTTTGTACAATATTGTGTATAAGTTGACCTAGAATCAAGAAGGAAAATTGAAAAATAAAAAAATTGTGAGCAAAAAACTGCGAAAATTTTTGGGAAAAGAACAAACTTCTTTGCGATCGCTCACTATTTTTTTATTTTTCAATTTTTCTTTTTGATTCTAGGTCAACTTATACACAATATTGTACAAAGTAAAAATATGTTTGCTTTTTTGCTTCAGATCACCTGTCCGGGACTTAGGACTTTTGCAAGCGAAGAATGCCATCGTCCGCGCACCGACATACGTGACTCCTCCCACTCCCACCACCGTGTTTTGTCAAACTTTAAAAAATATTTTGATGTTCAATAAAGATCGCTTAGTCAACATACCAAATATCAACATTCTATATTTAATACTTTTCGCATAAAAAATTGGTGAAAAATCGAACATTTTTTGGCCCAACAAGGCAAAACCTTCCCTTAAAGGGCTAGACTACTGTGAAAATGACGAGTTCGTCGCTAGAGGAAACTCACATTGAAGGGGAAGCTCCAACATATGGTGCAGGAAACACAGTTCGAAGGTAAACTTATCGTTACAACGATAGAACTGCTAGCAAAACTTTAAGGGGGGATTGTCTTTTTTTTCGCAAAATTTACCGCTTTTTGGGAATTTTTTTGTGAAGAAAGTATACAACGGAAAACTTGTGAAACTTGGCATATAGTTTTATTGATCTGTTTACTACATACAAAAAAATGTTTAAACAATTTCATCAAAAAATCCGCCTCCCACCCCCCTCGACGCGCGATGGTCCTTTTTTGATGGTGTGCACGATTTCTCAAAAACTATTCAACCGATTGCCTTCAAATTTGGACAGAATGCTCAGCTGACATCCTTTTATCGTTTGATGAAGCAAAAAAGCAATACGTTTAATAGTTTTTTATTTATAACAAAAAATCGATCAATTTTTTTCGAAAAATCGATACTTCAAGTTCAAAACGTCACCAAATCGTCAATTTTTTTTTCCCTTCATCGAACGATAGCTTTATGTGTCTAAAGTAAAATGCTTTTTGGGTTTTTGTTGCAGGATGAACGTGAAGGCTGTAATCGTGCACACCATCAAAAAAGGACCATCGCGCGTCGAGGGGGGTGGGAGGCGGATTTTTTGATGAAATTGTTTAAAATTTTTTTTGTATGTAGTAAACAGATCAATAAAACTATATGCCAAGTTTCACAAGTTTTCCGTTGTATACTTTCTTCACAAAAAAATTCCCAAAAAGCGGTAAATTTTACGAAAAAAAAAGACAATCCCCCCTTAAACGCGTTTTTTTCGAAACTCTGTTTTTCAAAATGGTGTACATGATTTCTCGACATCTAATCAACGGATTGACTTGAAACTCGGTACACTTATTCAGTGTAATAGTAGTTTAGTCTTGACCGACGTTTTTCTTCTTAACATTTTTTTTCCGTTAGACATTAACAATGATGTTATTTTTCCTCGGAAATATCGAAAACGAACATTCAAATTGTTTTTCTGATGATTGAAACACGGTAACAAAAAAAATCTCGGTCAGGTCTCAGCCAATTTAATCTATTTTAAGAAAAACAAACTCTTTTGTTGTTTAAGATCAACTGGGTGGCCAAACCAAGCACACCGTCGAGCCCCTTACGTTCAAACGTCCTTCACGATATTCTTTGTAACTTCTTTAATTATTAATATTTTTTTCACAAATTTGGTACACAACTTTGTCAATCTACATACAAATGTCCAATAGATTTTCCATAATTTTACTTATTGCTTCAAAATTCATTTATCTACATAACCCCGATTTTCGGGTCGTCACAGTAGCTTAACCCCTTAAGACCCTGAGGGATAATTTGAAGTGAACAAAATATCGTTTTTTTCGTTAAATGCAAATGAATACCAAGCAAGTCCTTGATAAAAGCAAATTAATTAAGCAAACCTTTCAAAAGAAATTAAGTTTTAATTCAACTTTCCAATTGCGTGCGACCCAACGATTTACGGAGACATTACGGAGCGGTACGTGCTCAGCCGGTTTCATCACAAATGCGACTTCGAATTAAAAACCTTCATTTCGTATCCTCAAGTATACACAAGAATACTTAGCAATTAGCAATGTTTTCTCGATTCGATGAGCGTTTCACCTGCGAGGTCTTGTCTTAATGGCCCGACGGTACTTGACTGCCTGAAATTCCTTGTCTTGAATCTGCTCCCTGTGAGAATCAACTGTTTCACTATCCACGTCCGACATTACGAGTGCTTCGATATCGAGTGTAAACAACAAGTTTCGCCACAACAAGAGTAGTCTCGCCACAGTCACGTTGAAAAGTTTATTCTCCGCTCAATCGATGACAGATTCGAAATGTTGCAAAATATCCTCATAATATAGGTTGTACGTCTTATCCGCATGTAAATAGGGGTGTAGTTCCGAAAAGGACATATCGTCGATTAATTTGGAATTTCGAGTACCCTTGTATTCAGACTCGCTGATGACGAATGCGATGGTGAAAATAACCGCAAATTTGATTTTCAAGGTCAAAACTCTCAAAAATTGATTGTTTAAAAGTTGTTCTACTTTATTTCAATAAATGTTGATCTTAGAGAAAAATGTTTCCCACAAAAAAATGGACCCTATAAAACGATTGATATTTTATGTTCTATGCAGTTTTTGTCTAAAACCATTCTGCTCCGAGAAAAATAGAATAATGCTGCAATAAGTATATTGTGCTAAACTCCATTAGTTTTGATATTATCTACTTACTTCGCGGAAAGGATGAGGTATAATTGGGTTTGGGGCCATTCATAAAACACGTGACGCAAATTTTATCAATATTCGACCCCCCTCCCCCCCCTCTGTGACGTTTCGTGACGGGTGCCGGTCCCCCTCCCCCTGCCGCTCCTGAAAATTACGTGACATGGAGCCCGACCCCCCCCCCCCTTCTGCTCTCGTTTTTCTTTCAACAAAAAGAAGCAAGTAAGATACTAAAACCATTTTAATAAGCTATGTCAGAACGAACAATTTATATTGTTTACTTTAAGTAAATATATATGTAATATATAAAAACGTATAATTTATACGTGGGGTCGTCCATTAAGGCCTTAGGCCACTCTAGAGGCCGAAAAATAGGCTTTATGGGGATTTTTTTTTCAGAAAAACTACAAAATAAATTGAGATTACAAAAAAGGGTGTTTATCATACACATCAGTGACTGCATACAATAATTTTATTGAAGCGATTAATTTGAAAATGGCGGCTGTGCAGCGTTTATCTCAAAACTGCATTTTTTATGTTGGCCAGAAACATAACTCAGACAATTTTCAACCGATTCACTTGAAATGTTGAATATATCTTGAAAAATACATTGTTTATGGAAGTACGTAGGACTTTTTTTATATTGCATAGTTAATTTGTTATTAACAATTATCTGACGAAATTGTACACTTTCCAAAAATTTGCCTAAAAAATCGTCAGATAATTTTTAATAACAAATGAATTATGCAATATAAAAAAAATCCTACGTACTTCCATAAACAATGTATTTTTCAAGATATATTCAACATTTCAAGTGAATCGGTTGAAAATTGTTTGAGTTATGTTTCCCGCCAACTTAAAAAATGCAGTTTCGAGATAAACGCTGCACAGCCGCCATATTGAAATTAATCGCTTCAAAAAAATTATTGTATACAGTCACCGATATGTATGATAAACGCCCTTTCTTGTAATCTCGATTTATTTTGTAGTTTTTCTGAAAAAAAAATCCCCAAAAAGCCTATTTTTTCGGCCTCTAGAGTGGCCTAAGGCCTTAATGGACGACCCCACGTACATTAATAATAAATAATTTGATAATCTTTTATCACGATGCACCTAGAATGCAATGTGTTCCCGAAGATGTTTCAGGTGAGTCTCAATCGATATCAGAGAAGTTGCGACTTCCTCGTAGTTGGAAATTTGGGTGGGCAGTACAGAAAATTTTCAGCGTCTCAGTATCACCCTTTTCCAGATTTAATATGCTTATAGCGTCTCGTGACTTTTGCTCGACCCCCCTCCCACCCCCCTGTGACAAAGTGTGACGATTTGCCTGACCCCCCCTCCCCCTCACTGCGTCACGTGTTTTATGAATGGCCCCTTTGTTGTATTGTGCGTTGTTGAGTTTTTCGTTGTGTGTTGTTTAGATTTGTTTGTTTGTTGTGTTGTGTTCTGTTTGGGTTTGTTTGTTGTGTTGTGTGTTATTTGTTGGTTATGCGTATAGTATTAAAGATCAAACTGCAACCTTCCCGCGGCAAAGTGCGTAAGTAGATAATATCGAAACTAATTGAGTTTGGGAGAATGTACTTTTTTGAGCATTATCCCATTTTTTTCGCAACAGATTGGTTTTAGACCAAATTTCTATAGGACATAAAATATCAATCTTCCTATAGGCTACAACTTGTATAGGAAACATTTTTCTCTAAGATCAACATTTATTACAATAAAATATTCAAAAACTTTTAAAAAATCAGTTTTCGAGAGTCGTGACCTCGAAAATTAAATTTGCGGGTATATTTATGATCACGTTTGTGATCAGCGAGTAAAAATACATGGGGGTAGACAACATTCCAAATTAATCGGAGGTATGTCTTTTTCGGAACTTTATCCAAAAATACATGGGGGTACACAACATTCCAAATTAATCGGAGGTATGTCTTTTTCGGAACTTTATCCGTAAAAACTTATAAAGTAATGAAGAAAATGTCTAATATAATGTTCAGAGTTCCAAAAATACCAACTACGTAGACACTGCGTATACGGATATGCACACACTACCGCAGTCTAGCGAGCGCGGAGATCGTGGCAACGTCGCAAGGCCAGCGCATTATTGTCCGCGATATTTAGTATAAACTGAAATGCAACCTTTGAGCAGTGGCCGGAGTAATGGAACAAGTGCGACATGAAGGCAAAAATTTGCCAAACGAAAAACGTTCGCCAAAAATAGAAATGCGGTCGAAATTATGACGCGAGCAAACAGAGAAAACGAAAAAAAGAACCATTTAGAGGTTATAAACAACGAAAATTTGGGACATCGTATCGTGAATCGTTGAATTGATGAATTACACTTCGATGAATTGATAATGGAAGTTTTGTTTTGTCATTTAAACGAATTTTTTATTTTATTAATTTACTAATTTTGATCTAGCAATATATATGTACATATGTAATAGTAATTTATAAAATACTGCCGCGTCTCTAGTTACATTTTCTACCGATGAACGTGCCAAACGCTTGCAGCGCTGCCAGATCGCCGGCTCTAGTCTGCTCCAGTCGCTTCGTGGCGCTAGCGTCGCTATACCCATGTAGGGTGATCGGTAGTGGCCAACGATTGGCCGATGCGCGACGCCGAGCCTGCCAACATTGGCACTCGAGCTTGGCCCGATCATCGACCGAGCCTCGGATGATAAGAGCGGCCCGATATTCGCAATCAATATTGGCCCTAGATTGGCTTACGAGAATCGGCCGAGCATCGCGTAGGAGTTCATTCGAGAATCGGCCAACAATCAGTCCCCGTCAAGATTGCCATCATTGGCACTCGAGCTTGGCCCGATTATCGACCGAGTCTTGGCGGATAATTGTGACCCGATATAGATCACCAAAATTGGTCCTGCACTGCCAAAAAAAAAATTGATTCTTTTTGTATTGTAATTCGTCATTACCTGGTCTTTCGAAACGATTAGTTCGAAGAAAATATTTCACCTATATGGGACTCGAACCTTGAACCTACCTACTCATAGCCAAGCACGCTGCCCCTATGCTACCGAGTGCTCGTAACAATTGAATCGCAGATATGCCATAAGAAACCAAATGGATTCTCATCATTATTAGTATCGCATTAACTATATCAATTAGTTAATATCATCGTGATAATTAGAGAGTGTTATCGACTGACATGTTGGAGAATTTCCAAACCTAACCTATATATATATATATATATATATATATATATATATATATATATATTCCTCTCGCTCCACCCTCTCTACCCCCACAACCCTTTAATATGTGTGTTCCAATAAAGACAGACCATTTGTTCATTAGTTCAAGTTTAATTTGAATAAATAAACATATTTAAAATGAATAATTCCAATAATGGAATGCAATAGGAAAAATTTGATTTCACAAAAAATATAGTAAGTTCAAACAAAGAATAAATAAATAGACGCGGTTAGTTAATATTAATAGAATTTTTCTGTCAGTGTAGGATGGTTCATAAAAATGGGCAGAGTATCGCGTATGAGCTCGTTCGAGAATCAGCCAACAATGAGTGCATTGATTTGGTAGTATGGTTGTTAAGAATAATGTCAAATGGACTCGTAAAAAGTATTCATCTCGTCTCTCAATGACTTCGACGCGAAACAATGAATCGTCAATATACGAATTGCGGTTTGATCATGCGTTACTCGGCCGAACATTGGCCTCGTATCGGCAAAAACATGATTGGCGAGTCTATACTTCGCCAAACCTCGACCTCGTATCGATAAGCCAATGATTAGAGAGCCTATATTCGGCCGAACATTGGCCTCGTATCGGCAAACCAATGATTGACGAGTCTATACTTCGTCAAACATCGGCCTCATATCGATTACCCAATAATGAACGTGTCTATACTTGGCCGAACATTGGCCTCGTATTGGCAAACCAATGATTGGCCAGTCTATACTTCGTCAAACATCGGCCTCGTATCGACAAGCCAATGATTAGCAAGTCTACGTTTGGCCGAACATTGGCCGCGTATCGGCAACCCAATGATTGGCGAGTCTATACTTCGCCAAACATCGGCCTCGTATCGACAAGCCAATGATTAGCGAGTCTATATTTGGCCGAACATTGGCCTCGTATTGGCAAACCAATGTTGGCTAGTCAATACTCAGCCGAGCATTGGCGTACAATTGGGTAATCGATCATCGCCCCGCCAACATTGGTCCAAGTATTGGCCGTTACGGTTCGATTGGCGAAACCTACATGGGTAGGCATTGCTTAATTAAAATCGCTGTATCTCTGAAACTAGACTGTCAAAGTTCACGATTTTTTAACCCACTTCGTCATATGTTCCTCCGCAATTGGGAGTATTAAAAAAAAGTCTGTAGAAAAATTTCAAAGCTGTGGCGCGAAATGTGAAATTTTCCACTGTTTCCCATAAGAATACGTGTAAGACCGTGCAATCTTTGATGGCCAATATCTCGAATACAGAACGGCGAATACTTTTGAAATTTTGCAGGTACTCACTTAATAGTGTCTTGAATGTGTCCTCAAAATAAATTTTAAAAAAATCTATAGAAAAACGGCGAGGCTACTACCTTAAAGAATTCTATTTTTGGCCGCCTAATTAGCAGAAGTACCCCTATGCGTTTCGTGTAATTAACTCTAAGACGCAAGATCGAAGGAGAACAAAAAAAAAGGCAGCAGAAATAGTCGTGGGGAAACGTGGAAATTGCATGCCCACCTCAATCAATAGCGGCGTTTTCTCTCTCCCTTTTTCATTCTCATTGTATGTACAAAAATAACACACACGTACACACGTAAATGTGTTGTGTGCACGTGTGGGAACATTTCTTGAGCTTCAGCTTAGCACAGCAGGTACTCGAGTGAAAGATAAAGCAGTGTCGTACAATGAGGAGTGGTGAGCGAGAGCACGAAAAGTCGGCTCCCCCAAGTGGTGACGCTTGTTACCGGAGTTACCCTATCGTGATGAAAAGCTCAGCTCTTACACTCTTTCAACTTTTTCCGCTGTTCGGAGGCGCATTAAAACGAGCCGAAAAAAAAAGAAAACCATCACGGTCTCTTCGCAATGAATACAGTTTCTCTTTGAGTGAGCTTACGAAAGCAGAAATCGAATGGAAGAACAATGATAAAAACTGCGAGAAAAAAGAACTCGAGTTAACAATACGTTTGTGAGAACACTTTCACGAGGGAGATACCTTTAGGCGAGGAAACATATTTTTTTACTATTTTTGAGACTTAGGGTACGTTTTATTACTACTTTTGGCTGTTAGATGGTATTTTTTAAATTATTAATCTTTAATAATGGACGATCAAGTTTGCATTGTTGGTATACAACAATTGTTTTTTTTTATTTTATTTCTTCATTTTTATCACTAACCAGTCTTTCTTTTTGCAAATTGATGTCGAAAATCTCTAATAAGAATACGTAAAAGCGTTTTAGGGGGTTTCATATGCAAAATTAGTCTAAAAAATTAAAGCAATTAAACAGAATTAATTTTCGCTGCTTTCCAACGATGCAAACTTCAACGTCATAAAAATCGCGGAGGTATGACAGTCTTCCAAACGGCATTTTGAAAACTGGCGTGACGTAGCTAAAAAATTGATCGACGGAGTCTAATGAAATTTGGTATGAATCTCTCTGACCTTATTGTCTAAAATATGACCCTAGAAGTTTTTGAAAATTAGAATGAAAGGTTTTTTTTTGTACAAAATATGGACGTTTTTTCGGAAAGTTCAATCTTTTTGTTTCAAAGCGTACCATTCAATCGATTTTCAACATTCCTCACTTTTTCTTAGTTCATATTCTGCGTATGACTGTTAATGGAAAAAAAATCTCCATTGGGTTTTGTCAGATTAATCCCGCGAACGTCAGGGGGCGTCCATTAATTACGCGAGGCCTTTAGGGGGGGTTGGGGTCGAGCGAAATCTCACCCAATCTCACGTGGGGGAGAGGGGGGCTTCGACAAATATCACGTAATTTTAGTAATTTTAGTAATTTTAGTAATCACATAATTTTTATCACGTAGGGAGAGTCTCCCTACTACTTTACATGGTGGAGTAAATGGTACTACAACCGCAGTTACTTCTACTACAATTTATTTTCCGTAAACGTATGCATTTTGAAAAATTTCATGTGAGATTAGGGGAGGGGGGAGGGGGTCGAGCAAAATCCCACGACATCTCACCGGGGGGGGGGGGGGGGGGGGGGGTCCAAAAATCGCCAAAATCACCTCACGTATGAAATGACATACATCCGTCATTTAAAAATAGTAATTTTAAAAAATACCATGTAACAGCCAAATGTAGTGATAAAAAACATACTCTAAGTCTCAAAAACGATAAAGAAATCTTGCCTTAAAAAAAAATCATGCAAGTCAGCAATTTTTTCTTCGCCTAAAGGTATCACCCCCCTTAAATACGTTCATTGAGAAGTCGAATTGTCTGTGGGCGGTCGTTATTTCGAACTGTTTTTCTCTACTGAAGTCTACTTTAAAACTTGCAAACTTTTAAAGTCGCGTTGCCTTGAGAACGTAATGAATACAGTGCCGTACCAAGTTCCGAGAGTGTGAGTATCCGCCTCGGGACGACAAAATCGGTGGAAAAAATTTGGCTGCCTACTTTCGTGGTCAAAATGTCGGGAGGCAATGCCCAAGCAACGTGAGATTGACAGCACAAGTCAACACAAAAAAAACAATTCTTGGTGCCGGCAAAATTCGTATGATTTTTTGTCAAGTGACTACTGGTGAGACCTATATTAGTTACTATACAGGATTTTAGAATGAATTTCAATCGCATAGTAATTATCGTTAGCAGTTCATGGAATACATTTTTTCTTTGGGTTTTTTTATATTACTTTCTGTAATAAATTAATTTAGTGACATGTCGACGGCAGCAAAGCGAAAACGACCTTGTTCGAACTACCCTAATACAACTTGTTATATATGCGGAGAGTATCATCTTCAAAAATTCAGAAAAACGGTGACAAATTTTGTGAAAAGTGCTTTTTTTTCTTCTTATTTCGGAATAGAAATAAAGAATGAAGACAAATTCGCAGAAAAACTTGACTTCTTCAGTGAAGAGCAAGGAGAACGCATGCACCAAGATATTCAAATCAAAATAAGGTATCAGGGAAGACGGGATACACACACATGATGGCTGATTACGTTTGGAGTTTGATGCGCGACTGCCTTGACAAGTCTCACTCAAGAAAATCCCAAAAAAAGAAACCTACTCAATGTAAAAAATATTTTGTAAAACTTAAATTTGTCAATAAAATTAGATTGTATAAAAATGAAGTATATTTCCGTGTTCTTACGTGGAATGTCAATATTAAGTGTTTAAATTAGATCAGTATAGAGATAAGATTCATAAAAAATATAATTTTGCAGCACCAAATCGGCTGTTGAGCTGTGTAATGGATTGTGTTTACATTGCGAGATGGCGAGATACTGGATAATGGAAAATTTCCTTTTCAGTACTCATTGTCGATGTAATGAATAATAAAAACGAGAATGAATTGTCAATTAAATGCATTATTTACAACTCTGGTGCGATTTCTCATTGCTGTGGAGCTCTCTAGCTCGTTTACCGAGCACATTGTTTGTAATATCGAATTGGAACTTACTTTTTTATGGAACAACGCTACCGGATAAATAAAATTGTTGATATTCGTGTGAAAGTTTAGATTATAAAATCGGATTTGATTAAAAACATAGTATATTTCAGTGTTCTCACGTAGAATATCAACATCAGTCATTCAAATAGGATCAGTATAGAGATGTGATTTCGAAAAAGCATGCAATTTTGCGGTACGAAATCGGCTGTTGACCTGTGTAATAATTGGGTAAAAGTTTAGGCAGTGCAATTTTCCGAAAAAAAGGTACATCAAACTTGCTTCCCGTGCGCAACGCTCAGAGGATATTATAATTAAGCGTATTATGGAGGGGAGCACGATCTTTTTACCAGAGGGGATTCTTCCCCCATAATGTGTTTATGTTAGATAGGATCTTCTCGAAGAATTGCTCGAAATGTTACGGTGCCGCGATTTGCATAATTGAAATGCAATGCAAACGCTCATTCTTTTATGATCTCTTCATGATTGTCACGATCAAAAATCTTTTTTTGCAGTTTCAGGTTATAGAGCTTTAACGAAGATTCTAAAAAAATCTTTGAGCGATGTTTGGAGTCTAACTCAACCAAGAATTAAAGTATTGGCGAGTGAAGGTACACTTGTAGTGTAGAAAAGAACAATCAATATTTTTTTGCATTTTGTTACAGTCTATGGTCTACAGAATATATTGGTAAAATATTATTAGGACGTTGAATGAGTTGTCGCTGTTTTCCAACAGATGGCGTTACCAGAACTACGTGCGTGTAGTTGAAGATGGTGCTGAAGTTTGCATCGTTGAAACACAATGAAAGTTATTTTAAAATTTTATTTCCCCTCATTTTTGTTACTGTAGAATATCTTTTTTTTTTAAATATATGTATATTGTAGATCGGTAAATAAGTATCTTAAAAAGTGGTTTAGCAGGCAAAATCAGCCAAAAGGAATTAACGGAATTCAGGAATATTGATGTTCCAATGATGCAAACTTCGACCTCATAGTTTATGATAAACAACTTTTTTTTTCATAGCATGTCAAATTTCGTGCCAAAAAGAGTATTTGGGGGGAATTTCACTGCATTACTTTATCTTAGCAAAAACATGCAGCTGAAGCACACAGAATTCTTGTTGAGACTTACGGCGGCCATGCTCTGTCGGAAACAACATGCAGAGATTGGTTCAGACGCTTCAAAAATAATGATTTTGATGTGTTGAATTGGAGGCATTACTTCATGAAGGCTCATGTCAGACGCTAGCTGAACTTGCAGAATCATCACAGAACAGTTTCGAAAGCTTGAAAGCATTAGGAATGATTTTTAAAAATAAAGCATTACTTTTCTGAAAAAAACCGCGAGAACTTATTCAACATCCCGATATATCAGGGCTCGCAAAACTGGAGACGTTATAGGAAGGTAACGCGCGTCAGGGACCAAGCAGCCTAAACACAGTCAGTATCCTCGAAAGAAGCTCGGACTGCTGCCGGAAAAGCCCGTTTTCGAAATTAGTGTTGAATTTTCAGCGAGATGCGAAAAGAAATGGGTGGTAGAAAGAAAAAGTCGTGTAATAATTGAACGTCGGCCTTATAATAGTTTATACAAAACGATAATAGAAAACGCCAAGCACCGTGGAAGTATTGGGCGGCAAAATATATTAAAGGAAAGGATAAGAAAACATGGAGGGATGGAAAAAGGGGGGAAGTGGAATGGAACTCTAGGATATGTAAACGAGAAAGAAAAACAATGGAGCACCTAACTACGTGTGAAAAAGAAAAAGGGTAATATCTAAGCAAGCGAAAACATATAGGGTAATTCCGAGGGAGTTGGCCATAAGGAAGAGATGGCCAATATAAATGTTTCTGCTTAATTCGCTCCGCGTTGTGCACAGGTGTAAGTGTATGAGCAAAAGTTTGGCAAGAACAATGTTAAGTAAGTATAATCCGTTTTAATTATTCTGTCTACTACTAATGTTTTTTAAAGGTTCCCTGTTTTCCATTGTGGTGATGTTATTTTGTAAAAATAATGGTTACTTTTGTATTTCTTGAACAGTTCACGAACAGTGCTTTGTTATAACCTCAATATTTCGCATGTATTGTTTCTACTTGTTTATATTTTAGATGTGGCCATCTCTCCCGGGAGATTAGGAGAGATAGCCACATACAGTCGGTGTATGATGGCCATAGTATCAGTTGTGATGTGTTCAATTAATTATTTTTTTCTACATTTGTTTTAGATGCCTAATAAGTACAAGAGAAAAGCAATTGCTCTACGAGGGAACTGGACTCAAGAATCACTAAAAGCAGCTATCAGTGCTGTAAAAAATGATGAATTGTCGGTTCGTGCGGCCGCTGGGACCTACGAAATACCTAGGAAGACCTTAGAAAGGCGATATAAGAACAATGACAAAAAATGTTGCGGAGAAAATTATTATGAAACTCGTGTCATCAAAGACTGGCTTCATTGGATAGTATGCCAACTTTGGGTACACAAAAATCATACTGATACCGATTATATGTATTCTAGATGTGGCCAAAAGGAAAAAAATTAAGAATCAAAACATAAAACCAAAGAGAAACCCGAGAGCATAATGGTGGGTAACTGGCCATCCCAACTCTACTCCTATGACCATCACCCCCAGATTTTAAAAAGCTAGTCATTTTAGGATTGATCTGATAGGAATTTGTTTTAATTACATACATTATCTTAAAGTTAAATGTTCAAAGTTTAATTACAAATGAAGATAAGTTACGAAACATATATTTTTATTTTGACGAATCCTTGATAAAACTGTGGCCATCTACCCCGGACTTACCCCATAGAAAAGTGGGTAAAGGGGGAAAAGGATAAGAGGGGAGTAGAAGATAAATTAATAGGGTAGCTGAGAGGGGAGATGGATGTAAATATGTGTAATTTTTGTAGGGAAATAGAGAGTGCTTGCCAAAAAAAAATTGTATAAATAGGATCTATTTAAATCAAATAGGTTTTTTCCTTGGCTCACGGCCTACTACGATCTTATTTGTTTCAAAGAATTTTTTTTATTTGTTTCAGCTATTCTTTTTAAATATTGGATATATTCAAATTGAATGAATAAAGAGTCGATTCAACTAAATCTCTATTTGCTTACAACGTACACTGTAAATCTAAGTGTACTATATACATAAAATATTTCATAAAACCAAAATAAAATGAAATACTTAATTGAGAGTTTTACGAAAACGATTTTGTATGGTAATTCGTCATTCCCTGGCTTTTTGAGATGGTTTGTATCGAAGAAAATATTTCACCTATATGGAAATCGAACCTAGAACCTACCTACTCATAGCTACGTACGCTGCCATATCAATTAGTTAATATCATTGTGTGAATTAAAGAGTTTTATCGAATAACATGCTATATATATATATATATATATATATATATATATATATATATATATATATATATATATATATATATATATATATATATATATATATATATATATATATATATATATATATATATATATATATATATATATAATTCCTCTCTCTCCACCCTCTCTACCTCCACACCTCGTTGATATGTGTGTTGCAATAAAGACAGATCATTCAATTAAATGGAAAAATGGTTGACTCTACGAAAATTTTATTTAATTTAAATTTAAAAAAATCAAATAGTTCCATTCAGTGGATTCAACTAAATTGTTTTTTGAGCAGATGAAACCGAATCACAGATTTATTAGGATTAAACAAAATATTTAGTTATTGGACGATATTGAATATATTGTGATTCGAATAAATAAATATATTTAGAGTGAATAATTTCAATAATGGAATGCAATAGGAAAAATTTGATTCCACGAAAAATCTAGTTAGTTCAAATAAACAAAAATCAAATAGACGCGATTAGTTCACATTAATGGAATTTCTCTGTCAGTGTGTAAGAAAAGAGAAACGGTGGTAATGGAGAGCGAGAATGCAGAGTGTGACGAAAATTAAAAATAATAAAAGAGGAAAGATAAGTTAGATTATAAGAGTTATACAATGTTAAACGGTGTGACAACTTTGTAAAAAGCCAAAAAGGCGATGCAAATGAAACTTCTTACTACTACTAAGGGGCCGTACGCAAATGACGTAACGCAATTGGGGGGGGGGGGGGGGGGCAAGGTTTGCGTTACGTCACGATTTTAAAACTGCCAGAAATAGCAAAATTTCTGCATGTTCAAGTTTTTTTTATTTAAGCCTCGAGTGCAATTTTACCGTGGACAGCTCACAGCTTTTCATACGCAATATCAGTTAAGGGGGAGAATCACTGTGCAAGAACTCGCACAGAAGCTTTTCCACATCCCCCAAGTAAAATTTAAAGGAAATTTCTTTTAAAAATAATTCTTGAAAGTACATGTATTGAAAAATATGTTGGCAACATTTTTATTCACGAGTCCGAAAATTGACGAAGTTATAGTCACTTTAGTGAGAACAGGTAGCGCGACCGGTTAGTGCCCTCAGTCCCTACAGGTGTGGCATCATTTACAATAGATAAAGTACAGCCTCTTATTATTTTGTGAACTAGCATGAAGATCAAGAACCGTCATATCGCCCGCGACTAGATACTTCAATGTAAGGATCAATATTCTAGAAAAAATCGTAAGTTTATATCAAGAAACACGGAACGAAAACTTTGAACGCGTTTTTCTCGAAACTAGTTTTTTCGACCTTGTCCGAGCGAATACTTAAAAACTCATCAACCGATTTTTTGAAAAACATTTTTGTAATCGCAGTCACTAAGGCCGTACGTATCCGCGTTTTTAACATTTGGTAATTACTATTTTAAAGACTGCTTGAATACAGAAAAAAGGCCTTGAAAATAGAAAAAATGTTCAAACCGTCGGCATTTTGTAAAAAAAAAACCAAAATAAAAAAACGGTTACGCATAACGATAGCTACATTTGTATAGTTATCGATAAATTGTTGACTTTTAATTTACAGATAACGTTTCATAAAGATATCGATGGGACACTGAAGAGCATTTCTTTTTTCGTCTCAACTCAATGCATATATCTCGGTTAATTTTCAAGATTTTGTCATAAAAATTGGTATAAAACTAGATGAATATATACTTCACAAAAGGAGTATAAACCCGATCCGTTCATAATTAGTTATGTCTATGAAAAAAATTGCAATTATTGACGACAAAGCACCCGTTACGTAACGGAATAGGGGGGGGGGGGTTCTGGCCAAGCGTTACGGTCCCGTTACACGGCAGGGGGGGGGGGCTGAAATTGGGAAATTTCGCGTTACGTAATTTGTGTACGCCCCCTAATTGAACGTCAGCTCCAATACCTGGTGTCGTTTTCCCGGCAAGCTTTCGCGACGGAGACCCGATTGAAGAGTATTTTGGCAAGGCTGTCGATCTTGTTGGTCAATTGTGATCCTCTGTCGTCCTCGCTCTCCTCGTCCTCGATGCTGGCGCTTCTTCCCCTGCGCAGTATCGCCCTGGCGGTCGTCATCGCCTCGGTGTCGAGCTCTATGGCGCTCTGGGTCCGTCGGGAAATTCTTCGTCTCCGCCGGGATCGCGGTCTTTCCTGGCAAAATCTGTCGTGGCCGGTAACGTCCGATTCACGACGTCCTTCACCCTCCTCGCCCTTCTTATTCATACTTTGATAAAGATTGAACATGGTGTGTACTTTCGGCACGAACGACTTGACTAATTTGGTCCCGAATTTTCTGAAAGTTGGCGGAGATTCTCTTTGTATACTCGCGCTAATCCCTCCTCGTGTTCCATCGAACCGATCATTGTCCGGGCCGAATACCAAGCTCATCCTTTTTTTTCGTCATGAAAGAACACACACACACGTAGTTTTGCGATCGCTCGATCATTTCGGATTCCTCAATTCAGCTATTTATTCGAACCATGCGAACCACAGAACGAAAAATCACTCGCTAAAAGATCTGTGATCGTTTCTGAAGATGGAGAGAGCTATGGATTATCAGCCGAACAAGACAGTACGTTGTGGAGGCTTCACAGTTGCAAAGATACGCGTCGACTGAGCAGATTGAGCGCAACATTGCCAATTGCCTTTTTTGGTGCCTTGAAACTTTTTTATCGCTTTAGGGGTTAGGCTACTGTAAAAACTTCGAAAAATCGATTTTTTTAAATTGTTTTGAAATATACATCGAAGCTTTAAGGGGTTATACCTAGTTGGAATTAAAAAAAAAATCGATTTTTCGTTTTAGACGGATTCTTATAATATAACCTTTCAAAAATATTCTCCGAAAACTTCAAGTCGGTACGTTGAAAATTGGGGGAGTTACGAGCGTTTTTATCTATGTATGTACCTGACGTAAAACTTTAGACGCGTTTTTCTCGGAATGACTTTTTCAGAATCGGGGACTAAAATATCTCAAAAACAACTAAACGGATCTGCTTCAAATTTCACAGACATTTTTTGTATATCGAAAGGCAGTCCTTAACCCTTAACGGTCATCGGGGGTTGAATCAACACCAGCCGTTTTTTCGTCCTTCCAGAATTTTTTTTTCGACACTTTTTTTTATATACAAAATTACACGACTTGAAAATAATCGGCATGGTCTTACACATAAGGGTTGAAAATGCATTGTAGTATTTTTTTTCAATTTTTCAATTATTTATCGCTCTCCAAAGTGAGTGGGGTTGATTACACCCTGAACGTCACAATGTGGAGGTGTGACTGACAAGGGTTAATCGAAGGATTTTTTTTTCAATGCATACTTTTTTATATCAAGGAAAATAGTGTTTTTCTCACCGAAATTTCAACGATCACTTTCGATCGGCGACCATTTTTTCAAAAATCATTATTTTATTGAAGCCTTCGATTGAAGACGAGATAATACGGTACAAAAACTAAATTTATTTGGTTTTTTTATTTGTTCCCGAGCAGGAGTGGTCACCGCGAAGGACTTTTTTGCACAGCGGGCTGTGCAATTTACTGTATCTCCGTCGTTGATAAATATTTCCCAATAAAAAAATTGTCAAAGATACTTTAAATGATATCCTTTACTATGAAAAAAAAGTAAAAAGCTGCACCCGTTTCCTAACAAAGAATTCACGAAAACACCTCTTTTTTCCGCCCGCGAACTAGGTGTAACCCGTTAAGATTGATTTTCTGAAGGTCGAACATATAGTGCAGGAACCGCAGATTGGAGGCAAACTTACGATTGCAACGATGGAACTGCTAGTAAATCTTTGAACGAGTTTTTTTAAAACGGTGTACACGATTGCTCAACGTCCGATCGACGGATTGACTTGGAATTTGATATACTTATTCAATGTGATAGTAGTTTAGTATTGAACGACGTTTTTCTATTTGAATTTTTTTTCATTAGTTATTAACAATAATGTCATTTTTCCTTAAAGAAAGGAACAAAATGAAAATTACAAAATTTGATGTTTGAAACACGATGACTGAAAAAGTCTCGGTTAAGTCTTAGCCAATATTACCTATTTAAGAAAAAAAACTCGTTTTTTTTTCTTTCACATCAAGCAGGTGGGCGAAATCGCTCCTCACCTTTAAAGTTCCTTCACGAGATGGTGCATAACTTCTTTAATTATTATTTTTTATAAAATTTGTAATATTCCTTTGTTAATGTAGATTAGGGGGGCACAATTTTGAGCTCTATTTTTTTTTTTCATTTTTCGCACCATCCAATTATCGTCTTTAAAGAAAAAAAATGAGAAAGCTGCGAGCCGTCAAAAAATATTTAGAGGTCGCTCAGTCCATGCAAGTAGGAAAAATTTTTCATTAAAAAATCGATTTTATTTCGTCCACTTCTCATCCATGAATTTTACGCTTTATAATTTTTAAATTGACCTTGCAAAAGCTCTAGCCCAGTAATGAATATTTAGTGGTCGCTCAAGAGCTTCAAAATTTCCAATTCTTGCAATTTTTTAAACTCTTCACACTCATAAATTTGACGCTTTATAAAATTTTAAAAACAATCAGTTCTTTTTTCTTTAGGAACAAATTTTTCAAATTTACCTCACGCTTCTAACCCAAGAATTATAATCTTCGTTCTCATAAAATAATTCTTTAAAGGTCTTGTCCGTACACAAAATTATAGATCGTTTTATTCCTAAAACTGAAAGGACAGCTGTATACCGCGCATCGCAATGCACAGTTGGTCTCGTTAGTCAAACTGCGGACCAATCATGGCTGTACTCTGTGACGAGCGACGCCGTGATATAATAATACATAATAATACATAAGAACACTTATCGTCTAATTGGCGCTTGTTACAAATTATTATAATCAATTATTCAGAAAATGTAACAATTCGCTGATTACTTTGTTTTTATGTTACAAAAAATTATAGTGCATGCAAGATTTATTTTTCAGCGGAAATTCTGAAATTCGAAAACCTTGGTCGACTACTAAATATTCATTGGCCGGCTAGAGCTTGCGCGAGGTTGATTAAAAAATTATAAAGCGTAAAATTCATGGGTGAGAAGTGAACGAAAAAAAATCGTGTTTTTAATGACAATTTGAATTTTTGGGAGGGGCTTGAGCGATCTCTAAATATTTTTTGACCGCTGGCAGCTTTCGCGACTTTTTTTCTTTAAAAAAGATAATTGGATGGTGAGAAAAAGGGAAAAAAATTGAGCTCAAAATTGTGCCACCCTAATGTATACACAAACAAATGTCCAAACGATTTTTCAATCATCTTATCCCTTTAAAATTCTTTTTTTTAAATAACCCTGATTTTTCGGTCGTCACAGTAACCCTTTAACAAATATTAACAAGCCAAAATCAAAGAGCGTTCATTTTTTTTCAAATATACGCATCTGCACGAAGATAATTCAGTGCGTGGAATAAAAAAGTTTACAAGGCTCATTGGCTTATCTTTGCGGAAGCCAAAGCGTGCACTTCATTCGGTATGTGATAGGTGCCCTCGTTTTTTTGCACAAATCAAATGATTTAAGGGGTTATACACAGTTAAAATTTTCAAAAAATCGATTAAAAAAAATCGTAATGTACATATATTTAAGTACACACACAGAAAATTTCTTGTCAATGTGGCGAATATTCTCGAAGTCTCGAAGCACATTTATAATGACGTGTCAGAGCGTTCGAAAGTGCATTTTAAACTTTAAACGCGTTTTTCTTAAAACTGTTTTTTTAAAGTCGGTGAGCAAGATTTCTCGGAAACGGCTGAATCGATCAGTCTCAAATTTTAACACAATCTTTTCAAGTATATTTTTCAGTAATCAATCGAAGGTTTTTTCTCACCGATAAATATTTTCCATTTTACAAACAATTTAAGGCCTAAATTTTTGTCCAAAATCGATTTTTTTTTTGAGAAGCCGCCATTTTGTCAAAAATTATTATTTTGCTGATTCCTTCGATCAATTACAAGATAATCTATTATAATAAAGAAATATTCTTGGTTTTTTTTATTTTAGATGATCCAGTCCAGAGATATCGTGCTCACCGCAAGACACCTTTTTCAGAGATGCTTCCGGAGATCAGTTATAGCAGCTTTCAAAATAATTATTTTTAGAAAAAAAATTAAAAATTTCAAAAAAATTTCACAAAAATTTTACAAAAATTTTTAACTACAGTTCAAAGTTACCATAATATGTGTTCAAATTTTCACACTAATAGATTTAAAGGTCTTTTCAAGAAAAATTCTTGAAAAATCGATCTTTTTGGGCCTCCTGACTGTATATAACCCCTTAAGGTATTCCTTTCGCGGAGGGCTGTATTTTGTGGGGACATAAGGAGGACCCTTCTGAATCATTGGTGAATTACAGTGGCGCTTGATAAAAGTAAGTCGAAATCAATTATTATGTCCAATAATAAACTGGATTAAAAAATTTCGCGCAAATTTAATACATTTATACATTCTAACATTTTCTCTGAAAAATTGCGGCCACAAAAATTCTTCTGCTCGACACGTTTTATAAGTTTTATAATTATTATGTTCTTCAAACATTCGGCGAATCCCTGTTTTTACTGTCGTTTTGGAATGTTTAGATTTTTTTACACGCTTGAGTTGTGTATATTAGTCAATTAGAGTCATTTAGTATATAAATTATTAGAAAGAAATGTAGCCAGCAAGTTATCTGCATAAAATTCCGCCTAAATGAGATGATTTAAAGTCGTAATTGTTCGTTAAAAATCTGGTAACTTGGCCCGAAATGTTACCAGTGTATTGGGATGTTTTTTTTACTTTATTATAGATGAAAATCAGTTGATTGTTAACTCTTCCTTGACACACTTATATTTGGCCACGATTTTGACACACTGGGTCAATTTGACCCAGATAGAACTTCATCCATCTGCCCTTAACAACCCTTCGATCCGTTCTTATTGCAAAAAAAAAAAATCCGGGAAACACTTTAAACATTTCTTAATATGTCTGCATGATAAAACTTCGGAGTCTTACATTCAATTGTAAAAAATTATCGAAAACTTTCAGTTTTGGGTAGTGGGCATTTTAAGGGAGACTTTGTCCTTGAAATCGGCGGGAGATGTTAGCGGCTCAACATGAGCAGCTAGAAGAACAGGAGGGATGCCTCTATGGACCAGGCATTGCCGATTAGCGGTAATTATAAACACATTTGTGTAAACACATTACAAAACTTTAAACGCGTTTTTCTCGAAAACACGTTTTTAAAAATGGCTGACATTCTCCTGACCGCTGTAATTAACATATCGACCTGAAATTTGGAGAGCATACTCAGAAAATATGCCTTCACGGAATGACGGATCGTTTTTTCGATAGATACATTTTTGCATTTATTATTTATCTTTTTATGCGAAAAAAAAACGCGAAAATTCGATTTTTTTCTAATTGCCGCCATTTTCCGAAATTTGTACTAAACGAAAAACCCATCCGTCATTCCATGACCAAAGGGTCACGGATTGATAATATGCTTTGAATTTGTGTTTCAGATCAACAAAGAGGGGGCAGTGATGTCAGCCGTTTACCTCCCGCGATTTGAGGACCTGTTTTCGCGGAGCTGCAACGGCCGCCATTTTGGTTTAAAAAAAAAAATTTAACGTTCTGTATATCATGAATAAACGCAAGAAAAAAACCGCACTCAAAAAGCTTTACTCGTGTCCTTTAAAAAAAATAAAATGTAAACACCTGAAATATGGCACTCCAAGGACAAAGTCTCCGTTAAATTCGTCCGGGTCAAAATGACCCAGTGTGTCAAGGAAGGCTTAAATATTTGGGTTCATGAAAGGAATACCTTAAATCGTAATCGTACACCTAAAAGCATGTATCAGGAAAAAAATCATTTCCAAACAGCAGCTATGTTTTTACAAAGCGGTAGATAAAATTTTAAATACACCTAAGCTCAGTATGCGTTATAACGGCATTGTAACCACGCATATTCATAGTCTACCGGCCAACGCAAGTGTTCGTTTCCGACTAATGGAAGACCATCTGTATAAAACACTTAGCAAAAACTGTTAAAAAAAAAACAGAAAACGCTTTCCCGAAAAAAAAACAAACAAAAATATCGCGTTTTTTTAATCGTCCGAAATCTACCGATCAAAGTATATTTCTCTCTACATCGACTCCCTCGAAAGCGTTTCCAACATTTTCCACCCCCTAAAAGTCCCTCCAAGCAAATAACATTCGAGCAAAAATAAAAATCCGGCCTTCGGAGACACCTTGGCCGGCAGGAGCCTACCGCTAATTGAAAGATCGATTACAGTCAACGATTTACCTTAATTATTAATCAATCACAGTCGACGACAAATTGAAACGAAGGTGGAACGCCGGTAGCGAATCGTTCTGATCCGGCTCCTGATCATTGGCGACAAGCACGCTCGTCCCTCAGGATGTTCGATTCTTTTGATCGAACGGGATGGTCGCCGTACCATCCAAGCGTAGAAGGGTGGCTGGCCCGGGCGCGATGAAGCAATGACAATAATGATAACGAAAACGACGTGTAAAGGCCTGTACGGAGTGGGTGTAGTCTGTCGTGAGAATGGATGTGAACTGGAGTCGCGAGGGGTTGAAAAACCCTCCCGCGATAGCCCCGGCCTGACACAGATTCGTGGGAGGGCAGGTTGTTTGGTGGCTGCGCCGTGACCGGGTCCGACACCGCTCCGGAGACTAATGCCTAGCGAACACGGCGAATGCCCGCGCAGAATCGACAAATCGCGTTATAAATGCATTTGGAGCTCTCCCCGTAGGGGAAGTAGGGGCAAGACGAATACGCGGGGTAAGATGAATCATAAGCCGAGCTACTAATCAGCGTGTGCGAGCACTGTGATCGTGTTGGAGTTTAAGGGGAGGTACCTTAGTAAACGGCGAAAAAAACACGTAAACTTCGGGAATTTTCATCTCAAAAACTAATGTTTCGATTGGTCCGGGTTTTTTTTTATTGGAAAATATGTACATTGAGGTATGTTTAGGAATTTTTAAAAATAAATTCGTTGACTGCAAGCGATTCAAACGCCATTATCTCGAAAAATAGTTTTCAAAGTCGGTGCCAGATGTATCTCGAAAACGGCTTGTCCGATTTTGTCTAAATTTGGATACAATATCCTTCGATAGTTTTTCTCGTTCGCCACGTAGGGGTTTTTCATTTGATTGAACCATTGCTTTTTTATGCAATGTGTATGCAATCAAAAATCGTCGGAAATTGCGAACGAAAAACGAATGTTAAATTAAAACGGTCGCAATTCCGTTAAGAATGAAAATTTCAATAAAATCCTACGTGGCGAACGAGAAAAACTCTCGAAAAATATTGTATCCAAAATTGAACAAAATCGGACAAGCCGTTTTCGAGATACATCTGGCACCGTCTTTGAAAACTATTTTTCGAGATAATCGCGTTTGAATCGCTTCCAGTCAACGAATTTATTTTAAAAAATTCCTAAACATACCTCAATGTACATATTTTCCAATTTAAAAAAACCGGATCCAATCGAAACATTAGTTTTTGAGATAAAAATTCCCGAAGTTCGCCTGTTTTTCACACCGTTTACTCAGGTACGGCCCCTTAAAGGGGTGGCGGGGAGGTGAATGAGTGTGAACGTATCAACTGTGGTGGAAGCACGCGTCTCGAGTGAGAAAACAATGTCGATTTTTTGACAAAACGAACTTATTTTTGGTAAAGTTTACCATCGTTTCCCTTTATTTAAGCGGCTCGTATTGATTAGAGACAGGTAAGTAAACGCAATGATAGTACTGATTAGGGGCCATTCATAAAACACGTGACGCAAATTTTATCAATATTCGACCCCCCTCCCCCCCTCTGTGACGTTTCGTGACGGGTGCCGGTGCCCCCCCCCCTGCCGCTCCTGAAAATTACGTGACATGGAGCCCGACCCCCCCCTTCTGCTCCCGTTTTTCTTTCAACAAAAAGAAGCAAGTAAAATATTAAAACCATTTTAATAAGCTATTTCAAAACGAACAATTGATGTTGTTTACTTTAAGTAAATATATATGTAATATATAAAAACGTATAATTTATACGTTTATTTAAACAATTATCTGACGAAATTTTACACTTTCCAAAAATTTGCCTAAAAAATCGTCAGATAATTTTTAATAACAAATGAATTATGCAATATAAAAAAAATCCTACGTACTTCCATAAACAATGTATTTTTCAAGATATATTCAACATTTCAAGTGAATCGGTTGAAAATTGTCTGAGTTATGTTTCCGGCCAACTTAAAAAATGCAGTTTCGAGATAACGCGGCACAGCCGCCATTTTGAAATTCATCGCTTAAAAAAATTATTGTATACAGTCACCGATATGTATGATAAACACCCTTTTTTGTAATGTCGATTTATTTTGTAGTTTTTCTGAAAAAAAATCCCCAAAAAGCCTATTTTTTCGGCCTCTAGAGTGGCCTAAGGCCTTAATGGACGACCCCACGTACATTAATAATAAATAATTTGATAATCTTTTATCACGATGCACCTAGAATGCAATGTGTTCCCGAGGATGTTTCAGGTGAGTCTCAATCGATATCAGAGAAGTTGCGACTTCCTCGTAAACGGAAATTTGGGTGGGCAGTACAGAAAATTTTCAGCGTCTCAGTATCACCCTTTTCCAGATTTAATATGCTTATAGCGTCTCGTGACTTTTGCTCGACCCCCCTCCCACCCCCCTGTGACAAAGTGTGACGATTTGCCTGACCCCCCCCCCCCCTCCCTCACTGCGTCACGTGTTTTATGAATGGCCCCTTTATTAATATAATAAGAACGGTTTGTCAGAAATTTTCAAGGTTATTGGGTGATTTATTGTTGATTCCTTAACCGTCTAGGGGGGCAAGATGAATACAAGCTATCGCAAAGCCGCAATATTTTACAACGTACCAATATCTACGTTGGAAAGTGTGAAATGAGATAGTAGAGCATTTGATTCCTCTCCCACCGGTGTTTCTACCAGAGGACGAAGAAAAACTAACAAATTGTTCAAAAGATATGAAAGCAAGATTATTGTGCCTAAATACTACAGAACTTCGACGATTGGCTTATCAAATTGCTGGTATTGAGAATGAAACCATTTTTATATGCGAAAGATGCCAATAATTCGAGCCCCATCATGCTTCCAGCGCTGTTTCATCTTGTCCCGCATGTGGGGTAGATGGGAAAAATAAAACTTTAAGGTAATCATATCGTTTCACACTAGGGGGCGTACACAAATTACGTAATGCAAAATTTCCCAATTTTTACCCCCCCCCCCACGTAACGGGACCGTAACGCTTGGCCAGAACCCCCACCCCCCTATCCCGTTACGTAACGGGTGCTTTGTCGTCAATAATTGCGATTTTTTTCATAGACATAACTAATTATGAACGGATAGGGTTTATGCTCATTTTATGAAGTATATATTCATCTATTTTTATACCAATTTTTATGACAAAATCTTGAAAACTAACTGACATATGTGCCTTAATTTGACGTGGAAAAAAAAATTCTCTTCATTGTCCCATCGATATCTTTACGAAAGGTTATCCGTAAATTAAAAGTCAACAATTTTTCGATATCTATACAAACGTAGCTATTGTTATGCGTAGCCGTTTTTTATTTTGGTTATTTTTTTACAAAATGCCGACAGTTTGGACATTTTTTTTCTACTTTCAAGGCCCTTTTTCTGTATTCAAGTAGTCTTTAAAATAGTAATTATCAGATGTTGAAAACGCGGATACGTACAACCTTAGTCACTGCGATTACAAAAGTGTTTTTAAAAAAATTGAAAATCGGTTGATAAGTTTTTAAGTATTCGCTCGGACAAGGCCGAAAAAACTAGTTTCGAGAAAAACGCGTTCAAAGTTTTCGTTCCGTGTTTCTTGATATAAAATTATGTTTTTTTCTAGAAAATTGATATTTACATTGAAGTATCAAGTCGCGGGCGATATAACGGTTCATCTTCATGATAGTTCACAAAATAATAAGAGCTTGTACTTTATCTATTGTAAATGATGCCACACCTGTAGGGACTGAGGGCACTAACCGGTCGCGCTACCGGTTCTCACTAAAGTGACTATAACTCCGTCAATTTTCAGACTTGTGAATAAAAATGTTGCCAACATATTTTTCAATACATGTACTTGCAAGAATTATATTAAAAAATCCTTCAAATTTTGCTTGGGGGATGTGGGAAAGCTACTGTGCAAGTTCTTGCACAGTGACTTTCTCCCGTAAACTTGCACGGTAGGTTTAAATCAAAAACCTCGAACATGCAGAAATTTTGCTATCTCTGGCAGTTTTAAAATCGTGACGTAACGCAAACCTTGAACCCCCACGCACGTAGACCGTAACGCCTGACCGACCCCCCCAATTGCGTTACGTAATTTGCGTACGTCCCCCTAGTCATACCACTGATCATACTTGAGACTTGTACAATTCATATTTTTAACATATGCAAAAAAAATTATTTGTAATCACTAAAATTTTCCATGTTGAATGAATGTTCACATTTAATTAGAAAAATAAGAAAATAGTTATTCAAACGATTCGCGCAGTATTTCTAGGTTTGATATTTGGCAACATTGGTTCTATCTCCATCTCTTTTTACTCAACCAGGCGAGTTTAACCTCCATGCTTTTCAACGTCGGTCTGTCAAAACAATGTCAGGTGCGGGAAATATAAAGCATTGTATGCCGGCCACGACTGGTAAAAAGCGTGAAAAATTTGTGTCGGCGAAATATGTCGATTAAAAATGCAATATGTGTGGAAATTCGAATGGGTGAGATGACGTTAGGACTACAGTCAGCTGTTGCCTTGCTGTCACGTCCCTTTATCGTAGCAAGTGGTAATAAATCCAATACCGGAAGTTCAAATTAAACTTGATTTTACCTCAAAATTAGGTCAATAAGCGTCATTTTTTCTAAGAGCATTGGATTACTACCAGTGATAAGTATGTAAATTTGATTATTTTTAAAAATCTGACGGATTCCCACTATTATATACACTTTTGTAGCGACCGGAAATTGGGTTTTTGCATGTCGTCTCGGAATTCCTTCACAAAAATGCGCAATTTCAATATTTTTTTTCTCTGTAATTAGGTCGATAACCGACCCTGAAATTTTGCAGAGACGATTATTAATATATTTAGTGAAGGTTAAAAAAAATGAAAATCCTATGGATTGAATCATGGCGAGAGGATTACCTTAGTTAAGGTAGTTCCTCTGCGAAAATCTCAACCAAAAGTTTACATACTATGTTCACGTTTAAAAGATTGATAATTGGTTCAATTAGTAATAAATAAAATTAAAAACTACGCAATATTGACTCGGTACTAGTAGATAATACGATGGATATAATTTATTGTCGTAAAATATATTTTATATTGTGTTTTTGATCTACCATTGCCAGTAAACTTTTTGCCGGGACTGTCCAGGCTTTGCCCCAATTGTTTTTTTTCCAGGCTTTGCCAGGCTTTGCACCAAAATTGTGAGGGCTTCTCATGGTTATATCTTGGAAACTAGATGGCGAATCATTCTCATTTTTTTTCACATTATTCGTGATATCTTACTCCAGCTTATCCTCGTTTTTTATCAATTTCTTAATTTTAGTTTCGACGGTAGAATTAATGATGCTCTGTTTGCCCATCATAACTCATTTGTTACGTGTAAACCAAGCCAACTGTAAGTGTAACTATCTCAGGTTTGGGGTGGTCAAACTTATTCAAATTTCACAGATTTTTGGATAATGTATTAAATAACATATATGTCAAATTTCAACCATTTCTTAATTAAACTCTTCTGTGGAGGTACTACCTTAAAGATATATATTGCAAGCTAACAATCAGAAAGACCGATTTTTTCGTTTTCCAAATGAAAAGATCAATAAATGTTGATTAGTTTAAAAGAATAATTAAAGTTGACTGATTCATATGTTTTGTTTTCTTTGAACATGAACCTTAGCGTTATCATTTTGGCCCTACTTCCCCTACCGACCTCTCACCCACTCGCTCTTCCTCCTTCTCTCCCTCTCTCCTTCTTCTACTTGCACACGTTTCCGGAACTACGCTCGAGTTCAATGCGACAAATCCCACCTGGCCGTGCAGCTATGAGCTCAAATTATCAACACGCGATTCTCTCTCTCTCTTCCTCTCTCCGCCTTCCCTCTCATTGAATATTCAAGTGCCAATACTGGAAGTTCAATGTGACGAGGGTCCCCGTTTTTCGCCCGACTCGCGGGCTTTGATTGATAAATCGACTGGCTTTGAGGCCACATTAATACAGCCCGGAAATAGAGTACCCTGCACTTTACCTAAGCGGCTATTTCCAGCAGCTATTGCCCAATGCTATCGAATCTTCCATACGAGCTTTGACAAGGGCCATTCCATCTGAGAACGTCAAGATCGGAGAAAAGGAGTCCTTTACGCGAAACATCAAACGAGAGAGTGGTCGAAAAGCTTTTCTGGTCTGGTGAAAAAATACTCGGGCTCGCGTACAAAAGCGTGGCGAGGTAGTGGTTTTTTTAAAGACATTTCGCGTGTGGAGAGAGGAGTACTTTCATTTTTGAGGTTCTTTTATATAAATATAAAGCCCGTGCGGGCTTTTATATTGGCAGAGCCAGGAGGGAGCAGCCCCCCCCCCCTCCTAGAACAAAATTGATTCAAATAATTCGATTTGAATAATCCATTAATTTTATTTACACAACCAAAAGAATACTGGAAGATCAACATTTACTGCCAAGTAATAGATAATATCATTGTAAATCTAAAACGCCGATTTGAGAATCTACCGTTAGAGAATGCAGATGACGCATTTTTAAAATTGGATGTGAAGAACGGAAAGGATTTCATCAATAATTATTTTTTTAAATCTTAATAATTGATACGTTGGGTTTAGAAGCTGAAGCGAGGATAATGAAAAACATACTTTCATTTTAAAATGATTAAATAAATACAGGGAATTTGAGAAAGCATATTAAAAAGGAGTAAGTATTATCCCTACTTATATAAAATTTTCCAAGCAGTAATAGTATTCCCAGTGAGCTCCGCTGACTGTGAGAGGAGTTTTTCTGCCATGAGGGGGTGAAAAACGTCGCTTAGAATAACAATGCTTCAGGAACGATTCTCTCATATGTCACTGCTGAACATAGAGAATGATATTGTTCAAAAAGTTCCTGCTGAAAAAGTGTTGGGCCCATTTTTTAGAAAAGAAAAATAAAGAACTAAGACTTATTTCATTGAACACCTATTGAAAGTCAAGTTTAAGAGGGAATGACACCTCATCGCGGTCGGTATGGTAGAACAATTATAGATTCCCAAAAATCTCTGAAACGGCTCTTCAGATCCCGTCGAAACTTTGCCAAACGACGTCAAATAGATAGACGAAGAGCTGTCTTCCCCTCAAATTTTCTGAATTTGAGAAAAAAAAACTAGATTGGCTTATCATAAGCCAATCTACATTTTTTTTCTCAAATTCAGAAAATTACAGAAGTACAGAAGTCTCAAGTCGCCTTTCTGTACTCAAGTACAGAAAGGCGATAATACTTACAGTTTCGGTAGTAAATAAAATTACTACGTTTATAGTAAGTGTTCGAAATGACGACCATCAATATCAATACGTACGTTATTATGTACGTTTACACATTTCTTAGACAGGTACAGGAAGTACAGAAAGGCGATAATACTTACGGTTTACTTCGCGTAAAATAAACACTGTTTCAAGGACACTTTAATAAATTTGCAGGATAAGATAAACATGATAAGATTAGTATCGATACATCGATTAGTCGAGTACAATGTATCCGTTTGAAGAGCAAGTCGATATGCTTCTTAGTTATGACGAAACTGTAAGTATTATCGCCTTTCTGTACTTTCTATGACCTTCAATGACCTTATGTTATAGGTCGTTGAACTCGTTTTAAGCTCTTCTTTCATGATACACAAAAAAACCATACCGATCCATTTAAAAAAATAAAGTTGACCTTCAAAAGTCCGAAGTACCTCCACCTGCAAAAAATCTTTTATCACTATCGGATGGCCCCTTTCGTACTGTGCAATTTCATTTCAGCAAATATTCCTGTGAACCTTATAGTTTCGAAGATATCCAAGGTGCTAATAGTTATTGATCCACCCTGTATGAAGACATCCCCTAGAGGGATTTTCGGCGCATATCAATAGTTTACGAGATATTGAATTTGTTTGGGGTTTTTTTTTGTTTTGTTCGTTTTGCGTGTTCGGGTTACCCCTGCAGTATAGATATACTGATATTGATCGGCCGTGGCGAGCGATATAGATATACGCGTGCGGGCTAAAAAATAAACTTTAAAATTCGATTTCTCATGAACTATTGGTCTGCGCAAAAAAACCCTTTGGTGCATGTCTTTATATATTAAATGGAACATCTGTGCAAAATTTAAGCCAAATCGGGCGTAACAGCTTTCCGGAAGTTTATCCAAAAAATTCATAAAGACTCAGTATTGTTTAGACACTAACATAAATATATATTTCTTTTAAATCTCGGATCGTGGCTAACGCTCCAACCTCCTTGAAGACTGGTAACTGGATTGGAGAATGATTAAAAATGAGACGATTATTTTTTGAAGTATTGCAAGACTTTGATATTAACGTTAACCCGAACGTGTGATTAAAACTTCATATTTTTTGTGTTACGTGATTATCGACTATGATGTTCATTTTATTGAAAGAGAAAGATGATTGTGAACAAAGACACTTTTTTGTCAGCCCCCCTCCCTCCCAGTGTTATCCGAAGCCACTCTTTCCGAATGCACTATTGTATCACAAGGATGCAATTGCTACATTTTGCTAAATTTTTCTATCTGTTACTATCGAAAAGTCAGTAAAACTGCTTCGCACCGCACAAAAACTATCACTTGAGCTGACTAAATCCGTCATTACAGGATGCCAACGATTGATTTTAAAAAATGAACTCTTAGGTCATTTTAATGGTTAATAATTATATCCAACTAATGAATACTCACAATAATTACATATTTCAGTGTTTTATCTCACCCCTCTGTCGTGTATAATTTTATCGCTCCAAGTCATTTTTTTTCTCGTAGTCGAAGCGTTTTGATCAAAACTACTTTTTTCGACCTTGTCCCAGCGAATACTCAAAAACCTATCAACCGATTTTCAATTTTTTTGTCTGACATTTTTGTAATCGCAGTGACTAAGGTTGTACGTAGCCGATTTTTCAAATGTTGATAATTACTATTTTTAAAGATTGCTTGAATACAAAAAAAGGGCCTTGAAAATAAAAAAATGCCCAAACTGTCGGCATTTTGTAAAAAAAAAACCAACATAAAAAAACGGCTAAGCAAAACGATAGCTACATTTGTACAGATATCGATAAATTGTCGACTTTTCATTTACCTTATTATCCTATCATTAACCTTTGATAAAGATATCGATGGGACAATGAAGAGAATTTTTTTTTCGACATCAATTCAAGGCACATATCTCGGTTAGTTTAAAAGATTTTTTCATGAAAATTGGTATAAAACTAGATGAATATATACTTCATAAAATGAGTATAAACCCGATCCTTTCATAATTAATTATATCTATGAAAAAAAATCGCAATTATTGACGACAAAGCACCCGTTACGTAACGGAATAGGGGTGGGGGGTAAAGATTGTGAAATTTGGCGTTACGTAATTTGTGTACGCCCCAATAGTGAGTACGCAATTTTTTTTAAATTAGAAATGTCTTACAATCCTTATCATCGGTGTGTTGTTTCTAAATGTAAGAATACTAGTGTAAAACCACCGGGAAAGTTATGGTTTTGAATGCCAAGTGATATAAATAGGAGGAAGACTTGGTTAAAACTTGCGAGAAGGAATCGAAAGTCATTGTCCGAAAAAACTCATCTGCACTTTTGCGAAGTACAGGTAACTATTTCACAATTTGGAAACAACTATGACAAACGAGAATGTATTGACGCTTTCTTTCACAGGTTAGAGAGTACTACGTCTATCGCTTTCTTTGTTTACCATGTCAATGACGTCACATCGGGATCCATTATGGCGGTTACCGTTTCGCATATGCGTTGAACCATGGGGCTGACTCGGTAGATAAATTTTGTTCGCAAAATGTCCTTGCTGCCCTGTGGCGCTAGTAGTCGTGTGACAGGCATGCATATATATGTATGTTGCCCCGTTGTATCGAATATTTTACACGAATAAAAGTCTATCGAAGATAACTTTGTGAAAACCATTATCCGCGTGTATGATGGATTTGAATCATAATTGAGTTGTTCAACTTAGCATTATCAACTTAGAATATTTCCGTATATAATAATATATATTAGGGTGGTCCTTATTTTGGGTGTTATCGGAACTTTGTTGAGTTGCGCATGCGTATTTAGGGCCGAAGGCTGTCTCGAGAGTCAACGCGAGGTAGTGGCGTATTCAAGAACTAAAAAACCGGGACAGCGCGTTTTTGTTAATCGTACAGGTATAGTAGGCCAGTGTCAGGGGGGTGCGTTGAACAGATAAAAAAGTATTTAAAAAATGGATTATAAAATTTATTTTGTGTTTTTATAAATTAAAACCAACATTATTCGCTAGCTCATTGCGAAAATTACCTTATTTATGCATTCTTAGTACTTTGCTTACATAGAATAAAATACTCTGTTATCCTTTCGAAAAATCCACCGAATGCCTTTATCAAGCTACGGAGGTGAACCGAACAATAGCCGACATTGACGTTACCAGGTGAAGATACACGAGGAAAGGGAACATCCGGGATTTCCCTCGAGCCTCAAATAGCCAAGATGTGTGTAAACCCGCGGATTCATTTTGATCGATCGAATGTTTAACGTGAATAGTCGAGCGGGCGACGTCGGCACGAGAGCGGGGGGATTGTACGTGAATCCAATTAAGATTGGGCCGATAATTCGATGGAAGGTGAGACGGTCGGGTATCTCGTCAAGTCCGCGACGGATACACGATATCGCAGCGCTCTAACGATGTGGAACATCGAGCGGCGACGCACATAGGTCACACGTAGGTTTACATACCCTCGGATATATCCCTGACCCCAGGACTAAACCCGGAGACCACACTCGTACTTAATCTCACCGGGCATTGTTATGGCTGCTTTTAGGAATCTGCGGAGCCGATTAAACGAGAAAAAAAAATAAAAAAATACTCCGAACGCGAGGAAATAAAATGTGGATGTTCGAAGAATTGCTGACACGACTGAGACCGCATTAAGGGCAGGTACCTGAGTAAACGGCGAGAAAAACAGGCAAACTTCGGGAATTTTTATCTCAAAAACTAATGTTTCCATTGGATCCGGGTTTTTTTTTATTGGAAAATATGTACATCGAGGTATGTTTAGGAATTTTTTAAAATAAATTCGTTGACTGGAAGCGTTTCAATCGCGATTATCTCGAAACATAGTTTTCAAAGTCTTTCAAAGGGGTTTTTCATTTGATTGAACCATTGCTTTTTTATGCAATGTGTATGCAATCGAAAATCGTCGGAAATTGCGAACGAAAAACGAATGTTAAATTAAAACGATCGCAATTCCGTCAAAAATGAAAATTTCGAAAAAATCCCACGTGGTGAACGAGAAAAACTATCGAAAAATATTGTATCCAAATTTGGACAAAATCGGACAAGCCGTTTTCGAGATACATCTGGCACCGAGTTTGAAAACTGTTTCGAGATAATCGCGCTTGAATCGCTTCCAGTCAACGAATTTATTTTTAAAAATTCCTAAACATGCCTCGATGTACATATTTTCCAGTAAAACAAACCCGGATCCAATCGAAACATTAGTTTTTGAGATAAAAATTCCCGAAGTTTACCTGTTTTTATCGCCGTTTACTCAGGTACCTCCCCTTAAGTGACACAGCATTAAGATACAACCGACACTTTCTTTAATCTGTCCTCAAGATGTTCCTCGTTACTTTCTCTACGTTATATTAGCCTTACTAAAACTAAATAAGTGTTTTAGGGGAGCTTGGCGTCCCGTGGAATACGATACGAAAAATAGAATCTCCGGGATTATCGAAAACACTTATGTTCTAGTTGGGATAATTGTACGCGTATAATTATGTTGGAATAATAAACGACGAATGATGTACTCGCGCTACGGAGATCCACCAAGGCCCTCCCTCAGCTGCATCGTCTTGTACTGGGCAGGCCAAGTGTTCAGCGGTCGATTGTCGAAGATCTGCAATTGAAGAGGACATAGAAAATAATTAACGGGCTACATCTACCTAGGCGGGTAAAAAATTGTAGTTTTCAAAAATATTTTTATTCCACAGTGCCGCCTTTTAGCTATATTCTTTGAAAATTTCAGTGAAATGTTCCGAAAATTGAATGAGATTATAACAGTCGGCCTGGCGAGCGGTAGCAGCACCATACTTCAAACATTAAGGTGCCCACTTTCAAAATTAAAAAAAATCGAAAGCAAGCAAGACTTGAAGAAATCGACGATGATGAGCAATCAGAGGGGATTTTGTACGGTCCATCGTATCCTTAAAACTAACAAACCGGTTCTCTTGAAGTTTGAACCACATATTGTAAACATGATTCGCAACAAGATGACCCTTGATGGTTTTAAAATTGTGATTTTTACTCTTTTTTTTGCGAAAAACCGCCAAAAAAACGCTTTTTTAAAAAACTTTTTCCGTTTTTTATCTGCCATTTTTTTATTTTTAGATAAAACTTTATATCCGAGGGTCATTTTGTAGCTGGTATCATACTGAATCTAATGGACATTGATTTTTTTGTTTCAGACAAGCCGTTGCCGACTTGTGATGGAGCTACCTAGCCCACCTATTTTCGAGGCGTTACGTTAAACTATAGTTTTTGTACATAAAAATGAATAAACATTTTTTTTGGTTTATTTCAAGACTTTATTTATCAAGCCCAACAACTTTTATATTCATGTCTTTTATAAAATCCTCAAAAAAATCGCGGAAATAGCCTTTTTTCGGGGCTCCAAAGTGGACCGGCCCCTTAAACGCGTTTTTTTTTTCGAAACACTGTATTAAAAGTTGGTGGACATGATATCTCTAGACCCTCTTGATGGATTGTTTCCACATTTACAGGATATACGATAAACAACATTTAAAGGTCGTTCGCGATCTCACTTTTTAAAAATCGGTCTCCATTTTTCATTAGTTACGTGGAAATGACGACTTTTTTCATAGATTTTGTATGCTCGAGTTTCAATTCGTCGCCATTTTGATAAAAAAAAGATTTAAGAAATTGACGATCGTCAAAGGCTCGTATCAATTGTTGACCTGGATAATCCGTTTGGTTTTTAGATTTCAGATGGACCGTTTAAGGGATCGTCACAGTGTAAAACTTTCAAAAAATCGATTTTTTTTGCATTATCCGATAGTACACACCAGTCATACTCAAAGTGTGTTCCACGGAGCCCTGGGGCTCCAGGTCCCTGCTAGGACTCCGCCGATAAAAAAACATCTAATATCTCCCAATAAATGGAAATGAATTCATCAATTTACAGTGGAATTAATACATTGTTATGTAAAGTACCCATTTTTGTACGATTTTCGGCAAGCGTACGATATCCGGGGCGCCAAGATTTGACGGTGATTGTAGGGTTATCGAGTCAAAATAAACAAAATATGAAGAGTGGTAAAAGTTGATATTCCCCTTATTTTGCGTTCGAATTAAAAATTTTCGATAATTATCGAAAAATACGATTTTTTCGAATTTAAACATTTCAAGCAACATCAGACAAGGTAACTTGGAAATGTGTACTTTCAACACCGTCTCAGAAGCCAAAAATGTATTTTAAATTCCACTACCATGTTTTCCTCGCTTATAAGTGCGTATAGACAGAGAGTAAAGTAGTACTTTTAATCGCTAGCAGTTGGAAGAGGGATTAAAACTGTACGGTACATCCCCGTTCGGACTTGTAAGGCTCTAAGTTTATGTAAAATATATCGTTTAGTAATTTGGTGTAGTAATTATATGGAACAATTCTTATTGTTATAAATAAACAGAGAATATGAATAAATAAAGCATTATAATCTGGGACTTTATGTTGAAAATCATATTAATATTACGTTTAGTGGTATTTATATGATACCACTAAACAAACCCAAACAAAGAAATACTTTTTGAAGCTCGCCCGGTCAATTCCCATGATTTGCGATAAAATAAAGATATTGTACCCATGTGCCAATAACAATCGTTGAATTTAGGCGCATTTTCAATTACCGCTAAAAGCGCATACAATTCCTTAAGGGAGCCAGAAAGGCAAATTTTTTATTCTTGAAATTCTCATTATTTTGGTTCAAATATCAAGAATCAACGGTCAAAAGTGGACGCTCCAGACATCGTACTATCCCCTGATTTTCATTAAAAAATAAACGAAAAACTAGGTTTTGCTTATTTTAAGGCTCCGTAAAATATTTAGTGTCAAACGGGTCCCGTCACGAAAAAGTTTGAGAACCGCTGGTATAGACGGTTATAAACATGCTTCTGAATTTTTGCGGAGAAATTTGAATGATTCCGATTGCTGCAGCCTTTCTCAGAAAAAGGGATTTGACCAGCTGCGTGAGACCTGGCGCGGACGGACGCGTTTTTTTTCTCGAAATGGCGTTTTTGAAAACGGTGTACACTCTCAAAGGAAGAGTTTTCAAGCTATCCGTCGCAAATTTCGAAACAACATTCTTCACGCCATTCTTTATCTTGCTATGGAATCATTTTTGAACTTAAAATTTTTTTCAACGGAAAACTATCGAAAATATAGGCTAAATTCGATACTTTTTCTTTTAATCGCCGCCATTTTGTCAATTTTCATAAAAAAAACCTCCATAGCAAGATAGCGGCTTTCATACTGATTAATAATCTTTTCAGAAAATATTTACGGCCACAAGCTCCTTTTTACTCCTACAAGACTCATTTCTACAAAGACATTTTCAACCGTCAAAAAAAAAATTTGAACGAAAAATATTCGTTTAAAATTTTATTTTCGGTTCTTCATGAGTGCTTTGATTGGACATAAAAAAATCAAACTGATTAGAGCAATTAAACCATTGAAAAAAAAATCGCGAGAATGAGCTAGTTTTCGACCCGTTACATGTGATGGCCCCTTAAGGCTCTCAATATATGTATCTTTGTGTTAAAAAACCGTCGCCCAGAAAAATATCGCAATTAGGCCTTTTTTTTGCCTCTAGGTAGACGTAGCCCGTTAATATTCTCAAGGGAATCTACATTTACCCAGATATGATCGTTTCCTCATCCACGTTATTTCTTGCTGAATTTCAGTTCCCTTATTGACGAAAACTCGGCGAATCTGCGTCCCACTAACTAATAGGCGCGCAGGCCAGTGCACTGCCAATCGCACACCCATTCAAGTATCGGCCCAGGCCGACGCTTCTCCACATGGGAGATCGCTGCATAGTTGGATTCTTAAGGGGTCTTCTCACTTTAGACGCTAAAAAAGGCTATTTTCATGAATATTTTTGATAGGCTTATATTATGGATATTGATATAAAAGTTGTTACACTTAATAAATACTTTCGAAATACATGACATTTAAAAAAAAATGCATTTATGTAACTCAAACAAACTTTGAACGCGTTTTTCTTGAAACAGCGTTTTTCGACGGCTTGTTGATAAAATCTTCGAAACTACCGAATCGATCCTTATGAAATTTCAACCACATATTCTCTACAACTACAGCTATAGCGCATATCAAGGATTTTTTTAAATTTTGCTATTTACTATTTTTTGTGCCAAAAACGGTGAAAAAAGGTTTTTTTTCGAAAAAATGACCGCCATTTTGGTATTTTTGCATATATAAAAAATCGGATGATATGCGCTATAGCCATTGACCTTTTAAGGACGGGGAATTTTCCATTAAAATCGACTTTTTTTAACATGAAGGTATCAATTAAATCGATGAATTTCCGTTGGAAATATTCCAACTTTCGCTCTTAGCGTGACCCAGGATCAACAACGTGGATGTGGCAAAGATGTGATCCCTTTGGGGTGCTTGCTTTTCGTGAGTCCCCTTGCCTAAATATTATGGGCCCCCTGGCTGGTCGATATATCGACCACTCTCATCCTTAAAAGGTTAACATACTGAATCTATAACCGTTTGATTTTCTTGTTTCGGATGATCCATCTCCGAGATTTCATCAACAGCGCAGACCTACAATTTTTTTTAAACATTTTTTTAACTACTATTTTCGTCTATAAATAGTGACTTAAGGAAAGATATACACGTAGATGGTCGAAAAAATCGATTTAGAAGCTATGAACATTCCGTCGACCGTAGAAGACCTACACTATGGGCCTGGTGTTGATGATTCCATGTAAGTTGACAAATTTCATGATTTACTCATTCAAAATTTTCAAACGCGTTTTTCTCAAAACCACGTTTTTTAAATCAGTACCCAAAATTTCTCGAAAACCAATGAACCGATTGCCTTGAGGTTTTTCTGTGGTTATTCTATACACCGTTATCTAGTACTTGTCATAGGATTTTTTTCCGTTACTTAGTTTTCGTTTTATAGGTTTTTATTATGTTCAAACGTCCGCCATTTTGTCATAAATCGATATTTTCAAAATCGGCTATGACAAGTACTAGATTATAGTATCTAATTTAATAATCTTTTTGTTTTTTTTTCCCGATGATTTTTGAAGAAACGCCAATGGGTACCGTATACGCAGATTTTTTTACGACGCTCCAAGGATCATACAATATCCTTGTATATTTTTGATATTTTCAAATAAAGAAAACTAAACATATTTTTGAATTTATATACTTTTAGATAATTAAAACCCCAATCCGAAATTTCAAATAGATTTCCTTCAAAAAATTCACAAAAATGACCTTTTTTCCGGCTCTAGGTGTATATCTCCCCTTAAGTAAATACATTTAAAAAAAAAATGTATTTCGAAAGTGCATTTATTGAATGTAACAACTTTGATATAAATATCTATAATATAAACCTATCAAAAAATGAATAAAAATATCCTTTTTTAGCGTCTAAAGTGAGAAGACCTTTTACCGCTAAATTGAATCATACGATACCTTGGACATAAACTCGAGAACTTGGCGCGGTTCGAGCTCATTCTCCGCGCGAACGCCCCATTGATAATGCTGAATCAGTGGATCCGGTTTGCTAATAGTCACCAGATCCAAGTAGCCTTGCTTAACGAATTTCTACGAAAACAAAACAAAAAAACATAGTCCTCGAAGTTCTTTACACGATGTAGTAGGAGATTTTCAAACTCACTTCGGTTAGAAGGTGCCTGACATCACCGAAGTAATCGTGTTTGTAGTTATCGTCGTCGATGATCTCCAGGGACTTGCAGAGATTGAACAGATCGTCTGAAACCGTCGAATACGTCGTTATAATTGTCGCCAATGGTAAATTGCAGTCGAGTGGCAAAGAGACAACGAAATTCAATGAAAACTCTCGTCGTAGAGCTCAAAAGTAAGACCGCATGTGGGCGCAAATATTTCCAGACCTTCCGTGCATCCGGATTCTTCCGACATGAAAATATGTGCGAGTACAATGAACAGGAGAACGTGTTCCGCCTTATCAGTGTCGGAAAATTGAAGGTGAAGTCCAGAATTTTCCAAGTCATTGGTGAGAATGTATTTGTTGCCTTCCATTTCCACGAGATTGTAGCCGAAAACCTATTTTTTTCAGACAAATGATTAATTATTCTTGCCCACTTTGTATAATCGAAAAACTGCAAAGATGTCAATAATCGGTTGAGACACAGGCACAGCTACGAAGATGACTATATTTGAAAAAAGTGCAGTTATTCCATCACCGTCAGTAGAGGAAGCGCGGCCGGTGCGCGACCTCAGTCACCTCCCATGTAAAGCACCATTGGCCTGGGTCAACACTTGGATGGGTGATCTTAGCCGCGCACCGGCTTGAGTACCGATTACGGCGGAAATGGAAAAAGTGTCACTTCTATCTACGAGGGGCCAACAAATTTTTGGCATGAAACACTACAATGTTTGATTATTTCGAGTATTCGTTAGTTCGATGGAATAATTAATTCTTACACTAAGCTAATATTCCATTTTTGGGCAAATTATTCGTTGGCATCCCCTAATGGGAGGTTTGGTTAAGGGGTTAGGCTACTCTGAAAATGTGAAAATATCGTTCGTCGCTTGAGGCAACTCAAATTGACGAGGGAGGTCCACCATGTGGTGCAGGAATTATAGATTGAAGGTAAACTTATGATTAAAACGATAGAACTGATAGAACTGCTAGTATAATTTTAAGGAGTTTCGGGACAATTGACGATAAGTTACGATTTGATTAAAATTCAGACAGTAAATTCTTTGTCACATACTGAATGCAGCCGCTAAATTTGAAATCGATCATCTACACCGTTTCCATGAAATTCACAATTGAAGAAACACTTTTTAAGATACGGAGATGCGTAATTGTCACAATGTAAGGGGAGACGAAATTGTCATAATATACTGGGTGATTTGAAGGTTTTGCACTCAGTACAGTATGAAAATTTCGTCGTCAGTGTCATAATATACTGAGTGATTTGACAGTTTTTCATAACATTTTTTGCCACTATTTCGTGCGTAAAACTGCCATTTAGCGATGAGCATAGGCATCTCCATATGTTAAAAAGTGTTTCTTCAATTGTAAATATCATAGAAACAGTGTAGACGATCGATTAAAAATTTGTAGGGTGCATTCAGCAGATGATAAAGAAGTTACTGTATAACTTCGAATCAAATGGTAACATATCGTCAATTGTCCCGAAACTCCTGAAACGCGTTTTTCTTGAAACTGTTTTTCAAAACGGTGTACACGATTTTTCGACATCTAATAAACGGATTGACTTCAAATCCTTTACACTTATTGAGTCCAATAGTAGTTTCGTCTCGATCGACGTTTTTAGTCTTCACATTTTTTGTTATTAGTTATTAACCATAATAATGTGATTTTTGCTCGAAAAATTCAAGGGGTTAGGCCACAGTACCGGGTGTGAAATCATGTGGGAATTTAACAATTTTGTATCGTATGAAAAAGTGATTCACTTAGAAAATTAATTACACATCTATTTAGTATGAATATCAAGCTGTTAAAAAATGTGTATATTTTTTTTCGATGCACAAAATGGCCTACTACTTATATTTTCTTTTATCTTTTTTTTAGGCGCTCCGCGGCGTGACATTTAGCATCCACCATTTTTGACCTAGAACAATAAACAAAAATTCTCGTCAATCTACATTGGAATACCTAGAGAGGTACGTACGGAATTTGAAAAATATTGTTTTATTCAAAAGTCGTAGGTATTTGAATGAATTTTCAGTGAAAAATTTCGTATAAAACTGCTTATAAAATAAAAAGTTTTCGATTAATCAGAAATTCCGCACGTACTTCTCTGCGAAATGCAATTAGGAACATAACGTTTAAATTTGAAGTAAATCGAGTGAAAATTGTTGAAGTTATTTGTCACGTCAATTGGAAAAAAACTGTTTCGAGAAAAACGCGTTTAAAGTTTTAGTCGGTGAAAAAAAAATTCTTGCTTATAAATCGAATAGTAACTTATTCTTATGATGACACAGCAGCGTTTCAGCGAGAAAAAAAAATCGATTTTTTGAAAATTCTACTGTGGCCTTACCTCTTGAAAAAAAAATCAATTTTTTTTCTCCATTATTGAAATAACACAAAAAGCTCGGTCAGGTCTTAGCCAATATTATCTATTATAAGAAAAAACTTGTTTTTTTTTTCGGTCCAGATCAACCGGGTGGCAAAAATGAAGTAGACCATTGAGCCCCTAACATTCAAAAACGTTAACGAGAGTGTTTATAACTTCTTCAATTATTATTGTTTACGAAATTTGGTACACAATTTTCTTAATGTTCATACAAATGAATTTCCAAACGATTTTTCTATAATCTTACTCAATCCCTCAAAAGTATTTTTTTTAACCCTGATTTTCAAGTCGTCCCAGCAGCCTAGCCGCTAAACCCGAATGATCATTTTTGCGTATTGCGAGCTCAGGGCAGTTCAACCGACTTCCCAATAGCGAATTGACGAGTGTGTAGTGAAAATGAGAGGAACGGCATTGCAGCAGCACGAAAAGGCATTCGACAGGAAGAGAGAGAACAGTTCGCTATCAGGATTTTGTAATCGAGGCAGCATAGTTTTGTTTTCTTCACCTCCATCAGGGCAGTTTTCACTTTGGCCATGATTTGCCTGTAGAATTTGGCATGATTGGGCAGCGCAGCTTTGATGATATTGGCTCGCTGTATCATAGTTTTGGCGCGATCCGCGATCATCAGGTACCTCAAGACACTCCCGATGAGATGGCTTTCTACCTCGGGAGGAAGTTTGTTAAGATCGGCTCTTTGCGTTGCTTGGCTGAATTCGTACGTCTCGTCAGTCGCGGCGTCAGGAGCATTTTGCGTCGCTCTGGAGGTTGTCGGTCGTTGCGTAGAGCGTTGCGAGGCTGGCGCTTGCGACGCCCGAGCGTTAGAATTCCTAGTCGCATTTCGCGTGTCGCGTCTCCTTTGAGGATTGCGTCTACCCGCGTCTCGTTCCTCCGTTTCCGACTCGCTCTCCTCCTCACCCTCGTCTGGCTGACGTTGAGAATTGGCGGCATTCCGTCTCGATCTTTGTGACATCGCTATAAACAATTGACGAAAACGTTATCCAACGTTTCTCTTCCGCTGAGACGAAAAATGCGTATCGAGCGAATTTTTTTTGTTCATTGCCTTTGTTAATTCATCAAAATGTACATTTTATCGCGCCGTTTGTTGCAAAGTTCAGCGCGAGTACGTGACAAGGGCAAAACTAATACGTACCTGTACCGTTGCAGGTTAATTTTTGCATTCGTGCCGAACATGAGTCGCGACAAATAATCACGCAATTATTTCACTTTTCCGACGATAATATATGTATCGTGTAAGTGTGAATATCAATGAGACTGATCAACAATGTTTCAATGAAAATAAATAGTGGAAATGAATGAAAATGTTATGCTCAACAGTGACAATTTTTTGGCGAATATTCGAACGCAAAACGAGCGACCGCGCAACCGCTTCGCGACCAACAGAGCCACGGCGTTTTTTGGAACTAGTAAGCCGCGTGAGGTACGATTGCTCGGTCATCAATGTGGAGCGAGATTCTGTATCTCGGTAGCGACAGTTTTTGTTATCGTTAGCTAGCGACAGCCAATGGGATGCACGATCACAGAAGAAAGGGAGCCGCTTATTGGCTGTCGCTTGCTAACGATTACGAAAACTGTCGCTACCGAGTTACAGAATCTCGCAGTACAAGATCACACTACACGGAAGGTAATTGTATAAAGTGCACGAGGTATAAATAGCTTAAGGGGTAAGGCCACAGTAGAATTAATAACAAAATCGATTTTTTCCCGCTAAAACGGTGCTTTATCATCATAAGAATAAGTTACTATTCGATTTATAGCAAGAACATTTTTTTCACCGACTTTGAACGTATAACGTGAGCTTACCTCTGGCACGACCATAGAGTACCTAAAACTAAACGCGTTTTTCTCGAAACAGCTTTTTTGCAATTGGCGTGACAAATAACTTCAACAATTTTCACTCGATTTACTTCAAATTTCAAAGTTATGTTCCTAATTGCATTTCGCAGAGAAGTACGTACGGAATTTCTGATTAATCGAAAACTTTTCATTTTATGAGCAGTTTTATACGAAGTTTTTCACTGAAAATTCATTCAAATACCTACAACTCAATTCAAATACCTACAACTTTTGAATAAAACAATATTTTTTAAATTCGGTACGTACTTCTCGAGGTATTCTAATATAGATTGACGAGAATGTTTGTTTTCTGTTGTAAGTAAAAAATTGTGGATGCTAAATGTCACGTCGCGGAGCGCCTAAAAAAAAGATAACAAAAGAAAATATTAGTAGTCGGGCGTTTTGTACATCGAAAAAAAATATATACATTTTCTAACAGCTTGATATTCATATTAAATAGATGTGTAATTAATTTTAAGAGTTTAATTAAAAGTGCTTAATGTCTAAGCCGTGCAATGATATTAATAGTTATTATTTTTGTAATTAAACATAAATATGATGCGATTTTATTCAAGATAAAGTAACCGATAGACTTGGCAACAACGACCGTTTTGGCCATAGGCAGGACTGACTATCGCTAAAGCGTCCTTGGCTCCATGTTATTTACACGGCGAAAAACGTTGAACGTTGAACGTGTTATAAAGAGTTTTTCATTACACAAAGTCGAGAAAACGTTACAAATGTCGAGCGGACGAATAAATAAAATTTATTATAAAGTTCAAATGTTGTAATACTATGTATGTTTTTAATACCCGCCAATTTTGAAATACCCGCCATAACGCGATGTTGCGGCGCTTAATCCTAAAGTTTCGTGAATGTCCAAGAACGAACCGTTCGATCTAAAAATTCACATCTTTTTTCAAGTATTATTGAAGAACGAAGTAGAGAAATCGCTTAAATTTTAGACACGAAATTCCCAACACTTGTATCACGGTTTGCTCAGTTTTTAGGTTATATCGAAGTATTATTTTTGCCCCTACAGCCCTATAACTACTGTTTACGAGATGCTGGATTGGGTTAAGGTTCAACGTAAACATTAAAAATCTCCAAAACCATATTGTAGAGGGTTCCTCAAAATTACCTGACATTTTAGTGTATTAATTATACGAATTATTTATTTGAAAAGTACGAGTATTTTTATTTAAATATGGAGGTTGTGTGTGGTACACAATGGTCGTGTTCGTTGGGTCTCATCATTTTGATACGAACAAGTGCGCATGTGCATAATGATGCGCAACGGGCAACTGCGCAACGAAACGTGCGCATCATCAAATGCGTATCACTATGCGCATGCGCAATCAAAATGATGAGACCCAACGAACACGACCAATATCCGACACATGGAGGCTAGAGTGGGAGAAGTCCGATCTGTGCATTTCAAAGTGACTACACAAATGTGGTCAAACAGGGATGGCGCCACTATCTCTAAGACATCGAGAAGTAAGCTGAGTATCGATGTCGTGTAAGGGAGATAAAAAGGATCGAATACGCATTCCGGCAAATACGATAAACAGAGTTCCCCAAAGATATTTGTGGGCTGCCGAACTGGTCAACTCCTGGGACCAAGTAGTATCATCGCGGGCAAAAGCAGAAATGTATCCTTGTTTGCAAATCGGGGGCTGGAATCTCGCTGCGGAGTTGTTACTTTCGTCAGGTATTGCACTATATGTGACCGAGAATGTTGAGGATGAGGTTCTAGTTGAGGCTCGTGCTAAGAACAGCGGACACGAACGGTTAAAGAGAGGAGGTATCCAAAGGTACATTGTTGAGGAATGGAAGAGCTGGATAGGGTTACAGGAATATCTCTTGACGAGCCAACCTGAATACGCCCTGACCATAAAAGCAATGACTGACGGACCCGTTCCTAACGGTCAATTATGTGCAAACGCATTGCTGGTCAGGATCATCGGGCAACATGTTACCTGGTGTTGGAACCTCGCCTTTCAGTGTAGGTACAGAAATGTTACTTGTACGGGGATCAGGACTAGTAGCTCATGGTGGGGCAGTAATGTATCCCGCAAGTGGGAAAAGACCGATGTTGGAGAAATTATCGAGGGTTGGTACGCAATGTATGGTAATGTTATGTCCTGGCGAGGCGATATACACGATAAGTGTGGGGAGTTGGTAAAGAAGGCACCAGAAATCGAAAAAGCGCTACATGTTCTGAGGCAGCACTTAATTAAGGTAGATTGGCTATTTTTTGGTCATTTTGTGACTCACCGTGCTGTGGACAATCTGTTATATTATTCTCGTTGGGACCTATGTATGAATGCCGAAAGGGTGTATTTTCGCCTGTCTAGTAATTGCACTAAGGCTCTGTACTGTAAGGCGGGGTGGCACAATGAAGTATCGCATGGGACTATCATGACATGGGGTTGGGGTGCGCCCACGTACTATATGTACAGAGATCAAAAGCTTGCAATACGACTTTTCAGCCCACTGGTCGAGGCTCTGGCTTCTCCGGTCATCACCCATGGATTCTGGCTATCTTGTGGGCCTGAGGCGCTTACCGAGTCGTTCGATGAGCTACCGTCTGTTATTTTACCAGAAAAGTTGCACTTTGCATCGTCTGGATGCAACGAAAATCCACAGATCTGATCCACAGTTCGGAATATCGTTCGGCGGTCTCGTAGATTTTTGTTTGTGTGTTAGATCGAGTTGAGGTGTATTGAGAATCGCATTTCAATCTAGAGGATTGAGTCCGTGGTTTCAAAATTTGTGTGCATTATTGCTTCGTATAATGTAGTGTGAATGCAGCATGTTGCTTTTGTATATTCGGAATGTACGAAAGTCGACGAAAATGTATCATGCAAGTTTCAGATAACATGTGTTTTCATTTCAATGACCCAGACCATCCCACAAAAAAATGGTAATGAAGATGAACGAAAACGACGGAAAATCCGTTACACCATATTTACACACACCATTTATATATATATATATATACACACACATTACCGGCGAAAAGTTTAAGAGTGCCGGAACGATTTTCTATGCCATTTCGCCGGTATCATATACAAACGCTCATAAAGTGACAGACATTGAACAACGAAAACTCATCGAACAAATTTGAGCGATACACCTGAAAGTCACATCGGAAATATCCTTTGCATAGGCTATGGCACCACCCGCAGCCACAGTAGCAACACAGAGATTCACTACGCAGTAGCGAGCATCATCCGCAGCATCACGAGACCCACCACTACCATGAGCCATCATTTTACATTTTACATTTATTGAAATAATATAAAGACTCAAAGATGCTGATAATAACAGTCCAAAGTCTACTACGACTGAGTTTTTTTTATAACTGAAATATATTTTTTTTAATTGAAATTATTTGTTTCACCTTCTATCGGTACATTAGTTTGATTGTTGATTACATTTGTTATAAGAATCATAATAACGCAAATAAAAATGGTAATAATTTCTAAAAGATATTAACGTTAATGTGTTTATTGATGGTTGATGGTATTTGTAACTATCCAAGAATGCATTATAAAAATTATTTACAAAGTCATAATACATTTTTCGTAATTATACAAAGATTTAAGAACTTTGTAAGAATGGTCATACCAATTATTGCATTAAACTAATTAGACGAGCTAGATCGCAAACAAACAATCTTAGTGCACGATAGGTGTTTTCATGGAGGCTGGAGTGGGAGAAGTCCGATCTTTGCATTTCGAAGTGACTATAAAAATGTGGTCAAACAGGGATGGCGCCACTATCTATGAGACCTCGAGAAGTAAGCTGAGTATTGATGTTGTGTAAGAGAGATGGAAGAGGATCGAATACGCATCCTAGCCTCCATGGCAAATACGGTGGAACCTCGCTTATCCGAGGCAAAGTGGGGAGAAGGTACCTCGGATAAGGGAAATCTCGGATAATACGGAAAACAGTAGCAATGTAGGACTATTCCACGCATAGACATGACAGATTCTTCCGTTTTATCCGGGATTCTGCGTATTATCCGAGGATACGACTCCGATAATGCGGAGAACTCGGGTGAGTTAGGTGACTAGGATAATGTGGACCGTCGGTTAATCGAAGGTCGGACAAACCAGGTTCTACTGTACCAGCAAATACGATAATATACACACAATATTCGAACAATTTTTGAATTGTCAAAATCGAATTTTCGAGACAAATCAGCCTTGATGTTGACAAGAGGACACAGATATTTTATTTTTCAAACGTTGAAGCAAGCAATATCGCTTCGACTTTATATTGCTATTACGGTGTTTTTCTCAAATCGAAAAACAACTACTGGACAGTTTTTTTAAGTTTCTTGCGTCAATGAGTAATTGCAATTTATTTCGTGTGATTTTCTTTTTATTTTCATTCAAATATGTTATCGTCAGTATAATCGCGTTACCCAGTCGCTGCTTGCGAGTTTTTATACAAACCGATCGCAGAGCATTGTTCTTTGACGAGGAATAATTTACCATCATATTGACCTGAGTAAAAAATGCATTCAAGAATAAAAAAAATATTATTTAAGACGTTTTCCACCGCTCGTTGTACAAGAAAACAACACAAGACAATTTTTTTAATTCGTTGCGTCAATGAGTAATTGCAATTTCTTCTGTATGATTATCTTTTCATTTTTATTTAACCCTAAAACTCATGACTGGGGCTCGGTCGCACCCCAATTTTTATGCAAAAAATGACGCTTCTGCCGATTTTTGCCGTTCTTCAGTTTTTAAATGAATTGTTCACTAATGGAATGTTAATAAAATCAGATGGCTCGCACACTATTTACTTTCTTGTGAAAATACGAAGAAGTTGAGGTATGATAAAGTCCACATCCCCGTAGGACCGGTTTAATGACAAAGAAAAGCACGGGGTGCACATACACCGCAGTCATGCCTATGACGGTAAAAAATATTTTTTTTACCGTCAAGTATTTTTGCGATAACGATATTTAACCCAAAAACTCACGATTTATTAGTCACGAGTTGTTGGGTTAAATATCGTTATCGTAAGAATTATCGCGTCACCGTTTGCTGTTTGCGAGTTTTAATATAAACAGATCGCAAAGCATTGTTCTTTGACAGTAGGGATTGATTTACCGTCGTATTGACCTGAGAAAATAAAAATTGATTCAAGAAAAAAAGCATCAGTATTATTTAAGACATTTTATACCGTTCGTTGTACAATTAAACACTGTTATAATAAGAATATTTTTCGATCACTACGTATTGCATTATTATTATTATCGACCGTTTCACCGTTAATTATGCAACTAATACATATTGTTCATTGGGCATTGCTATATTAAAAATATTCTCGTATCTTTGGGCATTTAGGATGAGATCGCTCTGGTATATATCATTTTATATCTCCCTCTCGCACGCTGCCCACTTCTCAAGTATCATTCTGCCTCATTCACAGTTCACTTCTCATTATTTATTTGTTCCGGCTCTGTCACACGCAGCTCACTTCTTGAGGTCTTAGCAATGGTGGCGCCATTCCTGTTTGACCACATTTTTGTAGCCACTTTTTTCAAGTCTCTCTATAAGAGTTTGGACTCCTCCCACTCTAGCCTCCATGCTTTACGCATTTACGGAGATCTCTCTGGTTCGTATCATTTTACATCTCTCTCGCACGCAGCGCACTTCCCAAGTATCATTCTGCCTCATACACAGCTCACTTCTCATTATTTATTTGTTCCGTCTCTGTCACACGCAGCTCACTTCTCGAGGTCTTAGCAATAGTGGCGCCATCCCTGTTTGACCACATTTTTGTAGCCACTTTTCTCAAGTCTCTCTATAAGAGTTCGGACTCCTCCCACTCTAGCCTCCATGTATCCGATATTGCGTTCCACACATAACCTCCATGTTTGAACCTTATATAAAAATAAAAATATTGCTAGTTTTCAAATAAATAATACGTTTTATTAATAACTTTAAATCGCAGGTCATTTTGAGATACCATAGAAAACAGATTAAGTTCTAGACAGTCAATGCTTCCTCGATTAATCTCTTGGTGATATAAATTTCAATAGTCTACAAGCATTTTGGTTTTAGTATCCACCCTCCTCAAGGACATGAGTCCACGTCCGGTCGGTAAAAATCCTACCGCCAAGTTTTCTCCTCGACGGATCTCATTTCGGGCAAACGAAGGGTAGCACATTCTTCATCGCTGAGACGGAATGACACCTCATCGCCGTCGGTATGGTAGAACAATTATAGATACCCAAAAATCTCTGAAACGGCTCTTCAGATCCCGTCGAAACTTTGCCAAACGACGTCAAATAGATAGACGAACAGCTGTCTGCCCCTTTAATTTTCTGGATTTGAAAAAAAAACCGTAGATTGGCTTATCATAAGCCAATCTACGTTTTTTCCCCTCGAATTCAGAGAATTTGAGGGGCAGACAGCTGTTCGTCTATCTATTTGACGTCGTTTGGCAAAGTTTCGACGGGATCTGAAGAGCCGTTTCAGAGATTTTTGGGGATCTACAATTGTTCTACCATACCGACCGCGATGAGGTGTCATTCCGACTTAAACAGAGCGAAAGGTGTTTCTTTACTTCATTCCTAAATATCACTCGTCACGGAGAACACGCGGAATCTGCAAATCAGCTATGTTCCTCGCACTGGTCGCGCGATAAGCCACCTACCTTACCGACCACCGTTGGTAACATAGGAAATTTTCATCGGTAAACGAGTAATCTCCCCACCCGACAGAAAATTGTATTAATTCCATCAATAAATTACCGATCAAGAGGACGAGATTTCGTACCTACAGAGTTCACGTGCTAGTCAAAAGAGAGCCAAATTTAAAAATTCCACTTACGATCCGTACCACGATCTATAATGCAACGTTCTTTTCCAAACCTAATCATTTCTCGACACCTGACATGGCAATTTTCTCAATCTTGAAGTTTCCGCCATCATTCTAAATGAATAATAGAGAACAAAATTTAAAAAAATAATAATTATGCCGACTATTTGAAAAAATCGAAGAACGCAATGCAGTTTCAGCGTGTCTGCCAGAACAATTTGCCCACGAGGAACGCTCCGACGACCAGTTGTGTGTCCCTCAACGAGATAAATATAGCATCTTGATGGTGGGCAGTGGAGGCGAGCATTTCCTCGTACACATCAAGATCGAAGAATTTTCTCCTTCTCTCCCCCGCGTCACTCACTCCCTCTCTCTCACTCCTTGTCTCTGGCTCTCTTTCTTGTCTTTGGCACGATTAGTCTTCTCTCAGACCTTACGTTTGATTTCTCATCTCCTTTCGCCTTTACAACCTCGCGGTCTTTCTGTGGCCTAGAGAATGAGAAGAGAAGAGAGCGAAGAAGGACAGAGAGGCGGCTCTTGTGCGATCTCGGATGACGGCGGCTGCACCTGTCTGGCCGTCTGCCTGCAGTCCGATCGGCGCCAACATCCTCTCTCATTTTGTCTCTCCTTCAAGATGGTTTCTCTCTCTCTCTCTCTCTCTCTCTCTCTCTCTCTCTCTCTCTATCCCTCTCTCTCTTTCTCTCGTCTCATTCCAACACCCCGTGAAGCTAATTCCATTTCGACGCGCGGGCGACAAAAGAGCCACCTCCGACTCGCTTCTCCTCCCTTGCCATCCACTGTTACCATTCTTCCCATTTCGAAGGATTAGCGTTCCCTTCTTACGCGCTTTTTCGTCCGCGAGTGTTTCTCAATTGAAAAAAAAAAACAATTATAGTAGGTCATTAGCCTTCCTTACCTTTTTTCTCTTTTTTTTTGTCGCAATTTATAATTGATGTGAATAGGGGATGCCTTTGGGGGTGCCTTGGGGTCTTTTACAATGCGATCGTTTTCTCTTTTCACAATACACGTGGCACTTCCGGTGCCAAGGTGGTAGCTTGGCACCGGAAGTGCCACGGGCACCGGAAGTGAAGCGGTCACCCATCCAAGCATTGGCTTCGGCCAACTCTGCTTCACATGCGCAATCACATCCTTGCAACGGCTTCAGTATTTTTAAAAATTGCTTCTTGTGAACTCTCATTAGTTAAAGTGGTGCAATTATTTTGTCAACGCAGTATTGAGTCGACAGTTAGTGCCTCTGTTCGGAAGCAAACGGAAATTGAAAGCCACGATTATTTTAAACCAACAAATCGCAACTCACTGCTATGTTATCTTTATACCTATTTTATGTGAATGTTTGATTTGAAAAAGTCGAATACGGCATTGAACAGTAGTTTACAAACTGCGAAGAAGGTTTTTCCATTTGTTGAAGGTGTCAAACAACGCGGACACTCCCGTTTCCGGTACTGCAAGTATATTCGGCACGTATAGGGATGAAAATCATCTCTTCGATAGAGTTCGATAGAGCTTCGAAGTGCGCGAGATTGAAGGAAAGGCGTATGCGTGGTTTTATAGCTTACGGTCGCGAGTTCAATTTGCAACAACAATTTGGTAAAAATTCTAATAATTGACTGGGTTGTGACGATTTTTGTGATAGGTCAGGATCGCCTCCTTATTTTTCTTTGCGTTTGTCTCGGCACTGTGTTTTGTGAAACGGTGTAAGTCGTGGTCTGAAAATCTGCTGGCCTGATTTACTTTTTATTTGGATAAAGCACGGTTAAAGCGGGGCACCATTGTGACGGATGAAAAATCGCATTTTCTTTAGGTGTGAATTGGAGAATATGTGGAAAAAAAAATCAAGTTGGAACATTGGAAATTGACCAAGTTACAGGCGATTTAGTAAAACTTTCAATAGCCTTTTTTTGGAAACGAATTTTCTCGACCTGGCCGGAATCATATCTCTAGCCATAATTCTCCGATGTTCGATTCGAAGAACCAAAATTTCGATAATTTCAGTAGCTATCATTGTAGGTGGTCGTATATTTGGATTTTTGTATTTTTAAGTCCCCGAATATGAGTAAAAATTTCGCCAAAATTGCACTTTTTTAACATCCGCCATTTTACGATTTTTTTTCTCGAAAAAAAAAACGGCTACGTTCCACGAGAACTACATTTATGGAGATTGTAAAACTATTTTATTTTTATTTTTTAGACCAACCAATGTCAAGTTGTCGATCCGGCCTCTGGACCACATTTTTGATACGGAGGCTCTATTATATCTCAATAATTTTTCTAATTAAAAAAAAAATGTAATGAAATTTACGCAAAATAAGAACATACTTTGTTTTCCGAATCCCAAATAAATAACGTAATATATTTAAAAAATTGGAAAAAACGAATTTTTTCGGCTTTTAATTTATTATTATACGATCAAAGTTGTTTTAGTCGAAAGTCGAACTTTTTTGTCTACAGCTTGTCAATTTCGTAATTTTTTAAACATCAAAAAAGTTTTCGGTCATACAAAAGTTTCATTGTTATACTAAAAGTACATTTTTTAATGTTTAATTCCAGATCATCCGAGTTTATTACCTAAAACATTGTTTGAATAATAATAACTTTATTGTTTATCGATATTTGTCAATAAAAAAACTCGAAATCGGCAAGACTATGTATCAATGGTGTATAAAATCTCGACCTCGTCATCGTAATACTTACATCAGAAATAAAATGTTAAAATTCGACCTTTTTTGGGCCCCGAGCGGATGCAGATCCGTTTTAAGATTTTTGTAAGCGCAGACTTGATTGTCGGATTCGTGCTGACTATTTTAAATTCTACACGGCGCATAGTCGTGAGCGAGTCTGAGAACTCAAGCGACCTTACCTGCTATCTGCACTAAATAAATAAACGCCGAGTCGACAGATTTGGCATGACTTCTCACGGAAGAACCTCGTGGCCGAGCTTTTGTGCAGTTTGATCTGTATTTCATGATGAGATACCCACAATAATAAGAAGCGCAACATGTTCCAGAGATATCAAGAATTCGAATGGAAAGAAATTTGGTTATCAAATGTTTTAATGGGAATTATGTACTCAACGACAGTTCTTAGTCTGCGAACAAGGACTGGCTCTGCACCAAATGGCAAAATTAAGGGGTTAACCCCACTTGCGATTTTGAAAAAATCGATTTTTTTTTTGCATTTTTTTTGAAGTATAAGTATCTCATAATATGTCCTGATAATTTCAAGTCGATCCGAACAAAATTGACTGAGATATGAGCGTTGAAAGAGAAGAATCCGCGTTGAAAGAGCGTTGAAAGAGAAACTTTAAACGCGTTTTTCTCAAAATGGCATTTCTGAAGTCGGTGACCAAGATTACTCGAACACTAATGAACTGATCTTCTTGAAATTTTGCAGGCTTATTTAATACATAAAAATGTAGTCTTTAATGGTTCGATTTTTTTTTCGAAAAAAAAAAATGGCCGTTTTATAGCCAAAAACGGCCGTTTTTTTTCGTTAAAATCGAACCATTAACTTTGACTGTCCGCCATTTTTTGAAAAATGAATATTTTTTAAAATCCTTCGATTAAAGACTAGTTTATACTTATATTTGACTAAATCCAGCCGCATTTTTTTTTCAGATGATCCACTTCGCCGCAATGTTGGTCACCGCGAACCGTGTATATAAAAACATTATTTCATTGACGGTCATTTGCCACTAAACAAAGTAATATTTTTCAATAAAAAAATTACTGAAAGTTCTTCAAGATGTGTTCTTTAAGATGGTATATTGATCGATTGAAGAAGTTTTGTAGTTTTCTTAAAAAAAAATCATGAAAAAGGCTTTTTTTTGCGCTACAAGTGGGGATAACGCCTTAAGAATTCGGGACAATGGTCCCAATGAGTTCATCGACTGTATTAACGGGCTACATTTACCCTGGTGGGTAAAAAAAATGCATTTTCCAAAAATATTTTTGTTCGATAGTATGACCTGTTAGCTACATTCCCTGACAAATGCATTCAAATATTTATAAAATTGAATAAGCTGCAGTTTTTAACAGTAGGCGGGGCGAGTAGTGGCAGCACCATACTTCAAACTTTAAACGCGTTTTTCTCGAAACACTTTGTTTAAGGTTGTTGTGGGGTTAAGTCAACATGTTACCACCGAGCTGATCTTTTTTCTGGACCTTTATAACCTCTTTGCTGATCATCCTGTGCAGTTTGAATACGATCTACAGTATCGTTTTTTAGAAAAAAAATCGGCAACTCGACGTATTTCGTGGGCTCATTCCATCACGTTTATGGAAAACTGCCGATCATTTTTCAGTACGTTATTAATATCTGCTAAGTGAATGTTACCACGGAGCTGGACAAATAAGTACGGCTCGACTAATTATCGGACTAACCCTTGGTACCGTAAAAATGAGGTTTCACAGTACTGTTCTAAAATTATTAATGTTTTTGATAGGGAATTTGTGCGAAAATCAAGCACACAAAATATTAGACTGTGCAATCACGGCAACGTCGTAGACGGCACAAATGCTACCTATCTTATCGGTATTCGGTAATTATGCGCGGGAACCTCAAACTACTTGGTCAGGATAATCAACAACGAATATCATTGGTACTTATTCTTTTAATTAGTAATAATTACTTAATATTAATTTGATAACTATGTTCAGAAATTATAAATTTCTAGACATTTCTAGGCAAAGACAAAATAACGCGGATTTTTTTTCCATACATGAATTTTTTTTAGAATATCGTAAAATTATTAAAATTTTTGATTTCTTCGAGATTATAGACATCTTTAGTACACACTTTTTCTTTCCAGCGGATTTTTTTTTTACTCGAACCGATATTCATTTTTGACAGCTCCTTGGGCCGATATTGAGGTTACGAACGGGGCGCATGTGTCTCCACCTTTGCGACACTTCTGCCAACCTGGGCATTATGATACACCACGATTTACGACGTTGCCAATTCGTTTCGCGTTAATTGAAAAAAAAGTTATAGAAAATAATTATACAAAGTAACGAAAAGACTTAATGTAATCACCGAATGTTCAAAAATGCACATTTTTACAAATAGATGTAGAAAAATAGTTCGAAAACGTACGTTAATATGACGATTATTTGAAAGCTACCAGTTGGTAATAGTCAATCGGCTCCGTGCATGAACAGCGGGCGCTCCCCTCGTACTTCACCCCCGACGGCTAAACCTCATAACAACCTTAAAGTCGGTGGACATGATATCTTCAGACCCACTTGATGGATTGATTTCAAATTTTCAGGAGATACGATGAGGAACATTTAAAGGTCGTTGACGATCTCACTTCTTGTAAAATGGATCTTCATTTCATAAGAGGGGAAATCTCATTAGACGCCCGGAAATGAGTAATTTTTAATGAATTTTTTTAACGGTGATAAAATAAACGCTTCACTTTTAAATTTTGACATTATCTCATTGCAACTTTCATGTGTTAAATTTCTTCTCATTTTTTAAACAATACAAAATGGCGGCGTTATAAGGTATTCCTTTCGGCGTCTTTTGAAAAACCGCTCATGTTGTAGCTCAAAAAGTTATTGATCGATCTGGCTGAAATTTTGGGAGGTTTCTCACTTCAACATTATTGGAAGGATGTACCTAAACTGTTAAGGTTATCGCGTCAATAAATTACTTTTTTGGGGTAAAAATTGTCGAGAAAATGGTCAAAAATATGAAAATTTGATTGAAAAAACTACTTAATTTGTAATTTTATACTTTTTAAATATTTTTATTGGTATATCCGTCCAATAATGTTATAGTTAGCAACCTCTCAAAATTTCAGCCAGATCGATCAATAACTTTTTGACCGGAATAATCTGGATCCGCCTCTGTCTTTTAGTATATTACGAGTATATTTACAATTTTTTGCACAAGATTTGCGAGAAAAATGGCGGCGAGAAAATGTGTGAAGCGAGTCACCTTTTCCTGCCTATGTCCTGCGCCCTACATCGCTAATTCTTCACCAATCGACTTGAATTCGTTTTCCAACCCCATAACACTATTTTACATCTAAGTACATAGGGGGTTTTTGATACGTTGAAAACTTTTTCTGAAAAAATTGTTTTCGGCAATGTTTTTTTCACCGAAATCAATTTTCATTTTCGAGCATGCACCATTCGATCAAAAATCGACATATTTTCCGAAGGCAAATCTTATCTGGAACTCAAATTATTCGGAATTTCCGTTCCAGGTAAAAAATTGGATTTGAATCTAAAAAATATATTGGTTGATCGGAATAAATGTGCTGCTGCGGAGTGCCACCGATATATGTGATTGTTACAATACTATAAAATATTGGAAAATGTGATTGATTTAAATAACATATTATTTTATTTGAGAAAGCTCTTTTGTTCTCTGAATATCTACATTATCCTTCGAATAAAATTATATTTTATTGAAATCATCCTATATAGAATCCGTAGATGTATGGATGAAGTAATTAAGCGGTTGATAGAACATTTTTTATTTCGTACAAAAATATAATCAATAGAATTAATTATTTCTTTACTGCATCGAAACGAATATGCCAGTGAAGTAAGTTTTTCAATTTGTTTTAAATCCTAAATAAAAAGTGAGCATTAGAAAGATCATCCACGATAATAGTGCAGAGAATATCAAATATACAATGGAATATCCATGGAGAGAATATCACATATTCAACTGATAAGTACAGATACTACACTTTGATCTTAGCCACAGGCCAAGAAGTGATACTCTTTAGAGTTTCTCCGGCGTTTAAGTAGATTTTCGGTTCGCGCTACGCTTACGAGAAACGAGCGCGCATGCGGCCTCTAGCGGTTACTCCGAGAACTACGGGTTTCCTCACACCTATAATTTCGTTGACGCTCGGCTACGATTTGGTTGAATTTTTTCAACCAAATGCGCAAGAAACAATTTTTATTTTCGCATAATTTTATAACCAATTCAGACATTTGCTTAATATTTTTCAATCAAAAGAAAATATTTATATTTTAACGAATAATGTACTTGGAAATCAATATCGGATATGGTGGAAAAAAATAACATATTTACTCAATAGAAATTTTATCTGAATCAAACGAGCGAAATTGAATTTTTCTTGTGTACTCGAATTAACAATATTCATGTTATGAATTGAAACGCTTTTTTTTGTTTGTTGCAGAAAATGCATTCAAAACTATATAATTTGTTCGCGATAATTTTTTAGATAGATTCAATAATATATTGTTCTCGGCCAACAATATATCTTTTGAATGAAAAAAAAACAAATTTAATTTCATCATGTTATTAAACTCAATAGCGTTTTGTTTGGACTAATAAATCCGATTATTTACACCAACAATTTTACAATTGAGTCAACGAAATTTCATTCAATAACACCAATGATATTGGATCAATGATTTTTTTTTCTCAGTGTACAACCTCGTGACATTTTCGGCGCGCAAAAGCTTCGTTTGCAGATCTTCGATCGCCAAAAATTGCGTTCCGGAGGATTCCCACAGCCAATTGGTTTATTTTTCGAACAGGGTGGATGAATTCTTCATGGGGCGGGGGGAGGGGGGTGGTAAAAGAAAGAGGAATGGTGAATCGGAACGACGAAAAGCCTGGAGAATATCGTACGAGTGTCCCACCGTTCCGGAAACAATGGGCCGTTAAACCTTATCTCGTTGGCCATTGTTGTTCATCGAGAACGCGAAGCGCGCGGATGAGTATCCGAAAGGATGCTGGGATTCATTGCGGGAGGGATGAAAATGAAATGAGAAGAAAAAAAATCGAACGGGTGGTTTCGAGGGCTGCGAATTAGAAACGAGAAGTACAATAAGAATAAAAAACGACCAATGAGATACAAAGAACGAAGAAGGATCGTAAGGGTACGCGCTAGGAATCGAGTACCAATTTGCCCCTGTGGACGTGGACCTTCATCTGACAAGAAGTCGAGGTCCTTTTGTTCTTTTTCGTTTTATTTCTCTTCTTCCCACTCGTCCGTGTGACTGTGGCGTTTGGGTGAGAATAAACGACTGGTTAACGAGAGAAATACCGAGGGCTCCGTTCGCTCGATATACAGGGTAATAAATAATTGCCTAATTGTGGGTTGCGCGCTCGGAATCATTGGAGCCGGGACCTCGAGATCAAGAATCGCGGCTCGCAGATTTGTGCTTCAACGCTCTCTGCCGCGTTTCTTCATCGTCACCATCGTTATTATTAAGGGGTCTTCTCACTTTGGACGCTAAAAACGGGCTACTATCATGAATTTTTATCATAGGTTTATATTATAGATATTGATATTAAATGTGTTATACTTAATGAATACACTTTCGAAATACACGAAAAAAATATATATTTATTTAAGTCACTATTTATAGACGAAAAGGGTGGTTAAAAAAATGTCCTAAAAAAATTGTAGGTCTGCGCTGTTGATGAAATCTCGGAGATGGATCATCCGTAACAAAAAAATCAAACGGTTTTAGATTCAGTGTGTTAAGGCCTTAGGCCACGGTCACGGGTATGAAATCATGTGCGAATTTAACAATTTTTTTCGTATGAAAAAGTGATTCACTCATACAATTAATTACACATCTATTTAATATAAATATCAAACTGTCAGATTTTTTTTTGTTGTACAAAAAGACCGACTACTAATATTTTCTTTTGTTATCTTTTTTTAGGCGCTCTGCAGCGTGACATTTAGCATCCACCATTTTTTACCTAGAGCAAAAAACAAAAATTCTCGTCAATCTACATTAGAATACCTAGATAAGAATACATTAGAAGTACGTACGGAATTAAAAAAATATTGTTTTATTCAAAAGTTGTAGGTATTTGAACTTAAGAAATGAATTTTCAGTGAAAAATTTCGTTATAACTGCTCATAAACTGCTCATAAAATGAAAAGTTTTCCGATTAATCAGAAATTCCGTACGTACTTCTCTGCGAAATGCAATTAGGAACATAACATTAAATTTGAAGTAAATCGACTGAAAATTGTTGAAGTTATTTGTCGCGCTAATTGAAAAAAGCTGATTCGAGAAGTTTCGAGTAGTCGGCCATTTTGTACATCGAAAAAAAAAATTCTAACAGTTTGATATTCATACTAAATAGATGTGCAGTTAATTTTATGAGTAAATAACTTTTTCATGCGAAAAAAAATGTTAAATTCGCACATCATTTTATACCCATTACTGTGGCCTAAGGCCTTATGGCTATAGCGCATACCATACGATTTTTGATATATGCAAAAATAAAAAAATGGCGGGCATTTTTCGAAAAACAAAAAAAAACGTGTTTTTTCACCGTTTTTGGCAAAAAATATCAATATCCAAATTTAAAAAAATTCTTGATATGCGCTATAGCTATAGTTGTAAAGAATATGTGGTTAAAATTTAAGAAGGGGAGGTTCAGTATTTTCGAAGATTTTATCAACAAGCCGACGAAAAACGTTGCTTCGAGAAAAACGCGTTTAAGGTTTCTTTGGGTTACATAAATACATAAAGAAAAATGTAATGTATTTCGAAAGTGTATTTATTAAGTGTAAAAAGTTTAATATCAATATCTATAATATAAACCTTTAAAAAAAATTCATGAAAATAGCCTTTTTTTTAGCGTTCAAAGTGAAAAGACCCCTTAAGAGCTGCTCGAATTATCCTATATATAAACATACACGAAAACAAACGTATACTTTGAACCCGTTATATCCTTGCAATGCTGTCTACCAGCCCATCCGGCTGTTTCCATACGGTCCTCAAAGTTTTTCCAAACGAATCGTTGATTTTAGAGACACGGCGCTGCTTGAAAATGGCCTTCGTACAAATCGGCTTGTATCCAAAGCCCATTTTGAAGACATTACGGTTTACGCAATGTTGAGTATGGGCTCAATTTTGTGAGGCCGAATCTCGAAGTGCTTGGAAA
>OY723393.1:19276907-19348138 GCA_963210295.1 Ophion ellenae | reverse complement strand
TTTATATCCCGCCCTAATCGATGAGAATTGACTTTCCAATGTTTTTTTCTTCTTTCAAGCGGACGATCAGAAACTGACTGGAATGTACAATTAAACTTTGTCTTCGTCTGAAAATGAATTATTCTTGGGTTGCTCGTGTTGTTTCCTTCTCTCCTTCGGGCGGTTCTCTGCTCAATTGGAATCGTCAATTCCGGGCCTTGAAGATCGACAATCCCTCGCGAACGAGGAAAAGAGAAAGAGAGACTGGCCGAATTGCGGATGGAGTCAAGCACCGCAACAATTGGCGAACTGGAAAATGTCCTCCAACCGTTTGCTCGGTATAGTTGGTCTCGTCGATTCTACTTCGAGTATGACGCGCGCGCGCACTTCGGTTACAAACGATCAGTGCATTCTCATCGAGGACGAGCCGCAAGGACGCTCGAGTTTGCTACAGGCCAGGAGCGATTTTCCCTTGATCCACATCGATTCGTCGATACCCTCCCCCTTTATTCGCCGCCAGCTACGACGACGACGAGCTTGAGGATGTACGCCATACAGACCTGTGCAAAAGGAGCGGAAAACGGAAAGAGCAGTCAACGGTAAGGGGGCGTACACAAATTACGTAACGATAAATTCTCAAATTTTCTACCCCCCCCCCCCCCCCCCCCCCCCCACCCCCCGACCCGGCGTCGATTCCGTTACGTAACGGGTGCTTTGTCGTCAATAATTACGATTTTTTCATAGACATAACTAATTATGAAAGGATCGGGTTTATACGAATTTTATTAAGGCGTTACCCCCACTTGTAGCGCAAAAAAAGACCTTTTTCATCAATTTTTTTTAAAGAAAACTACAAAAAAATTTTAATCGATCAATATACCATCTTAAAGAACACATCTTGAAGAACTTTCAGTAATTTTTTTATTGAAAAATATTACATTGTTTAGTGGCAAATGGCCGTCAATGAAATAATGTTTTTATATACACGGTTTGCGGTGACCAACATTGCGGCGAAGTGGATCATCTGAAAAAAAAATGCGGATGGATTTAGTCAAATATAAGTATAAACTAGTCTTTAATCGAAGGATTTTAAAAAATATTCATTTTTCACGAAATGGCGGACAGTCAAAGTTAATGGTTCGAATTTAACGAAAAAAAACGGCCGTTTTTTGGCTATAAAACGGCCATTGCTTTCGAAAAAAAATGTACCTTCGGTGTGAACCATCGATATTATTGAAAAAAATTATTATAATAAAAATTCGAAGCTTGACATTTTTTTACTCAATTTTTTGTCGGTATTGTATTTTTTATATTTTTTTGTGTCATTGAAATTTTTGTTTCTGTGATTCACACGATAGGGGATGATACTAAGAATATGTTGTGAAAATTTCAAAGCGATCTGAACCTTCGTTCAAGAGTTAGAACTTTCACAAGGTTCAAAAAAGTGAATCGTGGAAAAACGGCTTTGAAGTTGGCGGTCAGGCGCGCCACGCGGTATCTATTATAAATGCAATCTTACCTTATTTTTGGAATTGTTGAATTCTGTAAAGCTTAAAATATTCCTAACCGTTCAGGCTAATGGAATCAAAAATTTAAAAAAATGAAAAATTTGTAAATTTTTCGCGTACATAAGACCTTAAGGAATCATCGCAGTGTGACCGCGCGAAAAATAACCGATTTTTTCAGGTGGATAGGATAAGCTAAACGGTCTAATTTTTTTTTACAAATTGAAGCACCGACAAAGAATACAAAATGAGTTTTTAAAATTTCTTTATTCATTGTTTAATATTGTTTTTATTTGCAGAACATTGCGTGGAAGAAAAACGGTGTCCCATGGTGGCCAAGATTGCGGCCGCAAATTTTATGTAAAACAAAAATTTCAAAATGATTATCACTCTGTAAGAAAGCCGCTATGTTCCTATGGAGGGTTTTTTTTCTTAGTGAAATTTGAAAAAATGGCGGCATTTTGAACAAAAAGTATCAAATATAGCCTTTTTTCGACAGTTTTTCGTAAAAAAATAGGAAGATAAAAAAAGCTTTCATAGCAACACAAGGAATGACGTGAAGAACTTTCCGTTAACATTTCAAACGGATAGCTTGAAAACTCTTCCTTTGAGAGTGGCCACCGTTTTGAAAAACACCATTCCGAGAATAACGCGTTTAAAGTTCTAAGAAAGGCTTAACGTTTTATAGGAAAAGCTGTAGCGACCGAAATAATTCGAATTTCCATCTAAAAATTGGACGGAACGGTTATAACCGTGTATCCTATCGGATAATGCAAAAAATCGATTTTTTGAAAATTTTACACTGTGATGATTCCTTAAGTATATATTCATCTAGTTTTATACCAATTTTTATGAAAAAATCTTTAACATTAACCGAGATATATGCCTTAATTTTACGACGAAAAAAAATTCTGATCATTGTCCCATCGACATCTTTTTGAAAGGTTATCTGTAAATAAAAAGTAAAACATTTATCGATATCTATACAAATGTAGCTATCGTTATGCGCAGCCGTTTTTTTATTTTGTTTTTTTTTTCTTTAAAATGCCGACGGGTTGGAATTTTTTTTTTATTTTGAAGGCCCTTTTTTGTATTCAAGCAACCTTTAAAAATAGTAATTATCAAAATTTAAAAAATCGGCCACCTACAACCTTAGTCATTGCGATTATAAAAATGCAAAAAAAATTGATAATCGGTTGATGAGTTTTTGAGTATACGCTGGGACAAGGTCGAAAAAAGTAGTTTCGAGAAAGCGCATTCCGTTTCTCTTGATATAAAGTTATGTTTTTTTTTCGAGAATATTGGTACTTACATTAAAGTATCTAGTCCTGGGCGATACGACGATTCTTCGTCTTCATTATATTTCACAAAATAATAAGAGCCTGCCATTCATCGATTGTGAACGATGCCACACCTGTAGGGACTGATGGCACCAACCGGTCTACTGTAACTCGACTTCGCACTTGCGACTAAACATTTTGCCAAATTATTCTTGAATATATGTGCTTTCAAGAATTATAAAAAAACAAAAAATGTTTTTTTTTTTCAAATTGTGCTTGGGGAAAGGGGGAAAGTTACTGTGCAAGTTCTTGCACATTGGCTTACCTCTTTAACTGACATTTCGTATGGAAAGCTGTCAACTTTCCGCGGTAAAATTGCGTGCGAATTCAACTTCAAAACTTCAACATGCAAAAATTTCGCTATTCCCGGCAGTTCTAAAATCGTGACGTAACGCAAACCCCCCCACGCACGGAGACGTCCCGGCAGTTCTAAAATCGTGACGTAACGCAAATCCCCCCCCACGCACGTAGACCGTAACGCCTGGCCAAACACCCCCCCCCCCCCCCAATTGCGTTACGTCATTTGCGTACGTCCCCCAACGAGTATTGATGCAACAAAGACAATTTTACATCTCTGATGAAAATTTGTGAAATTTGTATAATCGGAACTGTAATCTGTCAAAATTGACAGATGACAGCTCAGTGCCGGAACAGAATGCTGCTCACTTTCTTTACCGCTTTGTCTCGCTCTCTCCACCCTCAATGGTCGGTACTTCTGATGACAATTAATAAGTTTTGTGTCACTGAGCTGTCATCTGTCAAAATTTCATCGGAGATGACGAATTTTGACAGATGACTTTGAACTGTTACTGATCACAGTGACAAGTTTCGACAGATGACAAATTTTGATTTGTTCGACTTGTCACTGATGACAGTGACAAATTTTGACAGATGACTTTGAACAGTGCCGGAATAAAATTCGGCTCACTTTCTTTCTCTGTCTCGCTCTCTTTACCCTCAATGGTCGTTTCTTCTGATGATAATTACTAAGTTTTGTGTCCCTGAGCTGTCATCTGTCAAAATTTCATCAGAGATGAAATTTTGGAATAAAATTCTGTTCACTTTCTTCACCGCGTTGTCTCGCTCTCTCTACCCTCAATGGTCGCTTCTTCTGATGACAATTACCAAGCCCTGTCTACCGAAAAAAAAACGCTCACCGCTGCAATTTTATCCCGAACAGACGATAAAAACGACTCGTCAAAATGCTGACTCTTTTTTTCTCCAACACGACTGTACCGCTAAGTACATCCTTAATGACTATATAGCGTTCGGTTCTCGAGCAACGATCGCTAACGGCGAGGATATATGTTCTCCCGTTCATTTCGATAATTGATACGCGGTATTATACATCCTGTATCTTGCTTCTTATATCGTCGTGTGCGTAAAACGCGACGCAGTGAAGGAAAAAAGAGAAAAAACGAAAGAAATGCTTGCGAGAAGGCCGAAGACGGCTTGTGGAACTGGAAATGATCGGCGAGCGTCGGAAACTCTCTGTGCATATTTTTGTAACGATACATCGTCACCGTTGGTATTTAATAACATTCTATGCGAGAACGCGGTGTTTCAGATGTCGATTTATCGAATTCAATGCTTCACGGTGATTCCGTCTTGAGGATACAAATGTTCTTTTTCGTCTTTGGAATACGACACGGAATATATGAATATGTATGTAGGGGCAGAATGGATCTGGGTCAAGTGTGGATGTTTCGAAATAATTTTTCATTTCGAATTTTCATGGTAAACGCTTAATCAACGCTTAATGAATTATTTGACGGTGAAGTTATTGAGTAATCAGCCTTTCGGCAAATAACTTTGTGCATTAATTATGATAATGTGGTTGAGGTGGTATTCCAGACTGAAAAATTGAAAAAATCGATTTTTTTGGCATTTTATTGAAGTATAGACTTGAGAATATTTCCTCGGGAGGAAATTTCGAAATTTCCCATATTTAAGGCAACGAGACCAGAATAGGATAGACAGTTCGGAGCTACGAACTTCAGACGTTTCAAGGAAGCTAGAATTGCTCGCAAGGAAGAACGAGCTTCAGACAATCATCATTTCGAAGTCGAGGAAGGTACACTTCACGAGGCGGGAATGGCCGATTAATATAACGTAAGTATAACGTGCCATTACACCAATTAGAGAGTTACGGTTGTCTGGAATTGTCCTAAAAATTATAAACGCGTTGTTCTCAAAACTACTGCTTTTTAACCTGGTCGACATCAAATATCGAGTTCTATTCAACTGGTCGACCTCAAATTCGGTGTGGAGTTGCAGTATATATCGATGTATCGCCCGAATCTCGGAGATTGCAGAATTATCATTATTACAATAAAAATAAAAAATCAGCTTTGGCAAAGATCGAGCGAAATATTAACTTTTTTCTCGGGCAGTCGCCATAATTTTTTTTCTCTTTGGGACCAGGTATAATGACATTCTTATTGATCAAAATAATTGACTTTACTTCGGTTTCAATCGGCCTCAACCCTTTTTTTCACGGCCATATTTAAAAGCCCATAACTTTATCCATTTTTTTTGTAATCTTTTAAAATATCAATAAAAATATAAAAAATGGATAGTATGACAAATAAATAAATTTTATGAAGCCTGAAAAAACGCTCGAAATTTAGGCCTCTAGTGTAGAGGCCTAAATAACTGAAAATAACTGAAAATATGCCAAAAAGGAAGCTGTACAAAATAAAAATAGATACAAGAAAGATAAACTTTCCATCGTTATTCTTATTATTAATACGATGATTATTTACACATCGAAATTTTAGGTGCAGTTCCGAAAAATACCTCCAATTAATTTAGAATTTCGTGTACCAATGGACTTTGACCCGCTGATTACGAATATGATAGTGAAAAAACCCGCAAATTTGGTTGTCAAGGTCAGAACTCACAAGAACTGATTTTCTATTAGATTTTATACTTTATTTCAATAAATGTTGATCTTAGAGCAAAATGTTTCCCACAAAAGTTATAGCCTATAAGAAGATTGATCTTTTATATTCTATACAGTTTTTGTCTAAAACCATTCTATTTAGAGAAAAATGGGATAATGCTCCAATAAGTGCATTTTGCTAGACTCTATTACTTTCGATATTATGAAGTGAAGTGCGTAAGTGAAGTGCGTAAGTAGATACTATCGAAACTGTTGGAGTTTATGAACATGTACTTTTCGGAGCATTATCCCATTTTTCTCGAAACAGATTGGTTTTAGACCAAACTTGTGTAGAATATAAAATATGAATCTCTTTATAGGCTACAACTTTTGTGGGAAACATTTTTCTCCAAGATCAACATTTGTTACAATAAAATAGAAAAACTTTTCGAACAACCGTTTTTGTGAGTTCTGATCTAGAAAATCAAATTTGCGGGTATTTTCACCATCATATTCGTGATCAGCGAGTAAAAACACACAAGTACACAAAACTCCAAATTAATCGGAGGTGAGTCCTTTTCGGAACTTTACCCGAAACTTTCTTCGGAAAAGCAAGATCGAAAAAGGGAATGTGTGAAGATAGTACACGTCCATTTTGGAGGAAACATAAAGTTCCCAAGTGCGTAACGCGAGCACACGTGACGTATCTGAGTCTGCGGTCTCGGGCGTAAAAAAATCTCTGGCTCATTTGGGTACCTGCGGCTATTCCGGGTAAACAGGTAGCCCGCGAGTATATATACGCTCTTGCGCAAACACAGTCGTGAGTCTCGGGGATATTGTCGGTGAGGAAAGAAGTGGAAAAAAAGAAGAAAAAAAAAGAAGAAGAAAAAGATCTTTCTCGTCCGCGGGTGTCGCGTCTGAACGGGGGAGATGAAAGTTTCGCCCCGCGTCGACGCGCAACCACCCTCGAGATCGAGATTAGAATAATTGAGAGATCTAGATACGAGGGTGGAGAGAAAGGAAGAGAGAAGAACCGCGAGGGACGCCTTCGTTAACGTGGATGGTCAGGTTTTAGAGCTATACAGGAGAATAACGAAAACAAAAAAGACAACTCGGATGCTGTTCCTGCGCTCGCGCGTTGGAAAACGCATAACCATATTTTTGGGCTCTTGGTACGAGTGTTCACTCCTTTTTCGGCCTGCAGCGGTGCTGCGAAAAATCCGGCGCGACTACCGCGAGAAGAGAAGATTTGCCTACCGTGAACGCGGGAACGCGAGACGAGATCACGTCGGGGATTCTCGTGCGAATTCCCTTTTTATCTTGTTCGGGCGTTTTTTTCCTTTGCTTGTCTGCCTTCGCAAATTTAAGGGGTTATATACAGTCAGGAGGCCCAAAAAGATCGATTTCCCAAGAATTTTTCTTGGGAAGACCTTTAAATCCGTTAAGGGGAGGGTAGGGGTTTGCACTTTTAAAAAATCGATTTTTTGAAAATTTCACACTGTGATGATTCCTTAAGTATATATTCATCTAGTTTTATACCAATTTTTATGAAAAAATCTTTAACATTAACCGAGATATATGCCTTAATTTTACGACGAAAAAAAATTCTGATCATTGTCCCATCGACATCTTTTTGAAAGGTTATCTGTAAATAAAAAGTAAAACATTTATCGGTATCTATACAAATGTAGCTATCGTTATGCGCAGCCGTTTTTTATTTTGTTTTTTTTTTTCTACAAAATGCCGACGGTTTGGAATTTTTTTTCTATTTTGAAGGCCCTTTTTTGTATTCAAGCAACCTTTAAAAATAGTAATTATCAAAATTTAAAAAATCGGCCACCTACAACCTTAGTCATTGCGATTATAAAAATGTAAAAAAATTGATAATCGGTTGATAAGTTTTTGAGTATACGCTAGGACAAGGTCGAAAAAAGTAGTTTCGAGAAAGCGCATTCCGTTTTTCTTGATATAAAGTTATGTTTTTTTTTTCTAGAATATTGGTACTTACATTAAAGTATCTAGTCCTGGGCGATACGACGATTCTTCGTCTTCATTATATTTCACAAAATAATAAGAGCCTGCCATTCATCGATTGTGAACGATGCCACACCTGTAGGGACTGATGGCACCAACCGGTCGACTGTAACTCGACTTCGCACTTGCGACTAAACATTTTGCCAAATAAAAAATCGATTTTTTTTTGTATTTTCTTATAGTTGAACATTTCAAGAATATAATCCCAAAATTTCAAGTCAATCGGAGCAAAACTCTCGAAGTTATTCACTATTTAGTCCCACTCCTCTAACACTGTAGCTCCGACTTCTCTAAACTTCAAACGCGTTTTTCTCGAACCCACTTTTTCAAAGTCCGTGTTCATTGCCATTTGAAAACTACATGACCGATTTATTTCAAACTTGGTACACACTTTCTACATATAAAATACCTCCCCCCAACGGTTAGTTTGAGATTTTTTTTACATTGAGGGGGTTTTCCACCCCCAAAATGGCGGAATTTTTCGTGAAAAATAGCACTTTTCACTTTACATGACCACCAAACATTTAGAAATGAAAAAAAAAGATCAAAGGCCGTTGGGGGGAGGATTTGATGATACTTTGATTAAATTTTAATGGTACTTAATTTCAGATAATTTCTAGCTGAGATACAGTGAACACCGCAAATGGTGTTTTTCCAAAGGCGTTCTTGGAAAAGCTTTGTCACCGGCTTGTTTGTGGATATGTTCGCGTACAAATTTCACGGAATGTTCTTGAAATGACACTTAACAATGTACAAAAGGTTTCAATAAATTTACTCTATCCATATAGATGAAAAAAAATCGCAAAAAAGTGTTTTTTTTTTTTCACGCTGAAACCCCTACCCGCCCCTTAAAAATCGGCTTTTTAATTTGTTATAATTTTCAATTCCTAAAAAACAATTAGGATTTTTACGAAAACTTGAGGGCATGATCCTATAGGTCCAAAAAACCTTTAAAAAAAATTGGCGCTGCTCTTGTGTCTTTGGATAGAAGTCGGTAGATGAAAGAAATTTGCAAAAATTAAAGAAATTCGCAATTCGTTTTTTTTCACGCTGAAACCTCTACCCTCCCCTTAACGAAAAAATTTGTACACATATTATGGTAGCTTTTGGACGTATTTTAAGATTTTTTATTTCTAAAAATAATTATTTTAAAAGCTGCTATAGCTGATCTCTGAGAGCACCTAAAAAAAGGCGGCTTGCGGTGAGCACGATATCTCTGGACTGGATCATCTAAAATGAAAAAAGCCAAAAATATTTCGTTAATATAATGGATTATCTTGTGATTGATCGAAGGAATAAGCAAAATAATAATTTTTGACAAAAAGGCGGCTTCTAAAAAAAATCGATTTTTGACAAAAATTTAGGCCTTAAATTGTTTATAAAATGGAAAATATTTATCGGTGAGAAAAAGCCTTCGATTAATTACTAAAAAATGTACTTGAAAAGATTGTGTTAAAATTTGTTTTGAGAAAAACGCGTGTCAAGTTTCAAAAGCATTTCCAAACCTCTCACACGTCATTACAAATGTGCGTGTAACTTCGAGAATATTCGCCGGATTGACAAGAAATTTTTTGTGTGTGTAGCGCATTCAATTGTACAGTTGACGAGCTGGCGAACAAACCCGGATTTGTCCACACAACGTCAAATTACATTTTTATTCAAATTTTATTTATTTTTGTGCCCAAAAATTTCCATTTCGCTTAAAAAAACACTTTCTAACCAATTTTGAGGTATTTAGAGCCGGATTCGGTTTGAAATATTTTGGGAGCCAATCAAGGGGTGCTTGAAAAGCACGAAGAATTAAAAAAAAATTGACGCGGTGTGGACCGGTTTTGTTCGCCACCTCCTCAATTGTGAGTGGGGATAAAAATGTATTCGGAAAATCTCTCCTCGTATCGATTACCCATATGCGGATAACGTACCGGTGAGACGAGAGGAAAAAAAAGTTACTCCGGGTCGTTGAAACACAAAATCATCGAGAAGATATTTGTTGACATTGCACCTAACGAGGGAGGGAACGGGATGAACGGTGAGGCGGCAAGATATTTTCTCAAGATTTATGAAACTCGTGATAATAATCGGGATCGTATCGAATCAGATATAAATTCTTTCACGCGTGGCCGAATACACGCGTTCCGGCCAGCAAAGTCCTCCGGTACGATGTTATGTATAGATGCACGGGATGAATTCGTAAGTTAGTTCAAGCCAAAGATATCGTCACGAGATAAGATTATATGAAGGTCCACTCTGTTTACGAGTACTCGTGAGAAGAGAGAGAGAGAGAGGGAGAGAGAGAGAGAGAGAGAGAGAGAGAGAGAGCCATATAGCCGGATTAAATTACATCCTGTACATTTTTCGTGTTATCGGCCACTCGGAGTGAATGTCTCATGAATCTCACATGCGGAGAGTCACATCTCTCGCGATTAGTCAAAGATGTTGCTCTCGTGGGAGCGTACGGATGCAGTACGTGACATTTTCCAGCGTCCTTTTTCCATTCTTTTCTCAATTGTTTTATCAACCGCCAACCTAAGCTTCTCCTTTTTCCTGTGTCTGCAATTTTCGAATCCCCATCCCGTTATGGAATTTCTTCCAAAAAAACACCTCACCGCGGACTCTCACGAGTGCTCGAGTGCATACGCGAAGCTCGTTGCACTCGCTCCTTGCAGCCGGCACTAATTGCTAGTCTAGACACCTAATCATGAGGTCCAGGGTGGTCCAGGTCACATTTTTCATCCCACTACGGACACGAACTGAGCATCACTTTTTTCGACCTGCACCTGCTTCTAAACCGTTCTCACCGAGTTTTCTTCTGCATCGAGAGTCTATCATCTTCTTTCCCAGGGTCTCGTATAGACCCGGAATGGTGAAGAGAAAAAATGTCGTCGGTTTTGCCGTGGCGGGCTTACGATTCTCAAGTATCTTAAGTACTCTGAGTGTACCGCGTAGAAGCTGATCCTCATATATGATTAGGGTGAAACGACAGGTTGGTTGCTTTTTAACGTGATTTTTTTCGGTGATAATTCAACCGGGAACTATGTAGTTTGTCAAATTTCGAAGCGTGGAAAAATACATTCGGAAACGGTTTTCCATTTTCGTTTACGCATTTACAGCTTGAATGATAATGATCATTTCTTTTACTATAACTTTGAATATATTATTATTATTATCATCACTATTATTATTAATATAGGTATTCATTGAAATTAATAATAATAGTGATAACGATAATAATAATACATTGTTATCTAACTATATGCACTACTGGCGAAAAGTTTTCGGCCAAAAATTTTAAAACGTTCCGGAAAGATTTTTTATGACATTTATCCGATAGTTGACATAAATCAACTTAATAAACGCCATTTTGAAGAGGAGGAATTCACCTTCATTCCTTTTATTTTTACTTTTTACTATTTTTTTACGACTAGTATCCTTTTTCGAAAACGACCATTTTTTGCCTTTTTTGTACTTTTCTGGTGGATACCGTTTACAGACAACATTTTTTAAATTAATTTCTTTGACCGCAATCATGAAGGGCATGAAGGGCAAAATTCAAGCTCAAGCTTGAATTTTGTTTTTTTTTTCAAAGTTTCAAACAATTTTTTCTTCTAAAGATATTTTGATTTATTTGAAAAAAAAAAGATCATTTGAAAAATAAGGTGTGACGTTAAAACGACAAGGATACAAGGAAAACCTCAAGATAGTAAAAAATGAATTGGTTTTCGGCGAATTCGCGAGATTTTTTTCTGATTTTTTTTTAAATATTTTTTTTTCACCTATTTTTGGTAAAAAATCAAATGATTTAATTACCGTAACTCGAGAGCTAAGGGGTTTGTGGTAACATTTAAAGAGAGGAAAAAATAGTATTTTTCTATTTTCGTCGCAATAAAATCGGTTGGAATCAATCGATTGACGTGACTAGAAAACTATAACATTTTAACGGGAAAAAAAATATTGACAAAAAATCTGAGATAATTCTGTTGCGTTATTTACGACATTTTCTACGGCATGGCCGGACTGTTTTTTTGCCGTGTTTATCCAATGGTAAATAACAAATTATTAACCTTCCGTTGACAAACTTATCTCCGATGGATGGTACTTCATCCACCTGCCCTTAACAACCCTTCAGGCGGTTTTTTTACTTCAGGAATACGCTTTCAACCCTCCTTAATATGTCTCCATAATTGAAACTCGGAAAACATCAAATTAAACTATTCTAAAAAATGATTGAAAAGTGTGCATCTTATTTAAAACTTGTCCAGGTTAAAATAATCCAGTGTGTCAACGGAAGTTTAAGGCGGGATATACATTTACAACGATCAAAAAGTCGATTTCTTTTTTTTTTCTCTAAATGGAAGAAATATACATGTAGAATATTTTCCCAAAGCTTCAAAGCGAAATTCAAAAAACTTCAAGGGTCACAGCCTGTCAACGCTGTGCCTCACCACTCGGATTCGGAGCGGGCGTGAACTTCAAACGCGTTTTTCTTCTCAAAACTGCATTGTCGAAATTGGCATGCAGGATTACTCAATAGTTTTATTATTATAATAGCCGATTGAGTTGAAACTTGGTAGAAATATTGATAATATCGGCACCTTTTACTTGACGGGATTTTTTTTTGAAAAATTGAAAAAAAAAACTACTTTTTTAATCCACATTTTACAGAAATGTTGCGTGAAATGTTGATTTTTTTTTGTAAATGCGTGTCAATTTCATAAATTTGCATTTTCTTCATTTTAATTACCGTCACATAGAAACTATACATGTTCTAACTGAAAAAATGTTTGAACTATTTTGCAAATCAAAGTCTACGGAAATCTAGACTGCTGAACATTCTGCCGCAACTCCGCCATTTTGATGATGAATTAATAAAAAAATTGTTTTGGATACTTAAATATACTATTAAAGTATACCTCAAGTTTGATAATTGTAGAATAATTATGTCTTAGTTTAAAAAATTCGTTAAGGCCTTAGGCCACTCTAGAGGCCGAAAAAATAGGTTTCTTGGGGATTTATTTTCCGAAAAACTACAGAATTAATCGAGATTACAAAAAAGGGTGTTTATCATACATATCAGTGACTGTATACAATAATTTTTTTGAAGCGATTAATTTCAAAATGGTAGCTGTGCAGCGTTTTTGCGATGACGTCGCCGTTTTTCCAAGGTCCACGGCCGGACAAACAGCTCCAGTAATGGTTGAATTATAATGAGACAATACATTTTTTTCGACTATATATAATAACTGCTATAAAAGTACGTAGGATTTTTTCGATATATTGATTTTTGGCCAAATGGCGCACGTTTAAAGTGGAAAGTGAAAAATTTGCCTAAAAAATCGTCAGATAATTGTTAATAACACATGAACTATGCAATATAAAAAAAAAATCCTACGTACTTCCATAGTCGATGTATTTTTCAAGATATATTCAACATTTCAAGTGAATCGGTTGAAAATTCTCTGAGTTATGTTTTCGGCCAACTTAAAAAATGCAGTTTTGAGATAAACGCGTTTGAAGTTTCGAGTAGCTCGCTGCGGACCAAGCGGCCTTGTACTAAAATTCGAAAACCGAGATTTAGAGATTTTTCCCGGTCATAATTTTTTGGGACATCATTTTTGAGGTCTTAGGGGACTATTAAAAAAAATCGATTTTTCGAAAATTCTAGAGTGGCCTAACCCCTTATTATTGCTTATTTTTTTCCTGTCTAAATGTATATCCCGCCTTAAAATTGTTTTTTCCCCGGAAATTGATATTTTTTTACAGCTTACCATTTTCGTATTTTTCAAACTTTCAAAAATTATAAACATATTGATCATAACAATAGCAGTAGTAGCAGTTATAATACAATAATAATAACAATAATTTATACGAGCTGACAGTGTTTTTAGTTCGTTGCATGTAGGAAGACGGTTGAATAATACGAAGAGAAGCTGGTGGAAAATAAAAGCGACGAAGTACGAGAAATGAGAATAATGCAAGGGGGCGAAGGGGAACTCATCGCGTTTACTCGCGGTCGCGTGCGGCCTATTAACGTAAATCACGTGGGGCACCACGGTTTTTACCATAACTATATCAGTGTATATTTCGACATATGTGTGCTCGCGTGTGTGCATCATTTGCAGGATGCAGCGGTATATAACCGCATCTCGCACACCATAGTGGAAAGCATCAGCATCTCTCGGCTGCTATGTTGCATAGATCCGTTCGCACGAGCCCGCGAGTATCAGCTGTCGGACGACTTCCGTTTTTCGTGAAAGAACGCGACGGAAGACTTTATTATTAGAAGCGCGTGTACTCAAGAGTGCGAAGCCCGTCGTAAACGAGCCCAACTGTTACTCTTTACTGTGACAAATACGCCGTTCGTATCTTCACAACATCCATATGGACTTTTTCCCGGTGAGCCGCCCATACAAATTTGGAAAGGCCCTCAAAGGGTGGACCAAAAGGTATTTCGATTATCGAGCTGTCGCGCCGAGGAAGTGAGGAAAATGTTTTTTTTGGGAATCACGAAAAAAACGGAAGTGCAATTGTGTATTTAATTATTATTTATTATGGTTTTTGGGATTTTCGCTAAGGCAGCGTTTCACGAAAATGAAGTGAGTAAGTGAGGCGGAACACCACTGTGACGGATACAAAATATCGACTTTTTTGCATTTTTTCAAAGTATACATATTCAAGAATATGTGAAAAAAAATTGAAGTTGAAATCTTGAAAATTGACCAAGTTACAGACGATTTGGTGAGAGCAGGTGGCACAATGATTTACGTGTACTGAGACTTTTAATCGCGTTTTTACAAGCTTTTATTTAACTTGACTTTGTGAAATTTTGCAAAGATGCGTCTGAAAGGTGACGATTCAAAAGTTCATTTGAACCTAAAAGGTTCAAACTTTTGAAGATATAAACGCAAATGAAAGATGATTTGACTAAAAAAAAATAATATCCATAAAATTTTCAACTTTTCATGTAAAATTAGCGATATCTAATCATCCATATAAAATCACACTATCACACAAACAAATTCGTAGCCGACTGTGTTTGTATGTGAAAAGTTCATATGCAGCAATTAGTCGTAAGTTCAATCCCAATTATAGTCTTTGTTATTTTTTACAAGCATTCCATGTTCCTAACGTACAAACTCGTAAACTAGTAAACTACTAGTAACAACTTACTAGTAAAGTCAATTTAAGACTGAAAAGTAGAAAATAATTTGTGTGTAAAAAATATTGTTAAAAAACAAGCTTCTATTTATTGTACTAAATAGCAGAAAATGATTTTGTTGCGAAGTCACCTATATATGGCTATAAATAAAAGCTTGGGGCGTTCAAATTTAGACATATAATCTTTCATTTACATAAATCTGTTAACATATCAATCGTATTTAATTTACTGTAAAACAGCTTTGCATTTCTTAAATAAAAATCCTGAAACTTAGTATAAATGCGTGATAATAATTTCTCTAATTACTATGGTGTCAAATTAAATACGGTTCATGAAACTAAATTGATGAATTTATTGACCATCAAAAAAGTTGAGCGTCCCAAGCTTTTAATTATAGTCATATATAGCTGACTTGGTAAAAAAATTATTTTGTACTTTTTAGTACATTAAATAAAAGCTTATTTAAAAAAAATCACATTTAACGGCTCGCAATACGTAGCTGACTTGGTCAAAAAAATATTTTCTACTTTTTAGTACATTAAATAAAAACTTGTTTTTTTTTAAATATTTTTTTAACATATAAATTTTCACGACCTGGCCAGAATCATAACTCTAGCTATAACTGTCCGATTTTCGATTTAAAAAACAACAAAATTTCCATTATTGCAGTGGTACGTAGACTGTTTTTTAAATTTAGTATTTTTTTAGCTCCCGCGTATAAGTAGAAAAATCGCCAAAATTACACTTTTTTTAAATGCCCGCCATTTTGTGGATTTTTTTTCTTTGCAAAAACGGCTACCTTCAATGAGAACTACATTTATGGAGATTATAAAACTTTTTTATTTTTATTTTTCAGACCAACCATTGTCAAGTTATAGACCCAGCCGTTGGACCAAATTTTTATACAGAGGCTCTATTAAATCTCGAAAATGTTTTTAATTTCTAATTTTTTTAAATCAAAATTTGCACGAATTAAGTTCAATGTATGTTTAATAACACACCAGCTTTCCAAATCCGAAATAAATAATCTAGTAGACAAAAAAAATCGCAACCAATCACCTTTTTTCGTCCTGTCACAGTGGGGTTTTCCCTTAATGATTTTGACTAAATCCACGCACGTCGAATGTTCTCGTTACGTGCTACATAAATCGCAACTGATAATTGTTATTCCAGTCGTACGTTGGAACGCCATCTGTTCGATGAAGGGGCCGCGATTCACACGTTGTGAGATTTCCGCGAGATTGTCCTCGTGCACGCGCAACTTTCCGTATCAGAAATATGTATACATAATACCGATGCATACGTGGGAAACAATTCATCGTATGTGACTTGTTATCGGAATTGAAAAAATGTTTTCGAAATTTGGAAAATTAAGTATCATTGACTGAACAATCGGAAAGTAACGAGAAAAATAATTATTCAAGTACGTCAATGGATCAGCTGAGTTTCGAGATTTTTCAAATATTATATTATTATTACAATTTCCAATAGTTTATGAACGATACTACAGACCGACCGCAGCTCCTTTTTTAAACGCACCACTGCGTCGTATTTTCAAGAGGGCACGGGGAAACTGAGAAAAACCTACGTCGATACAGGCCCTATTTTCACTGAATTTTGACTGTGGGGCCGGGTTGAAATTCCGAACTCTGAATGATTGAAGCGCTCGAAACTCCGAAAGAATACTACCCCGAAAGATCAAAACTCCGAAAATCTGAATACCGTCAAAATAAGACGGCTATGGAAGATTTAATAGTTTCAAAAATTTGAATAAATCGACGAATTATTTCAAGAACTTTTTTTTTTATTAAGAAGTAATTTTTGGTCAATTTTGAAATTTGTCTAGACAATGTTATACGTTCTACATCATTTACAGTCAACTGTGTAGACTTTCGCTGGCATGATCTTGTCATGGGGGCCGGGTTGAATTTCCGAACTTTGAATGCTCCGACGGTTTAAAATTCCTAATTTTAATATTCCGAAATTACAAGTTTCGTCAAGATCACGCCAGCGAAAGTCTACACACTGTTTACACATTGACTGTAAATTATGTAGGACGTATAACATAGTCGAGACAAATTTCAAAATTGGCGTAAAATCATTTCTTAATAAAAAAAAAATTCTTGAAATAATTCGTCGATTCATTGAAAATTTTGAAACTTTTAAAACTTCCATAGCCGAATTATTTTGACGGTGTTCAGATTTTCGGAGTTTTGGTCTTTCGTGCGAAATTCTTTCGGAGTTTAGATCTTTCGAAGTAGGATTCTTTCCAAGTTTGAGGAGGGTTGAAATTCAAAACTTTGCATGATCACGACGCTCAAAACTCCGAAAGAATACTACCCCGAAAGATCAAAACTCCGAAAGAATTTTATACGAAAGACCAACACTCCGAAAATATGAACACCGTCAAAATAATACGGCTATGAAAGTTTTAAAACTTTCAAAATTTTCAATAAATCGACGAATTATTTAAAGAATTGTTTTTTCATAAACAGTGATTTAACGTCAATTTTGAAATTTGTCTCGAAAATGTCATACGTTTTACATAATTTACAGTCAACTATGTAGACTTTCGCTGGCATGATCTTGACGAAACTTGTAATTTCGGAACATTAAAATTAGGAATTTTAAGGGGTTACCCCCACGATTTTTTTTATTGCATTTTTTTGAAGTATAAGTATCTGAGAATATGTCCTGAAAATTTCAAGTCGATCCGAACAAAATTGACTGAGATATGAGCGTTGAAAGAGAAACTTTAAACGGGTTTTTCTCAAAATGGCATTTCTGAAATCGGCGACCAAGATTACTCGAACACTAATAAACCGATCTTCTTGAAATTTTGCAGGCTTATTTAATACATAAAAATGTAGTCTTTAATCGTTCGATTTTTTTTCGAAAAAAATGGCCGTTTTATAGCCAAAAAACGGCCGTTTTTTTTCGTTAAAATCGAACCATTAACTTTGACTGTCCGCCATTTTGTGAAAAATGAAAATTTTTAAAAATCCTTCGATTAAAGACTAGTTTATACTTATATTTGACTAAATCCATCCGCATTTTTTTTTCAGATGATCCACTTCGCCGCAATGTTCGTCACCGCAAACCGTGTATATAAAAACATTATTTCATTGACGGCCATTTGCCACTAAAAAATGTAATATTTTTCAATAAAAAAATTACTGAAAGTTCTTCAAGATGTGTTCTTTAAGATGGTATATTGATCGATTAAAATTTTTGTAGTTTTCTTTAAAAAATTCATGAAAAAGGGCTTTTTTTTGCGCTACAAGTGGGGGTAACGCCTTAAACGGTCGGAGCATTCAAAGTTCAGAATTTCAACCGGGCCCTCGCGCGTTTTGGTTTTCAATAGCATTTTTACCAGAGAAACGATTGCTCTTTAATTCAACAAAAAAAAGACCAAACTATTGGACTACAATGGAAGGAACGACTCGGATAAAGTGGCTCGAATGAATATAGATAGGGAATAATTAATCGTCCTCGATTCCGGCTCATTCGTATTGGTTAAATTCGTATTAGTAACATCCCGCGAAATTTTCTCATTTGTGGGGTGCCGAATCGGTCCGTTCGTTGTATCCTTTCGACGACGATTATTCGCGTCACGTATGTCGATACCCTCCCCCAACACTATTTATGCATCGCCCACGCAATTTTTTTCTGCATTGATTGCCAAACCGTAATTTCCAGCACACGTGATTATTTGAATGACGACAGCGGGGCGGGGGAAGCGGACGTGCATTTTGTGTTGACAGTGAACGGTTCAAATGAACGAAATGAATTAGCAAAGCTTTTTGTTCCACCTCACCCTATTTGTGAAAGTCGCTGATTAAAGCACTTCAATTTAAATACTGTTGCGTTCCTACACGTTACACCTTAATGATGTTTTTTTACGATCCTCATTTTCATGTTTGCTTATTCTCGATCACCTGGTATCAACGTGACAATCAAAATGAAAAATATAAATGTGTAAAATAAGGAAAAGGAAATTGCTTCATTGCGGTGGAAAATATTTCAGCGGTATCTTGCAAATATCTGCACATTGGGATATTTCATTTCTTGTCAAGGGAATGCTTACCTCAAGGATGAAAAAAAATCTTGATTATTATGCCTTGGACGGATAAAAAAAATTATTCGGAATTTTTTTTTTGGGACGGAGCTATGACGGTGGGTTTGAACGCGTTTTTCTCGAAGCTACATTTTTCGAAACGGCTTTGCGAATGGATTTTTTATTTTTCATAAGCAACAATTTTTTGTAAGCCTCTTCGGGGTTGGTAAGTAGTAAATAAATCTAGTTGTAAAAATGTTAAATAATATAAATATAGTAACAGTAAAAATTAATGCAAAATGTAAGAGTAGTAAATATACCTAGTTGTAAAAGTTGAAAAATCACTTTTTTTAAAATATCAATGCACTTTGATAGTACCTATATCATCTTATAGATATTCCCTGGAAGTTTCAACGTGATCGGATCAAAATTGTCAGATTTATAGGCTGTTTCTCGATTCTCAGATTTAACGCTTTTTTTCTCGAAAGTACGTTTTCAAAGTCGGTGAGCAAAATATCTCAAAAACTACAGCATCGATCTTTCTGAAATCTTTGAGGCTTTTTATAGACGTAGAAATATAGTATTTGATGGAAGGATTTTTTCCCCGATATACACTTTTCATCTAATGAACGAACAATGTCCATCTTTTTTTCGTGAAAATCGAGACTCCCACTTTGAACTCTCGCCATTTTTTTAAATTTGATATTTCGGAAATTCCTTCTATTGATCATAGGATAAATTAATATACTAACGAGATTTGTTTTTTTTTTTTTTTTATATTAGATAACCTGGTGAAGAAGAGTATTGCTCACCGCAAAAGACGTTTTCGAGAGGTGCTTCCTGGGCATCAGCTGTCGATCCATTATAATTATACATTTTTATACAAAAAAAATAACAGTGTTTTTCAGATGATACTTTTTTGAATACCTATTTTTCGTGAATATTCATCATTACGATTTTCTAAAAAATTCTAAAAATTCCTAAAAAATTCTAAAAAATTCTAAAAAAATTCTAAAGTTTTTCTAAGAAGTTTCTAAAAAATAAAATAGCTGTTTTCGACTGTTACAACTAGGCATACAACCCGTTAGATAAATGTCAATATTGTCCATATCACCTTTAGATAAGTGAAAGTATACTCAGATAAACGTCATTTCAAGGACCGTCCGGACGCCAAAAATTACCAACCGTCCTGAAAACAGCCAGATGGTATAACAGCCGGACGGATTTAAAATATATTGTCACCGCGAATGTGTATATGTGTGAGTAAACGTAATTCGACGATTAATCGTAACAATAATAATATAGCGAGATCTTTAAAACGTACCAATCGAGCTGTCTGATCGGCTGGAAGAGGCCTATTGGACTCTTTCGAGAAACTTGATGTTGTCGACTTTTTTTAAAACTATCAATTGATCAAATAGTCAGTCGATTTTTCCATTCAGATTGTCGATCGTTTCGCTCGAAAATAAAATTCGGTCGACTGGGCAAATTCGAGAAAATCAAACCGAAAAATATGAGAACAATCGACAGTCTGTAATTTCTTTACCTTGGAACAGAAAATATTTTCCTTTCCGTCAGAGCTTTCCAGCTTCGTTGATATTACCTTGGCGTCTTCATTTTATACCGATTCGAATAATTGGATTTTCCTCTTCGCGGCACCTTGATCATTATAAAATGCAATACCAACAATAACAAGATCGTGTTATTGTAAAAATAATTTTTTAAAATATGAGGATCATGGAGATACGGACCTCGGTATGAAAATAAAAACGATGAGATCTTGTCGATTCACATGTATTATTGTAATCTGTAGATAAGTCGGGATTAAGGCGCTTCGCCGATAATTATTTATCCTGCTGAGAATTGCTCAGAGATAAGGGTGGGATTATACGAACTCGAGGATCAATCTAAAAGCGAAAAATAGTCGTTCCCGCTCGCCGATATAGCAAGCTGTTGTACTCGAGTGCACGTGCACCGTGCTACAAGTCGAATTGTCATCTTCGCAGCTGCTGAACAAACTTATTAAGAACGCTAAACGCACTCGAGACGCTAAAAAAGACTATTTTCATGATTTTGTTTTTGATAGGTTTATATTATAGATATCGATATAAAAGTTGTTACACTTAATAAATACACTTTCGAAATAAATTTAAAAAATGTTATGTATTTATGTAACCCAAACAAACTTTAAGGGGCTATACCGATCGATCAAAATCGATAGTTAAATCTTTAAACGCGTTTTTCTCGAAATGAGATTTTTCAAATTTACTGACATTGTAACTCAAAGAGCAATTATCCGATTGACTTGAAATTTGGACTGAGTACTTTTGAATATATTTACTTTACAATGACGTAGGATATTTTTGATTGGATGAAAATTGACGATTTGGCATTGAAAAAAACGACCATTTTATAGGTAAGAAAACAGACTTTTTTTTCATAACAACGCCATTTTGTTAGATTTTGATATTTTTCGAAAATTCTACGTCATTGTGCAGGAAATACTTTCTAGTTTAACGACATTTTTTTTCTTTTTCGGTTTCAGCTACTCACTCGGGCGGAATTATGTCAGCAGTGGAGGAACCTTTTTTTTTGGCGCCTCGGAAGGCAACGCATAAGCCGCTTGAAACTTAATATTTTTCTATGAAAAAATTATGAAATATAGGTCAAATATAGCCAAATATATTCTTGATTTTCCGAAACATTTAATGGAGTACTTTTCATCCAAAAAATTCCCGAAAATCACCCAAATTTTCAGCGTTCATATTGGTATAGTCCCTTAAACGCGTTTTTCTCGAAACACCGTTTTTCGACGTTTGCTGTCAAAATCTTCGAAACTACTAAACCGACCCTTATGAAATTTTAACCACATATTCTTTAAAACTATAGCTATAACACATATGAAGGATTTTTAAAAAATTTCGATATTTACTATTTTTGTGCCAGAAACGGTGTAAAAACACGTTTTTTTCGAAAAATGTCCGCCATTTTGTTATTTTTGCATATATCAAAAATCGTATGATATGCGCTATGGCCATTAACATACTAAATTTAAAACCGTTTGATTTTTTTGTTTCGGATGATCCATCTCCGAGATTTCATCAACAGCGCAGACCTATAATTTTTTAGGACATTTTATGAACTACGATTTTCGTCTTTAAATAGTGACTAAAATTAATAACATTTTTTTAAATGTATTTCGAAATTGTATTTATTAAGTGTAACAAATTTTATACCAATATCTATAATATAAACCTATCCAAAAAAATCATGAAAATAGTCTTCTTTAGCGTTTAAAGTGAGAAGACCCCTTAACGGGTTACGTATCTCTGGAGGGGCCGAGTATATCGCCGTTTTGGGGCTTATTAAAAAAAGGTCGATCGTCGAAAATCATAAGAAATATCCACTATACATTATTTATTGTCATTTTGACTACATGACATTTTTTTAAACTTATTTAACAATAAATGATTCATATTTATGTACGTTTGCATAGTAGCTGTCCCATGGATTGATTGATGTGAACAAATTCAAGAAAATTCGTATAGACCAATGGTATATTCATAATCTGGCGAGACGACATTTTTTTATTAAAAAAAAATAACAAATTACCGCACTTTGTAGTGAAAATATTTTTCTCCTGCCGAATTTTGCGCTTAATTTCATAATTTCTTTTAAAAGCAAAGATTTCTTTTCCATTTTTGAGGCTTAGGGGATGTTTTATTACTAGTTTTGGCGGTTACCTGGTATTTTTTTAAATTCTTTAGAAATGGCAGAGATATGGCACGGTCGTCTTAACTGCATTTTCAAAACTGGCGTGACGTATAGCTAAAAAAGTAATCAACCGATTCTGATGAAATTCGGTATAAATCTTTCTAACCTTATTGTTTAAAACATGGACCTAAATGTTTTCGAAAAATTCAAGAAAAAGTATTTTTTTTAATTGCAACATGTAGCCATTTTTTTCAGAAAATTCAATCTTTTTGTTTCAAAGCCAGCACGAGCAAATTCATCGATTTTCAAAATTTCTCATTTTTTCGCGGTTCATATTCTGCGCATGAGTGTTAATGAAAAAAAAATATTAGAAAATATTAACATAAATATTAGAAATTAGAAAATAATAAATATTAGAAAATACCAAGTAACAGCCAAAAGTAGTAATAAAACGTACCGTAAGTCTAAAAAATGGCGAAGAAATCTTTTCTTTAAAAAATAAATCACGAAAATCAGCAATTTTTTCCTCGCCTAAAGGTATCTCCCCCTTAATAATATCTGATGCTGAGTACAGGAAAAATTGGCTGCTGTGAGGATTCTGCTCGAAGTCGAACGTTTAAAAAATTACCTTTCCCTATATATCTCTATGTGCATGTGTGTGTATTTATGTATATATTTTATTTCACGCGTAACAAACATATGCCTCGAAAAATAATTCTCGTTTAGAAGTGGTCCCGTGGATCGTACGAAGGATAAATAACGATTTTGGCGTACGAAACATGCAAGGTGCATTTGTTACGGCGATAGTGAACTGTGGACGGTACAAAATAAGGCTTGCACCTGTGACAATAGGAAAGAGATGGATGCGGGACGGGAAGACGTTCGGCAATGACGCGGATCCGAGTCCGCAAATGATTTAACGATCCACCGATAATAACGCCCGTTAACAAATTCGAACTTTTCGTGCTTGGGTTGTCAGTTGTACAGTGGGTAAAAAAAAGTATTTTTACACGTCGTTTTTTTTCAAATTATCCAACGAAAAAATAAATGCTTTATTAAGTAACTGTGTTCGATAGTTTATCCTGAATATACAGGGTGTCCGTTTGCAAAAGTCTTGGGAAACACGAACAACCAAATAAAGCCATATTAACAAAAGTTTCGTGTGAGATGTACAAATACTTTTTTAACCCACTGTATATTGCTATTGCTTATGTTTAAAAAGAAGGAAAAAGGCCTGTATTTTATTTTGAATTTGTTTTCGTGGTCACGATATGGACGTGCGCTGCATGCGCGCATGAATTTTGAAAAAGAAATACAGAGACGAAAAAACGGGTTACTGTTTTATAAGTTAATGCGGGACAACACTGGGGTCTGAATTTTTTTTTTGCACTTCCTCGATGTATACTTATTCGAGAATATGTGGAAAAAAATTCAAGTCAAATTATTGGAAATTGGCCAAGTTACAGACGATTTCGTGAGAGCAGGAAAAAGCAATGATTTACGTATACTAAAACTTTCAATCGCGTTTTTCTCGAATTGACTTTTCTCGACCTGGCCGGAATCATAACTCTAGCTATAATTTTCTGATATTTAATTTTTTTAATGTCCGTAATCCAGTAGATATTGTTATACGTAGACGTTTTTTTTTATTTAGTATTTTTTAAGGCCCCGATTATAAGTAAAAATTTCGTCAAAATTAGACTTTTTATGAAATGCCGGCATTTTGTCATTTTTCTGCTCGAAATGAATCGGCCATTTACAATAAGAACTACATTCATATAGATTAGAATACTTTTTTATATTGATTTTGCAGACTAACCACCGTCAACTCATCGATTTGGCCCTTGGATCACATTTTTCATACAGAGGCTCTATTATATCTCAATAACGTCGTTAATTTTTTATTTTGACAAACAATAATTTACACGAAATAAGTTCAATGTATGCTTAATAACATAGTTTTTTTCCAAACGCCAAATAAATTATCCAGTAGACAAAAAAAAATCGGGAAGCACGACGTTTTTTTCGATCTGTCAGAGTTGTGTCCCCCCTTAACTTTAGAAAGCCATGTGTTTTGTGGCAGTTCGTGAAAAATGAATACTATTAGTTGCAAAATTTTGTCCCGCTTTGATTTTCGTATAAAGGGATCAGATCTGAATTAACTTCATTTATATATTATCCACCCTTGCTACTATTTACATAAATCGGATATGATCATGATTTTTATAGTATTAAAACTTTCATTAAATATCGCAGAAAATCGCTTTTCCGTTGCGAACTTCGCGAGCACATGCTTGAAATATTCACCGCGTCATTGTAATTAGCGAAGGACATTTTAGGGATGAGCTAAAAAGAAAGCTGAACATTGATCGCAATATAAAATATATTGAAAATAAATTACTTATTAAAAGTAGTTTACAAATGACACAATTTATTGAGTAATGGCTCCAATTTTATTCAACTATATTTCGAGGACTCGAGTTGGCAATGGAAATGAAAATCGGATTAATCTTATCACGACGAAGTTTTAAATAACAATTGTTTATTTATTGAACACAATTTACTCATTGAAAGTAATTTACAAATTACGCAACTTATTGAGTAACTCCTCCAATTCTATCCAACTATATTTCGAGGACTCAACTTGTCAATGAAAATAATAATCGGATTTCTTATCATGACGAAGTTTTTAATTAACATTGTTTATACGTAGCAATTATTTCTAGCCACTTGCAGGATCGAACGGAGTGCATACGACATCGCAAGGTTGGCTCTTGGCAATGACGTGGAAAGAATGAAAAAGATGTTTAGTATTCTTGGATATGAGTGCACACGTGACCATCTGTGATGGCACGGCTGAAACAACCGATGCAGACAAATTTCATCGTAATTTTTGTTTTGTTTTTCCGTTACGCGGAAAAACCTCACACTTTTCAATTCACGTCTTTGCTTCTCGTTATATTTTTCGAGACGACGTCTTGTTTTTCAGAGCTCGTAAAAAAAACAAGAGCCCCAAAGAGGCGAGAGCGAGCGAGAGGGAGCATGAGATTGCTGCAAAACAGATGAGATGAAAGGAGTTCTCTGTTGGGCCAGTGAAGCATTGGCCTCGGATGAAAAAAGAGTAGAGACACGAGCTTCATAATGTGCGCCGAGGATCCTGCGTTTTCCTTGCATCTCCCCCCCCCCCCCCTCACTGCTCTTCTGTCTCTTCTCGGGAATTCCTGAGCTGAGGTTTCCCATCTGGCCAAGGGGTAGAAAAGATGGCATGGTTTCACTTCCCTCGGAACAACCAGCAAACAGGGAAACCCTTTGTGGGTCTTTTGATTTATTCTACATCCCTACGGATTGTGTCAGCCATTTTTATCTGGTTGCAACAGTCATTGGAAACCTCTTGAAGAGCCATGCAGTCAAAACCTCTCAGGCCACTATTATAGTCGAGTAAAAGAGACGAAAACCCAGCACTTTTACGCGTAGAGTGAGCATTTTTTACTGAACCTAGATAGTTGCACACTAAAAGTGACACCAATGAAATTTTACTCCTCAACTCGTCCCAACCCTAAGATGTAGGGATTGAAAACTTTAAAATCGCCGTATCTCGATAATTAATCGCCCGAACAAAAAATGTTTCAAACAAAAGTTGTTAGGAATAATAAAATACGTATAAAGTTTTCTTATGTTCAATCCTCTATCTTCGAAAATAGCGGCACATAATCGGTTTCAAAATTCGGGTTTGCTTTACATCCTCAGCGAGAGCACCACTGACCCAGGCCTCGACGCTTCGTATCTATATATATACGCGCTGAGAGTAGAGGGAGCGTGGCTGCGAGTGCGAGCGGTACGGACACATAGGATGTCTCTTTTTTCAAGTGGTGCGCAACTAGAAAATTCACTAACTTTATGACGTTAAAACGGACATTGAAAAAGGCTTAACATTTTTTTTCTCTCGCTAGAAATATAGAAGAACTTATCCTTATTCGATGAATATCGCTTATTTTTAAATACATAAATATGTTTTATGATTTTCTAATGATGTACTGTCTGCGCATCAACACCGAATTTTCTAAACGTTTTTGTGCCGCTATTTGTAAAGATAGGGGGTTGGACGTCAGATAACTTTATACGTATTTTATGATTCCAAACATCTTTAGTTTGAAATATTTTTTGATCGGGCTATTCATTATCGAGATACGGCGATTTTTGAGTTTTTAACCCCTATTTCTCAGGGTTGGGGTGAATTGAGGGGCAAAATTTCATTGGGGTTACTTTCAGTTCGTAGGGGGCTATACGAGTGTGACACTTTCAAAAAATCGATTTTTGTTGCCTATTTCGACAGTTTATACCTTCAAGAATGTCAGTATCATTTATATATATATAATTTATATCAATATCATTTTATCTTGCAAAAATCGATAGTTAAATCTTTAAACGCATTTTTCTCGAAATAAGATTTTTCAAATTTGCTGACATTGTAACTCAAGGAGCAATTATCCGATTGACTTGAAATTTGAACGGAGTACTCTCGAATATATTTACTCTACAATGACGTAGGATATTTTTGATGAGATGAAAATTGACGATTTGGCATTGAAAAAAACGACCATTTTATAGTCAAGAAAACAGACTTTTTCATAACTACGCCATTTTGTTAGATTTTGAAATTTTTCGAAAATCCTACGTCATTGTACAGGAAATACCTTCCAGTTTAACGACATTTTTTTCCTTTTTCAGTTTCAGCTACTTAATCAGCCGAAATCATGTCAGCAGTGGAGGAACTTTTTTTGGCGCCTCCGAAGGCAGCGCATAAGTCGCTTGGATATCAATATTTTTCTATGAAAAAATTATGTAATATAGGTAAAATATAGCCGAATATATTCTTAATATCCCGAAACATTCAATGGAGTACTTTTCTTCAAAAAAATTCCCGAAAATCACCCAAACTTTCAGCGTTCACACTGGTATAGCCCCTTAACCATCTAGCTTCAGGAAAAAATTGTAATTTTACGGCAAGAAGTGAAACATTTTTTTGAACAAAATACAAATTATTCGACCTAACTAAAGTATACTTCAATAAAGTATTCTCAAACATCATCTGGAATGCACATAAATCAACCAAAAGTCGTTAAAATCCAATAATTTCTGCTGATCGTAACTGGCTTGCCTTTTTTCGTTTTAAACATTTTTTAAATCTTCTTTCCGGTCGCTTCTTTATCCTTTTCCTGGTATTTTCTAGCATTTCGCTGCGGGTGGTTTTCCGCGTGTTGGCCATCTGGCTCGGCGAAATGCGTATGTAAGAACCCAGTCCCGAGCCAGACCCCAAAGCAGCCTGTTCCTTATATATACCGAGTCACTAATTGGGGAAACTTTCCGGGCGGGAAAACCCTGGTGCGTTGCTGCCTGTGAATTAGAATAGGATCAATAAGTTTGGTCTTGACATACATTTGTACTTTTGTGAGATGGAGGTCGGTAATCATGGTCAAAGCCTGGAAGACGATACGACGGTATTTATCTAGCGAGGCAACGCTATCGCATATTCCATTGGATATGCAACGGTGTGACATTCGCAAACAGTTTTCTTCAACTTACAGATATGCATTGTACAAAGGGCAGACTTTCATCATGGAGATGTCATTTGAGAATGAATCATTAGTGTCGTTTAAGGAGAGATATACACCTCGATGGTCGAGGTCGAGGATTTTGAAGCTATGAACATTCCGTCGACCGTAGAAGACCTACACTATGGGTATGGTATCGATGATTCCATGTAAGTTGACAAATTTCATGATTCATTCATTCCCAAATTTTCAAACGCGTTTTTCTCAAAACCACGTTTTTCAAATCGGTACCGAAAATTTCTCGAAAACCAATGAACCGATTGCCTTGAGGTTTTTTTTGATTATTCTATACACCATTATCTAGTACTTGTCATGAGATTTTTTTTCCGTTACTTAGTTTTTGTTTTATAAGCCAAATAATAATCAATTTTTGGCCCAAAAATCACTATTCATGTTCAAACGTCCGCCATTTTGTCATAAATCGATATTTTCAAAATCGGCTATGACAACTACTAGATTATAGTATCTAATTTAATAATCTTTTTGGTTTTTTTTTTTCAGATGATTTTTGACGAAACGCCAGTGGGTACCGTATATGCAGATTTTTTTACGACGCTCCAAGGATCATACAATATCCTTGTATATTTTTGATATTTTTAAATAAAGAAAATAAAACATATTTTTGAATGTATATACTTTTGGATAATTAAAACCCCAATCCGAAATTTCGAATAGTTTTCCTTGAAAAAGTTGACAAAAATGACCTTCTTCCGGCTCCTAAGTGTATACCTCCCCTTAAATGAAGTTTAACGTCTTGTCGGTAAATAAATTGATAGGTAAACTATCCAAGAATATATTTACAAAGTTACAGAGTAATCAATGGTAAATATTTTCGAAGATACAAGGCCAAAAGCAGAGAACCCATTGATATTTCCTCCTATTAAAAACTTTGAAGTGCGTTTTCTCCAGTTTTCATTTTCACGATTTTTCCAAATTGGCGGGCGTGATAGCAAAAACACTAAACGACCTATTGAATGGAACCAAAGTTTATTTTCTTCAGTATAAAAATCTCTTCTAAGTGAATTTTAAAAGTCGTTGAAAAAGTCTTTTAAAATCATTTTTATAGCACGTTAAAGTATTTTTTTGAACACATTTTTTTTCAAACCTGAGAAAAGTTATAATTTCACGATTTTTTTAGCTTTTTCTTAATTCACCCAGAAGAAAAAAATATGACAATTGAATTTTTTTGGCTTTTTTGTTTCAGTCAAGAATCACGAGCTGCATCTTTCCCGCCGATTAGGCGCACATAGGATAAGGCTGATAATTGTTGTTCCGTGTTGAATTTGTTTTTTATACATTTAAAATATACATGAAAAGATACTTCAATGTGTACTGGGCTCAATTGCTTTTTTTATCGCTTCTAAAAAAATTCCCGCAAAAACGCTTTTTTCGGACCTTCTAATTCAGGCTCCCGCCTTAATCCGTTAGGCGACTGTGACGAACCGAAAATCAAGGTTACTTGAGAAAATTATTTTGAAGGAATAAGCAAGATGATTGACAAAATCGTTTAGGCGTTTATTTGTATGGATATTACCAAAGTTGTGTACGAAATTTCATTTAAAATATGAATAATTGAGGAAGTTATAAACAATCTCGTGAAGGACCTTAGAACGTCTAGGAATACTTGATTTTGGTAACCCGGTTAATCGCAAACAAAAAAAAAATTCTTGAAATAGATAATTTTGCCTAAGACTTGACCAAGCTTTTTTTGCTATCGTGTTTCAATCGTCAAATTTCTTTTCCTTCAATTTTTCGAGGAAAATGACATCATTATTGTTGAAAAAATGTCAAGAAAAACGCCGGTCAAGACTAAACTACTGATACGCTGAACAAGTGTACCAAATTTCAGGTAAATCTATTTATTAGATGTCGAGAAATCGTGTACACCGTTTTGACAAACATAGTTTCGAAAAAAACGCGTTTGAAGTTTCACGAGCAGTTCTATCGTTGTAATCACGCGTTTACCTTCAATTTGAGATTTTCGCATCACATATTGGACCTTTCTCTTCAATTCGAGTTGCCTCAAGCGACGAGCGAGCGTTCGTCATTTTCACAGTAGCCTAACCTCTTAATTGAGATGTTGAAGTAAATTGACGAAGTAATGAATATAGAATAAAAATCGAATAAATATTGAATGAAAATGTCCTTCTTTTGTACGTGACGGCGGTAATAAAATGAGAGAAAAATCATTCTCATAAAATTATGATAACTTATTTTTCACTTCGAATCTGTCTTGCTCTGATTGCATTTATGAAGTGATTGTCGTTATAGTTACTGCCCAATTCATCAAGTGCACGATAACTCGAGAGTAGTAACATTAAACACGTGTTTCGATGTAATACATGGTTCATTAAATCGAGCGGTGGTTTTTTTAGCAACAAAAAAAGCCACGAGAATCATGAACGAGTGCTGCATTATTCAGGAGAGAGAGAGAGAGAGAGAGAGAGAGAGAGAGAGAGTCTGCTCGTGAGTAAGAAGAAGGGATATTGGAATGAAGAGTGCTCTCTTCGAGTGCCCGAATCTTTTTCTTCTTTCCGTCGAATCTCTCAACGACCACTTTAGTCCTTTTTTTCGTTAATTTTTCCCAGCGACCACGAGACCAATGTGACTGCGCGCCACTCGCGTTTTTTTGTTGTCTTTTAATCAGCAACACTTTCTCACAGGAATGAACAGATATCGCAAAGAGACCCAGACCACGCACAGCAACGTCAGCAAAACCAATGAGAATGAACAAGGTACTTGGTTCTCTTGCACTCTCCTTTCACTTTTTTACTGCATTTCTTTACACGCTGCACGAGAAAGACGTTCGTTCAGTGCCGATAAATATTTCCGACACATCGAAACAAATGATTAACTGCCTTTGCCGAATTATTTATTTTTCTAGCGTCCCTTCGTGTGCCATTGCCATGGATTCCCGTTAACTTTTACTTTGCATTTTTCGATTCGCGATTTCCAATTCCTCATACAGCTCATTCGAGTTTTGCCCACGGGCCAGTCTCTGCCGATGCACTACTGGGTCACATTTTCACGAGGGCACAGGGAAACTGAGGAAAACCTGTGCCGATACGGGTGGCTGTAGGTTACTGAGCCCCAGTTGTGTTAGCATCGGCAGTCAGTGAAACTGCCTCCCACTCAGCAGCCGGCGCGAAAGCCAATGCACGGCCGAACGGTCACCCATCCGAGTATTGGGCAAGGGCAACTCTACATGGCGCTGGAGATCGCCGTGACCGAATAATCCATTTTTTCTTACTTTCAAACAAACCAAGTATGCAGTTCGTTGCAAAAGAGCATGAAAAAATGTTTTACGGGCTACATCTACCTTGGTGAGTCAAACAATTGCATTTCCAAAAACATTTTTATTTGATAGTATTACCTTTTAGGTACATTCGGTGAAAATTTCATTGAAATATTCCTAAAATTGAATGAGCTACAGCTTCTAATAGTCGACGTTTTTCTCGAAACACTGGGTTCAATGTCGGTGGACATGATATCTCGAGAACCACTCGATGGATTATTTCCAAATTCATAGGATATACGATGAGAAATATTTAGAGGTCGTTGACGATCTTACTATTTCAAATTCGATCTTCATTTTTTTATAGTTACGTAAAAATGACGACTTTTTTCATTGACTTTGTTTGCTTGAGTTTCGATTCGTCGTTAGGTTGTTAAATATAATGATTTTAAAAATTTCCGATCGTCAATGACTCGTATTTATTGTTAACTTCAATAACCCGTTTGGCCTTTAGATGTCGGATGAACCGTTTAAGCTGGAGAGTGTCCACCGCCAAATGTCACGAAACAAATTTTACAATCTTCCGGCGACCATGTCTTTGTTGTTGTTCTGTATTTCTTGGTGATTTTTTTTACAAGCTTTTATTTAACTTGACTTTCTGTGAGATGCATAACGGAAAATCGATATTCCACGCACTTCCCGACTATTTAGAGCTCGGAAATTTTGCAAAAATGCATGTAAAAGGTGACAATGCATGATTCAACTTAAAAAAAAATCCATAAAATTTTCAACTTTTCATATAACATTAGCGATATCTGATCATCCATACAAAAACTCACTAACGCATGCAAACAAAATTCGTAGCTGGCTGTGCTTGTATGTGAAAAGTTTATATGCAGCGATTAGTCGTAAATTCAATCTCAATTACAGTATATGTCATTTTTTACAAGCATTCCATGTTCCTAAGTTACAAACTCGTAAAATAGTAAACTGCTAGTAACAACTAACTAGTAAAATCAATTAAAGACTAAAAAGTAGAAAATAATTTATATGTAAAAAATGTTAAAAAAAACAAGCGTTTATTTAATGTACCAAAAAAAGAAAATAATTTTGTTTACCAAGTCACCTATATGTGACTATAAATAAAAGCTTGGGGCGCTTAAAATTTAGACATATAATCAACTGTATTTAATTTACTGTAAAACAACCCTAGATTTCTTCAATAAAAACTCCTGAAACTGAGTATAAACGTGGGTGATAATATTTCTCTAATTACTATTGTGCTAAATTAAATTTTGTTAATGAAACTGAATTGATTGAATTTATTAAACACTTAAACTCCTGTTGAGTGGGGCACTCAACAGGTTGAGTGCCCCAGGCTTTTATTTATAGTCACATATAGGTGACGTGATAAGAAAATTATTTTCTACTGTTTGGTACATGATATAAAACCTTTTTAAAAAAATATTTTGTTTACATTTAAAGGCTCGCAATATGTACCTTTGTGTTTAAAAAAATCCATTTTTTTTCAGCAATTGATTCCCAACAAAAATCGTAATTTGGCGATTTTTTTCGGGCCTCTAGGTAGATGAATATTTAACGATAAATAACAATTGTCGTAACGACGATTATTTCGAATGACAATTATATCACTCATAATTCGGGCAAGATTTTTTTTTCTGACATTTGAACCTCGTATACTCCTAATGGGTGTCTGGTGTGTCATCACCTGGTCAAAAAGTGATGAAATGGAAAAATGATGGGGCCTTTCCAGCGCGAGACCGGAAAATCGGAGAATTTCAAACATCGAGACTCCGCTCTAATTTTTCACGCTCGTCCACACGCTTTTCGTGCCTTATGGTGTCTCTCACCCGTGCCGTTTTCCGTTCCGGGACGGCGTTCTATATTTACTTATAGTTCTCCCTGTGATGCGGGAAGAGTAAGAGATCTTCGTGCAACACATACGGGGGCGTTGCAACGTGTGTCGTTCACCCCATTACAAAAGAGTCGCACGTGCTCTATTTTACTCTTCGTAAATTCTCGCTCTCTCTTTCTCTCTCTCTCTCTCTCTCTTTCCGTCATCCAAAATACCGAAATTACCCCCCGGCACTATTTGTTACTAGTTGGTCTCTTCGATGGCAAATTCTTCGTTAACGATCGCCCCCATACTCGTTTTCGACACACGTGGTTTTTTACACGTGTATACGGTACCCTCATCGATCTGCCCATTGCCCTCCTCGATTAACCACCTTGACTTTCGTCCATTTTTCCCCACTAATCGCAAGCCACTAGAATTCGACGTGGAGTCGAAAAATTGTAGACATTTTTTTATTTCCCTTTCGTGAATTTGTGCCATGTTGAATCGTAAATTGAATTTTGATTTGAATGTTCGTGTTCAATTAATTTAATGAGGGAATGCGAAATATGCGGCTATTGTTATTAGTACTCGGAAGACCGAACGATGATCGATAAGTGAAGCTAAGAGCATTGATTTAAAAACCATTTTATGTGATTTCCAGAGTTTGTTTGGGTTAATTAAAGGGTTAGGCCACTGATACGGGTATAAAATCATGTGCGAATTTAACAATTTTCTTCGTATGAAAAAGTGACTCATGAAATGAATTGCGCATCTATTTAGTATGAATATCTAGCTGTTAGAAAAAAAATATATTTTTTTTCGATGTACGAAATGGCCGACTACTGATATTTTCTCTTGTTATCTTTTTTTTAGGCGCTCCGCGGCGTGACATTTGGCATCCACAATTTTTTGCCTAGAACAAAAAACAAAAATTCTCGCCAATCTACATTAGAATACCTAGAGAAGTACGTACGGAATTTATAAAATGTTGTTTTTTTTTCACAAGTTGTAGGTATTTGAACTTAAGATGTGAAATTTCAGTGAAAAATTTCGTTATAACTGCTCATAAACTGCTCATAAAATGAAAAGTTTTCGATTAATCAGAAATTCCGCACGTCCTTCTCTGCGAAATGCAATTAGGAACATAACTGTAAAATTTGAAGTAAATCGAGTGAAAATTGTCGAAGTTATTTGTCACGCCAATTGGAAAAAAGCTGTTTCGAGAAGTTTCGAGTAGTCGGCCATTTCGTACATCGAGAAAAAAAATATATATATTTTTTCCAACAGCTTGATATTCATACTAAATAGATGTGTAATTAATTTTATGAGTGAATCACTTTTTTATACGAAAAAAATGGTTAAATTCGCACATGTTTTTATACCCGTTACTGTGGCCTAGCCCCTTAAAATCAACATAATTAATAATATGAGATGAGTTTATTATAATATCGATAGAATAGTTAATTGATATTGCGTATGGTGTTAATATCAATATCAACTATTCATTAATATAATAATATTTCATTGAATTTAATATTATAGTTATATTAAGGCGAGACACCGCCTTAAATTTCATACGATTATAAACGAGATTATGTACATTATACGATTATAAACTTTTTTCATTTTTATTTTTCACACCAAACATTGTCAAGTATCGATTCGGTCGATGGATCACTTTTTTTGTACAGAGGCTCTATTATACCTCAATATTGTTGTTAATTTTCACTTTTTTCACTAAACTAAACTAAACGGAATAAAATCCATATATGTTTAATATCATACCTTTTTGCCAAATTCCAAATAAATAATCTAGTAGACAAAAAGGGCTTATTAGTAGCGCCTCCGAGCGCTCCAAAACTTACGAAAGAGTTTAGACGTTAAAAATAGCAATTCCGAGTCGTTGTACAAAAATTATACAACGACCTAGAAAATGAAGACCTTCTATCGCAATGCCTCGGTGTGGACACCCGGAATTGAACTGAGAAATTCAATTTCGTCGTGTGGACAACAGTTCCTAAACCCGTTTTGAAACTTTACACACGTTTTTTTCGAAACCACGTTTTTTAAATCGGTAGAACGAATAATTCAGGCAGTTTTCATCCGATTTGAAATTTTTACTGTAGCTTCTCAGATAGACATTCGAAAAGGTACCTTCGATTTTCAAGGTTCGCCAATTATTTCCGTTTTCATAAACAGATTAAGCCAAGTTTTCGGCCGATTTTTTTTTAAATTAAAGGTGATGCCATTTGGCGAAAAAACCATATTATTTAAAAATCGTGTGTACTTCGCTAGAAAAAATAATGTAAATGCCGAATTTAGAAAAACGTTTTCGGTGCTGATGCATAAATGTTCGTCCTCTCGCAGAGTGCCTAAAAAACGTTTCTGGTGTCGATTGAGTGGCCATTTTGATTTTTTTTTTCATTAAAACTAGTTTTTCGTATACGTCAACACATGTAGCATAAGTCCTCCAAACCTCATTCATTTGCTTCATCAGTACAGAAAAAAAAACAAAAATTTGAAAAAAGTTCCAATTAAAGAATAGCACAGTGTGTGCAATTTAGTACCGTAAAACGGGGCTACTTTGAACAGGTTTTGGAAGTTTTTTGTAGGTAACTTTTTTTTAATATTCTAGATACCAACTTTTCCTGCCCCAATTGAACAGTGTGTCCTTTGGCTATCAAATGTATAAGAGAGTCACGCTCCACCTCACAATTTGACATATACATTTTTTAACGTGTCAAAGTAGCCCCGAGTGTGGGCCTCCTTTGACAGGGCATTGAAATGCAACTTATGTCAATGATTAAGGGATACTTTGGAATAATTTTCATTAAAAAATGTATTATTTTATGCATTATACATGGAATTAAATGAAAAACAACGATTTTTTATAACCATATTGTCATAGTTATTAAGGCAGCAGAACTCGAACAATAGTCATCCAATCGACTTGAAATTTTAACTGTAGCTTCTTAGATTGCTGTAACAGTCAAGTCCGAGCGCTTTTTTCGATGAATCGAAAATTGTAAAAAATATGTCAATTTTGAGATGAAAATTATGGTCGAAAAAACGAACTTTTTTTTTAACACGTCTCTATTTTTCTTTTCATTATTTTTTAATTCCTCCCGTACTTGACTGCTAAAAATAATATAATTAAAGAAAATATTTTATTCTTCGCGCTCTGTCAAAGTAGCCCCAAAAACTGTCAAAGTTACCCTGAATGTCAAAGTAGCCCCGTTTTACGGTATCTCATTAATATATATCTAATTAATATATTTTATAGTATTAGGAAATTACATAAAATCTTATAATTAACTTTATTACCATTATAATTATTATGTAGATGAATCAAAATTATTGTATCTAGCGTTAGGCTTATTAAGGGGTCAGTCCACTCTGAATATTTCAAAAAATCGCAAGCAAGCAAGACTTGAAGTAATCGACGATGATGAGCAATCAGAACGGATTTTGTACGGTGCAGATATTGCCGATTGAGTTTAGGTAAGAGTTTTCCATAGTATAAACTTCAAACGCGTTCTTCTCGAAACAACGTTTTCAAAATCTAGCTCCATCGTATCTCAAAAACTAATAAACCGATCCTCTTGAAATTCGAACCACATATTGTAAACATGATTCGCAACAAGATGAACCTCAATGGTTTTAAAATTTTTATCTTTACTCTTTTTTTCGAAAAACTGCAAAAAACGCGTTTTTAAAATACTTTTTCCTTTTTTCATCTGCCGTTTTTTTATATTTTTATAAAACTTTATATCCGAGGGTCATTTTGTAGCTGGTGTCATACTAAATCTAATGGACTTTGATTTTTTTGTTTCAGACAAGCCGTTGCCGAGTGGTGATGGAGCTACCTAGCCCACCTATTTTTGAGGCGCTACGTTAAACTGTAGTTTTTGTACTTAAAAATGAATAAAAATGAATAAATCTTTTTAAAATGTATTTCAAGACTTTATTTATCAAGCCCAACAACTTTTATATTCATATCTTTTATAAAATCCTCAAAAAAATCGCGGAAATAGCCTTTTTTCGTGGCTCCAAAGTGGACTGGCCCCTTAACACTCAAATAGTGCAAAATTTTCTCCCGTCCCGCCGAATTGGCATCAAAGTCGAAAAGTGTATCACGGAATTTGACGAAAGTGATCCCCCGCGTCGACAGGTCGAGGTGGTCTTTTCCGATTGAGTAATGTGATTACGGGGGCACGATGTTCGGCATACGGGGCTGCGTGCAGAACGAGAGGTTCGGCATAGGAACGATGTCCCGTCTGTGTGTGTGTGTACGTGTGTGTGTGCTGGCGCCCATCTGTTCGATCAATTACTCGCTCGCCCCCTTATCAACGTATGGCTATAGATATGCAATGCATATTGACACGCGCGCACCCTCGTTTTTTTTTCATACTCAAATGAGCACTCACAGCCCTTTTACGGGTGATGCGCTAGGGAGGCTGCTCATTTTGAAAGTTTCGAAACAGGAGCCCTGCAATAATACAACATACAAGAGTGTAAAAGCTGCGAAGATCTAATTTGAAAGAAGGAGAGGGCAAGTTTTTCGTACTTTTACAGGGGCGCTGGTTTCTCGCGGGGAAAATAAATCGGAGAGGGCGAGAGATTAGATTAGATTAGGCTTATTGGTACATTGGGACGAGAATCTCCTCGGACACGCAAGCATCATTTTCCGACCGATGCAATAAATAAAAATAGAGTGATATACAATAAAAGAAGAGTGACTCGATGCAAAGCAAGAGAAAAAGTCGTTCCATATAAACCAAACACGAAAATTAAGAGAAAGAAAGAGAGAGATTGGTTGATTGAATAATTGATAGTTTAGTATGCCTTGGTAACAACCTTTGGACTAAAAAATACATATAAAGTATTAACAAAACTGCTAAAAAATTACGAATAGTAAAATAAGTATTAGCGCAAAAACGTAACATGATAAAATATAAAAATAAAGAATAATTAAATGTAGTATATGAGACAGAGGAACATAATGTAAAAGACAGCTGTATAAAACAAAACAAAGCAACATGACAAAGCAAGGCAGAGAAGTTGTATAAGGCAAAATATAAATGCAAAATGGCAATACCAAACAACGCAGAGAAGTTACATAAGGCAAAAACCGAAAACCCAATGAGGGAAGCTATATAAAGCAAAAAACTATAAACGCAACTATAAGCAAATGGAGAAAGAGAGAGAGAGAGAGAGAGAGAGAGAGAGAGAGAGAGAGAGAGAGAGAGAGAGAGAGAGAGAGAGAGAGAGAGAGAGAGAGAGAGATTGATTGATTAAGGCGTTACCCCCACTTGTAGCGCAAAAAAAAGGCCTTTTTCATGAATTTTTTTAAAGAAAACTACAAAACTTTTTTAATCGATCAATATACCATCTTAAAGAACACATCTTGAAGAACTTTCAGTAATTTTTTTATTGAAAAATATTACATTGTTTAGTGGCAAATGGCCGTCAATGAAATAATGTTTTTATATACACGGTTTGCGGTGACCAACATTGCGGCGAAGTGGATCATCTGAAAAAAAATGCGGATGGATTTAGTCAAATATAAGTATAAACTAGTCTTCAATCGAAGGATTTTAAAAAATATTCATTTTTCACAAAATGGCGGACAGTCAAAGTTAATGGTTCGATTTTAACGAAAAAAAACGGCCGTTTTTTGGCTATAAAACGGCCATTTTTTTCGAAAAAAAAATCGAAAGATTAAAGACTATATTTTTATGTATTAAATAAGCCTGCAAAATTTCAAGAAGATCGGTTCATTAGTGTTCGAGTAATCTTGGTCACCGACTTCAGAAATGCCATTTTGAGAAAAACGCTTCTAAAGTTTCTGTTTCAACGCGGATTCTTCTCTTTCAACGCTCATATCTCAGTCAATTTTGTTCGGATCGACTTGAAATTTTCAGGACATATTCTCAGATACTTATACAAAAAAAAAAATGCAATAAAAAAATCGATTTTTTTTCAAAATCGCAAGTGGGGGTAACCCCTTAATTGATTGATAGTTCAGTATGTCTTGGTAAGAACCTTTAGGCAATAAGATACATATAAGGTATTAACAAATACAGTAAAAAATAACCAATAGTTAAATTAAAGTGTAAGCGAAAAAACGTAACATGGTATAGCGACGAAGCCACAAGGTACAAAAAATAATATAGCAAAAAGTAGCATAAATATAGGGTGCGAGATAAAATATAAAAATAAACAATAATTAAGTATAATATATGAGAAAGAGGCATAACATAGTAGAAAGAAAAAAGTTATATTAAACAAAACAAAGCAGCATGGCAAAACAAGGCAAAGGAGGTATACAAGGCAAAAAGCTGAATAAAAAAAATTAAAACGCAACTGTAAGTAAATGGAGAGCAAAGAGAAAGAGAGAGAGAGAGATTGATTGATTGATTGATTGATTGATTGATAGTGTAGTACGCCTTGGTAAGAACCTTTAGGCAATAAGATACATATAAGGTATTAACAACTACAGTAAAAAATAACCAATAGTAAAATAAAAGTGTAAGCGAAAAAACGTAACATGGTAAGCGAACAAGCCATAAGGTAAATAGAATAACATAGCAAAAAATAGAAAAAATATAGGGTGCGAGATAAAATATAAAAATAAACAATAATTAAATTAACAATAAACAAAAATCAAAAAGCTATATAAAACAAAACAAAGAAGAATGGCAAATCGAGGCAAAGAAGCTATATAAGGCAAAATATAAATTCAAAATGGCAAAACCAATCAACGCAAAGAATAAGGCAAAAACCCAACGAAGGAAGCTTTATAAAGCAAAAAAACTAAAAACGCAACTGTGAGCAAATGGAGAGCAGAGCAGAGCAGAGAGAGAGAGAGAGAGAGAGAGAGAGAGAGAGAGAGAGAGAGAGAGAGAGAGAGAGAGAGAGACAGAGAGAGAAACGGGATGATCCCGTAACAGCCTGGAAAGGGCCGAAGACGAACATTTGGTTGTTCTCGCAATATATAATATGGGGAAGCCCGCAAAATCGGCCACCCCGGGGAACCCCCGTCTCACCGCTCCTCGTATCTGTCAAGCATATGCGTCGATAGGGGTGTGTTTCGCCTCCGTACTAGCCACTCATGGGAATATATCCACAGCGGGGCGCGTCCTCGTCGTCTGGCTTGTAATATAGGTGTGCGCATAAGTGCTTCGTGTGTCCATCTCTCACGGTTCGACAAAGATCTCTCGGTAAAAGTTTTTCGAGTGCGTGCCAGATGCGTCCACGTGCGCTACGGTGAAAAACCGATCGCACACGTCGCCGCAGGTCAGAAAACGAGCCCGAAGGAAATCCCCCCACTGGCCGCGCATCAAATGCACTCTCGGGTACTTTGACTCCAACGATATTGGCTCCGTGCACAGTACAGGGCATGGAGGTAATGAAATCTAACGATGCGCCCGGAGTGGACAAAAATTGCAATAAACTCCGCTATTTACGTGACGATAATGCACGTTATTTATTTCTATTATCACAGCGCACACAAACTAAAACACAACCCAAACCAAACACAGCACAACATAAACAGTGAAACATAACCTCTCAAATGTGTATTCGATTTGCACGATAGCACTGAGAAAGGAAAAGCGAATCCGCATGAAACTTACACTAAAACAAAACCGAACGAACTTATTTGCCAAACGTAGATTAGATATAGATTCGAAATTGGAAATAAGTTTTTTTTCTTTATTGCAATATATATAATTTCTAATGTCCTTGCGGGATTCCATATATGTATACATATATATTGGGATGTTGAATAAGTTCTCACTGGTTTTTCGTGAAAATCAATGTTTTATTTAGAAAAATCATTCCTAATTCTTTCAAACGTTTCGAAATTCTTGTGTGATCAACTCCTAATGATTTTGCACGTTCAGCTAGTGTCTGACATGAGTCGTCACGAAGTAATGAAATTCTCCAGTTATCCATTTTATATATATATATATATATATATATATATATGTGTGTGTGTGTGTGTGTGTGTGTGTGTGTGTGTGTGTGTGTGTGTGTGTGTACACGGTGAAAAAAATTCGGACGATTCAGATAATTGCAAAACTTTTGATCACTTTAGATAATTGCTGAATTGTATTAGAATAATATAATTCATTATATAGAGCTATAGCTGAAGGCAAGATTTTCGATGATTAGATGATTGCCCAAAAAGGTTAGAATAATATTATTTATTTAATTTATTATTCTACGAAGATACTATACATGCTGTCCCAGAGCTGAATGCGTTCCCTGAAATAGGGTGTCGGGGGTGAGATTCTGAGTCGATTGATATAAGCATGTGTGGGTTTGCTTGGGTGTAGGTGCTCCCGCGAGGCGTCACTACACGCGCATATCGCTCACGGACGTACGCCGGCTCATCCGGCGCACCTGATTGGTCCGCCATCAAAAATTGATAATAATTCAGGGGTTGATCTGAGACGCACACATGCTGATATTAATCGACTCAGAACTTTACCCCCAACCCCCCTATTTTAGTGAACGCATTCAGTTCTGGGTCACCCTTTATATAGTATATATAAGGATGTAAGATAGTTAGGACAAGATATGTGTAGAAGTTAGGACAAGATATATACAGGACAAGATATATGTAGAGATATATGTAGAATATTTAAGAATATAAATAGGATACTCTATATAGGGTCTTCATAAAATAATAAATGAAACTAACTATATTATTAAAACATTATTTAGCAATTATCCAGTGATCGACAGTTTCCCAATTATCTGATGTGTCCCAAAACTTTTGACCGGTATTGTATACCTGCAATTGTCACTGTCCTTTATCCAGTGTCCGAAAAAGCCCCAGAGTGTTTCTCCGCAGGCACCCTTTCTGCACGTGCAAATCGCAGTTGCTTGCCGGCACAAGGCAACGTCGGAAACCCCGTGCCAATAAATAACTACACAGCTATATAACGACCGAATTTTTAGTATTACAATCGGAAACTCAGTGAAACTGCCTCCCGTTAATTATTCGATGTACAAGCCAGTACGGGGCTAAGCGGTCACCGATCCAAGTATTGGTCCAGGCCAACACACTTGGAACGGAAGATCGCCGTGGTCGCCCACTGTGAATATATATATATATATATATATATATATATATGAATTTATGTGAATATATATATATATATATATATATATATATATATATATATATATATATATATATATATATATCGACGCTGTTTACGAAAAGTAGCACGATTCAAGGTTCTTACGAAAACTATGCAGCTGTCACCGCGGAAACTAGCTTGTTTGATTTTCACTGTAAAAACTAGTGTAAAAGGAGCAAGTTTAAAATCTTAAGGATCTCATCGCTCGTACAATCTAACCAAAAAGAGTTTTGGTGAGTATTCAAAGTCCTTCGTGCTCAGATAAAAATCTGGAAAAATGAACCATTAGTATTTTTTTTAATATGACAATTTTTTGCGTAATGCCATTTCAATTTTATACTGATTGCTCTTATTAACATGTTGATAATAATTGTCAATTAAAACCGATGGTAGTAATTTTCATAAAAAAATAATATCAAAATTGTAAATATACTGAAATATTTATTGTGATTTTCTATTAAAAGATAACGTTATTGAAAATATCGTTCAACAAATGTTCTGTAATCTTACAGATGGTTATCGTGGAATATGTTTGGAAAATATTGCTGTTGTTCGATTTGAATTAAACCTCTGTCAAGCATGACCTTTAAATCTTTTTTTTGTGCAATTTTTTATCTGACGTGTGTTTTAATTGGAACATTCGAACATCATCCATGTTTTTGTTTTTTTTTAAAGATTATCATCTCTCGTCCTTCTTGGTCAAAATCATATTTGAGGCCTTAGGCCACAGTAACGGGTATCAAATCATGTGCGAATTTAACTATTGTTTGTTCGCATGAAAAAGTGATTCACTCCCAAGATTAATTACACATCTATTTTGTATGAATATCAAGCTGTTACATTTTTTTTTGATGGACAAAATGGCCGACTAATATTTTCTTTTATCTTTTTTTAGGCGCTCCGCGGCGTGACATTTAGCATCCACTATTTTTTACCTCGAACAAAAAACAAAAATTCTCGTCAATCTACATTAGAATACCTAGAGAAGTGAGTACGGAATTTAAAAAATATTGTTTTATTCAAAAGTTGTGGGTATTTGAACTTAAGAAATGAATTTCCAGTGAAAAATTCCGTTATAATTGCTCATAAACTGCTCATAAAATGAAAAGCTTTCGATGAATCAGAAATTCCGTACGTACTTCTCTGCGGAATGCAATTAGGAACATAACTTTTAAATTTAAAGTAAATCGAGTGAAAATTGTTGAAGTTATTTGTGACGCCAATTGGAAAAAAGCTGTTTCGAGAAGTTTCGAGTACATCGAGAGTACATCGAAAAAAAAATATATTTTTTCTAACAGCTTCATATTCATACTAAATAGATGTGTAATTAATTTGATGAGTGAATCACTTTTTCATACGAAAAAAATGGTTACATTCGCACATGATTTTACGCCCGTTACTGTGGCCTAAGGCATTAACGTGGATTCTATCGACGCAAGCTTGAATGGATATTTCCCGAATACTTGCAACTTTAAGGGGGGATTGTCTTTTTTTTTCGCAAAATTTACCGCTTTTTGGGAATTTTTTTGTGAAGAAAGTATACAACGGAAAACTTGTGAAACTTGGCATATAGTTTTATTGATCTGTTTACTACATACAAAAAAATTTCTAAGCAATGTCATAAAAAATTCCGCCTCCCACCCTCCTCGACGCGCGATGGTCCTTTTTTGATGGTGTACACGATTTCTCAAAAACTATTCAACCGATTGCCTTCAAATTTGGACAGAATGCTCAGCTGACATCCTTTTATCGTTTGATGAAGCAAAAAAGCAATACGTTTAATAGTTTTTTATTTATAACAAAGAATCGATCAATTTTTTTCGAAAAATCGATACTTCAAGTTCAAAACGTCACCAAATCGTCAATTTTTTTTTCCCTTCATCGAACGATAGCTATATGTGTCTAAAGTAAAATGCTTTTTGGGTTTTTGTTGCAGGATGAACGTGAAGGCTGTAATCGTGCACACCATCAAAAAAGGACCATCGCGCGTCGAGGGGGGTGGGAGGCGGATTTTTTTATGAAATTGTTTAAAAATGTTTTTGTATGTAGTAAACAGATCAATAAAACTATATGCCAAGTTTCACAAGTTTTCCGTTGTATACTTTCGTCACAAAAAAATTCCCAAAAAGCGGTAAATTTTGCGAAAAAAAAAGACAATCCCCCCTTAATTGAAGTCCAATTCAAATTTTTGGAGAGCTCTAACAACTGGTAAATTTCCGATCGCGGTCAAAGGAATTGGAGTAAAAAAATAGAGGCAAGGCGTAAAAAAGCGTGGAAGAAAAGTCGGAAACAATTCCAGTGTTACTGAAACATGTTAATTTTCGCGGTGAATATTAAAATCTGCTTCTTTTCATGGTGAAAGCCGAAACGTGCTAGGTGTCGTGTTAAATATCGGTGCCAGTTTTCGTGGCGAAAACCGAAACTTGCTTCATTTCGGACACACAGTTTTCATGTCGGAAGCGGAAACATGCTAGTTTTCGCGGTGATATCAAACGTGCTTGTTTTCGTAAGAATTCTGAAACATGCCACTTTTCGTAAGCAGCGTCGCCATATCGTTGACCGTACATGAACAGTTGTTGAAAAAAAAAAAACTTCCAAGTTTATAAAAAGGCTCTCCCGTTCGACGTAACGTAACGAGAAGGTGACAGGCCTCCGAGAAGTTAAGTAGAGCCGTGCTCCATCGTTCGAGTTACTCCCAAGAGATGAAGCGAAGGATCGCGCCCTTTGGATCTTCCATCTCGAAAAAAAGGCAAGAGCCAGGGCTTTTGTGGATAGACCAAGCGAAAAAAATTCATAGATATCCCATGCGTCGTGAGGGCGTTTCTCTTGAAAGAGGCAAAGAGCCTCGAGCCCCCTTGGGAGTAATAAGCTCGATTGAGTCAGCTGTCCTTGTAGACTCAAAACGAAAAATATAAGTTCTCGAGCACCCTCACCGGGATAACAATCTCCAGCGATGCGGATAGGAACGTACGATATGAAAATTAAAAGTGCAACGAGTGTAAGTAATCCAGTCGGAATAGCCGAAATTTGGACCGACTTCTATCCAAAGACACAAGAGCAGCGCGAATTTTTTTAAAAGGTTTTTTGGACCTATAGGAACATGCCCTCAAGTTTTCGTAAAAATCCTAATTGTTTTTTAGAAATTGAAAATTATAAAAAATTAAAAAGTCGATTTTTAAGGGGCGGCTAGGGATTTCAGCGTGAAAAAAAAAACACTTTTTTGCGAATTTTTTTCATCCATGTGGATAGAGTAAATTTATTGAAACCTTTTGTACATTGTGAAGTGTCTTTTCAAGAACATTCCGTGAAATTTGTACGCGAAAATATCCACAAACAAGCCGGTGACAAAGCTTTTCCAAGAACGCCTTTGGAAAAACACGATTTGCGGTGTTCACTGTCTCTCAGCTAGAAATTATCTGAAATCACGTACCATTAAAATTTAGTCAGAGTATCATCAAATCCTCCCCCTAACGGTCTTTGAAATTTTTTTTTCATTTCTAAATTTTTGGAGGTCATGTAAAGTGAAAAGTGCTATTTTTCACGAAAAATTCCGCCATTTTGGGGGTGGAAAACCCCCTCAATGTAAAAAAATCTCAAACTAACCGTTGGGGGGAGGTATCTTATATGTAGAAAGGGTGTACCAAGTTTGAAATAAATCGGTCATAGTTTTCAAATGGCAGTGCAGACGGACTTCGAAAAAGTGGTTTCGAGAAAAACGCGTTTGAAGTTTACAGAATTCGGAGCTACAGTGCTAGAGGAGCGGGACTAAATAGTCAATAACTTCGAGAGTTTTGCTCTGATTGACTTGAAATTTTGGGATTATATTCTTGAAATGTTTAGCTATAAGAAAAGACAAAAAAATCGATTTTTCAAAAGTGCAAACCCCTACCCTCCCCTTAAAGTTATTTTTGCAAATGAATCGCGTTTTCTTGGTCGCTACGTTGCGGACTGAGACCGAAAGTCACGACGAGCTGAGTTTCTCGCAAAAAAAAACTGAAACGTTTGGGAAGCAGGAACAAAGTGACCGAGATTCCCCCAATTTCTCCTGCGACCACTCAGCGTCTCCTAAATCTGCTCGGCTATAGATACCGGCGTTTGTTCTCGAGGAGGAGAGATATCCGCACACGGGGGAGTAATAAGTCCGATTGCGTCAGCTGTCCGGGTCGTTCGAGTGGACAGTCAGACGTCGAAATTCGTTCTCGCCCCTCGACTCTCTCTCTCTCTCTCTCCCCCCCCCCTCTCTCTCTCTCTCCCCCTCTCTCTCGTATCTCTGGCTCTCGTGGTCGACAGTTCCAGAGTACGTACACGAGGATGCTGTCACTGCGGTTGGCGTAGCGGGTTGCGTTTCGACTATTTGTACGGGCTGTTTCACTCATGATGGGGCGTATTTTTGGTCATCGTTTTCTTCAACAGCCCTTATTGCAATTGTGGGAAAATTAGATCGCTGTAATGTTCGACAAATGTCGACTAGGGCTTGTATCATCAGTTAATTTTTCTTATCCGGATGATCTGGATGGTAGTCAACCTTACTATAGGGATATCCGCACTCAGAGAAAAAAAATTATTATGTTATAATAAATTGGGACATTAGAACATAAATTATTGGAAATTAATAAATGTTTACTCGTATGGAGACTATTTATTCGGCGTCACTAAATATGTTTTTTTACGTGAAGACTTTTTCACCTCAATTAAAAGCCATATTTAAAACAGAAAAGTTGAATAAATATTTCCTCAAATCGAATAAATACTACTTTCCAATCACGAAAACGTCTTATTTCGCGACTGCGATACTAATGCGCGAATGCGCACTTTGCTCTTCAACGCGACGGGCCCGACAGCAGGCCGCTCGTCAGATGTAGCTCACGCATACGCTTACCATGTAGCTTCTTCCTGTGACAATGCTTTTGGCACAAGTGTCAGTGTTGCGTTTCGGAAGTGAGAAACTCGAAAGTGAGGAATGATTTAAGTGTAGGTAAGAATATAAAGTGAGGAAAAAATGTTCAAGTGAGAAAATAATGAAGGACGAAATGACAGTATTCGTCGAAAAAAAAACAGCTGGAGGATTATGAAGAATCCTACTAGATGTTAAGCAAAATTCTTAGTAAATCTTAACTTAAACATAAACGTAGATAAAAAAAATTCTTAGCTGGTAATACAATCGTAGTAGGCCGATATACGAATAAGAAAACTTGTTCGCCGGGAGACAAACTGCTTTGTCCTTAATAAATCTTTTTTCCGAGTGCGGATTTTTTGAAAAATTCGGATAATTCTGAAAACAAGGAAGTCGGTTAAAAAGTAGTTTCATTCTTGTTTATAAAAATTGAACCAAAATGTTTCTCTCTCTACTATAGCTAATGGACGACGTTAACATTTTTAATACCACCAAATGATGGAGCATCATAGTGTGCTACTATTTACCATAAAATGATCAAATAAAATATGGTTAATTCAAAACAGTTAGGTAACTTTTTCCTCTAGAACTTAAGGGGGTTCTAGAGGAACCCCCTTAAGTTCCTTAAAGTAAATTTACTCATTCATGTTTATCATGTTGAGTAAATTTATTTACTCAACGGGTGATGTTGAGTAAATAAATTTATATTACTCAACTAATATAAATTTACATTGTTGAGTAATGTATGTTACTCAATATATTAAATATTTATTTAATATATTGAGAAAATATATTTTTGAGAGAAAACTACAACGAACAAAAGTTTGTTGTAGTTGTGAGACAAAACTACAACTAGTTTGTTGTAGTTTTACTTTTGTATTTAGTTTTAGTTGTAGTTTTACTTTTTTGTATTTAAAACTACAACTATTTTTTGCATATTGTTATAGTGTGAACTTTCAAGAATATTTTAAGACCCACCGGACCCTAAAATTCTAAACAATGACGAAGCTACACCTATATTAGTGGAACAGTGTGTGTCGGGTTTACCGCGATTCGTCGAGTTTGAACGCGATTATCTCGAAACGACATATTTCGACACGGCGGGATTGATATCTTGAGTAACTTTCACACTATTGACTTGAAGTTGCGCAGTGAGCGTTCAAAGAGTAATCATTTTCGGTTCTCGATCTTACTTTTTAATTGGATGAACCATTTGTTAATAACAATGACTTTAGCATGCTGTTTTTCAAGAGAAAAATAAGGTTTCCTTTGGAGAAGCTGTCATTTTTCGTATTTTTCGGGAATTTCGAAAAGTGGATCGTGAACCCATAGCCAGTTGGATATATTTGAAGAAAAGTTTGTTTGTCTTCGTTTTAGGTTACATTTGAGCCTGGCAGAGATCTCGCCGTTTAGTCCAGTAAAAGAGACGAAAAGCCATTTAGCGTAGAATATGAATTTTTGACTAAAGATATATGGCTGTATACTGAAAGTAACCCCAATAAAATGTTGCCTCTCAACTTGCCCCAACCCTAAAAAATAGGGCTCGAAAACTTAAAAATCGGCCCATCTCGATAATTAATAGCCCGATTAAAAAAAATTTCAAACAAAAGTTGTTTGGAATACTAAAATGCCGTTATTTTCAAAGATAGGGGACTGGACTTCAGATAACTTTATACGAATTTTATTATTCCAAACAATTTTTGTTTGAAATCTTTTTTGATTGGGTTATTAGTCATCGAGATACGGCGATTTTTAAGTTTTGAACCCCTATTTCTTAGGGTTGAGGCGAGGTGAGGGGCAATATTTTATTGCGGTTATTTTCAGTATGCAACCATCTACCTCCAGAAAATTTCGTCTCTTTTAGCGGCCTCGCCGCTGGAGCACTGCAACGCCAAGTGCAGCTCCACGAGCACTTGGAAAGATTTTCTTCCGAAAAAAATGCATTGTGACCACAAACATGTGTACAACATGCAGGGAAAAAATGAATTTATTCCAACCAATGTGTTACTAGAAAAAAATTCACCATTGTGATCCTTTAAAATGGGCTTCCAGAAAGGAATACCCAGTTAAACTAATCTTCATAGTAACATTGAGATTTTATAATATCAAACAAAATTTTTAAAACTCATTAACAAATTTAAAAAAAACTTCTTTCTTCTTATGTAAGATTAAAAATTATTCATTTTCTCCTCTGAGACAAAAACTGAAAACAATTATGTACTTAAACGTTGTCGTGAGTGAGATCTCAAATCAATGCGCTATTAAAATAGATATTTCAATCTCGCGCAGGCATTTTGCAATTCGGACAACATGACATAATAAACAACAAGCAACTTTTCGATCGCGCGACTCGCCCGGAATTTTCTGAATGAATTACTATTCAATGCGTCACAAAAAATATCAAAAACAAAGTAAAAACATCTTCCAAATTAAGATTACATGTTAACTACGTGCACTGACTGCACACAATGTCGAAATTACTGTTGTACTATAGTTAGTTCCATGTTCAAATCGTATTTTTTAATGAATTTCACAATCCGTATTATCCGAATTATCCACATTAAGTATCCATCATCATCTGGATTCAAAAAATTTGCGAATATCCAGATAATTCGACGAACAATCAACTTCGGCATGCTCTTCGATAGCCCAGAGGGCGGAACAATATTATCTTCACCAGTGGCAGAACTCTTTTATCGTCACAGAAAAATTATTCACCGTACACTGCGAGATAGCGTTGTTTCGCAAGGTGTCAAATTCTGGGCAATATGTTGCTCGAAGATTTTGTACTCGAAATCAGAATTTTTCGATACGAGTTATTTGGTCAATTACTTGGCCAATAGTTTGTCATATTTTACGTGGAACGTCCTATATATGGATATATTCCGACGTACACATCAATGAGAACATATATGTGGTATAATCCGTGCGGGTATTTTGCCGAGGGGTACCTGCCATTTCTCTCTCTATCTCTCTCTCACACTCTTTATATACACATATATACATGTATATATATAAAGAGAGTGGGAGGGAGAGAGAAATGGCAGATAATATATATATATATATATATATATATATATATATATATATATATATATATATATATATATATATATATATATATATATATATATATAGTCGTCTCTGTCTCATTCTCTATCGCGAGAAGCATACACCACAGCTTACGGGCACAGCCGTGGAAATCCTAGCAGCAGATGGCCTCGTCGACGCCAATCAGCTAATCCTCCCGTTACTCCTGCGCTTGACATCCGTACCGCACACTCTCATCGTGCTTAAACCTCCCCGACCCCGCTCTCCCTCCCAGTAGCCAAATCGAACCCTCTCGATACGTCACCGCCGAGAACAAGTGTATACTAGAACAAAAAGGGGGTACTTCACGGCGCTGCCGAAAATACCGGAACCTAAAATTCAACGTATCATAAGGACCATCAAAAATTGAAGGTACGAGATCAAAAAATATAGGTGTGTGAAAAAAGAATTCAGTGAAGTTCCTTTTTTTCGGTGAATATAAAAGTGTTGTATAAAAAAAATATGAATTTAATTTTGTTTGCTTATAAAATACTATTTCTATAATTGTAATATGCTAATTTTAATTTTTTTGTTTTAAATTGTAATTTTAAGGAGGTTGAAGCGTTAGCCACAAACCAAGATTAAATTTAAAAAATATGTATGTTATTGTGTAGAATATATTGAGGCGTTATGAATTTTTTGACATTTTTTCACCACCAAACAGCAGAGATAGAAAATAGTTTTATGTATGTAATTTCGCGTGCGGTTAGACAGGCAAAAGACGTTCGCGCGGCGGGTGATGTAATTTTTTTTGGCTATTTAGCACCAAGATAAACCACTTTTAACAACGGATTAACGCAAATTAAACCTTTGTAAACATTAAGAAAAAAAAACATCTTGCCCATCGTAAACCATAAATATGCAATTTTAGACCTTCAAGGTTCGACGAAAGATTACGAATCTTGGCTGGCGAATGGAGAGCATTACTGCCAACCTCAATGTCCGCGAATTTGCCGTTTTTCGGCAACACTTAATATTAATTAATCGTAATAATAAATAATCTCGTGACATAAATATAAATAGGCATAAACGGCTTAAAATTTCATTCTGATGATGAACTTGTATGACGTGAATAAAATATTCGCTGACGCGGTTTTTTCATAATAATCATCCATAATGTTATACTTCTTCAAGTTGGTAGTAACATTTTTTTTGTTCACGTAAAACAAATTGAAAATTCAACACCTCACTTTTTTCAATGTCCATTGAAAAAAAAATCATGAGCCGTCATTTCACTCAACTGGGCCGCTCCAAGTTTGTTAAATACATATTTGAGTTCCTGTTTGATTTGGAAATGTCAATTTTTATGTAAATTGAGTTAGCATTTGCTTTAAGGGGTCTGCATATGATTGAAATTTCAGTATTTCGTTTTTAAGTACATAGTTTCATAGTTAAGTATTAGTCTAAACTTTAACTTCAATATGTAACAAATTTTTTGTAACAATTAGAAAAATTGGCCGAGGAACGACGATTTTTGTGAAGGTCAGATCACTCGCTGCGTTACGGTGAACCGCCCTGTTTTTGATACGTTCATTCATTTTTTCATATCAAATTATCGAAGTTGTTTCTTTAGTCGGCAAACGAAACAAAATCTACCGCCGGTTCTACGCAATTTGCAAAATGTCAAAGAAAGAATTATCCGGTCATACTAAAATGTTATATACGAAAATTTATAACTACCCTAAATACATTTTTAAAATTCTTTACTTGAGCTCACCCTAGCTGCCAAAACCACCTACACCGATTGGCGATGTAGCAACGACGGTACTGTTTAAAAGATAATAAAAACTACATTCTCTATCAATGTTTTTCAATTTAAAAAAACTTATACTCGGCAAGCCTATATAGTAACTGTGTCTAAAGTCCCGACCTTGTTATTCCAATACTCACACCAGAAAAAAACATGTTTAATCGATGTTCCTCCGGCCTCAAGTTGACGCAGAACTGTTGAGGATAATTTTTACTGAGCAAAGTTCTTTTTTTCGTACACTTAGACATGTAAAGATATGTAAGAACGTTCAATCGTCATGTAAATGTATCGTAAGGTGCGTGATAACAATACTCGCCCACTTTGCATTCTTTCCTGTGTGTTTTCACGGCTATTTATATCAACGTACATTATTTATAGTAACATTAACATGCACTATTTCTATTTAAAATAGGATATCGAAAAAAATCATCTCCAAATATATTCTTCTTCTTCTTCGTCGAGTTATTTCCAAAAAGCGAGATACGCAAATACGTTTTTTTCATTCGCTGTTTGCTCAGATCGGTAGTGCCGCAAAATTCCTATTTATTTAATAGAAACGACGATGATAGAAATGAGAAATTTGATTGGTGATTCGCAGAAGAGACCGCGAATTCATTTTTCGTTCGCCTCATTAATATTCCGCTCGAGTTTGCGGGCGATTCTCGTTCGGCGATCGGGACAAACACACGTGTATTAGAACACCTTTGTGCGATGATGCGGCTCGCCGACTTGGCGATTCCGTTTTTGGCAGGCGTCACCTGCACCTGCTCCTGCTCTTTATCCCTACAAAAGGGTGGATCTCATTTCGAACGTCGGCTTTCCTTTTACACGCCAAACACATCGACAGAATTCTATCTCCTGCAATGGAAAAAGGGCGAGAGAGAGAGAGAGAGAGAGAGAGAGAGAGAGAGAGAGAGAGAGAATGACGTCCAAAGGAATAAAATTGAAGTTGTCTAATACGATTTTGGATGGGGAGTATAGGGTGCTGGGGCTTCAGGAAATGGGATCGAGGGGAAAGCCGCGTTCCGAGGTGTCGCGATTTGTCAGTCACCCTTTTTCTCAGCCCTTTCGGAACACCCGAGAGAACACACCTGCCTGTCTCTCTTTCGCTTCGCGAGCCACGAATTCCTGCCTCTTCCTTTTGCCCATTCACGACCTGATAAATTTCATTACCCCTGCCAAATTCTTGTACTTGGCGGCGCGCCCGCGATCTCTTAAACGCTCGAGCGACCTTTTCCTTTTTCTTTCTCTCTCGATCTCTCTTTCCATTCTCTCTTCACAAGTAATTACTATCGTTTTTCTTCGTGTCGATATATGTGTGCGCGCACATGTGAACACCTCCCCCGAACGCATTCGAAATAAAAACGATAACACACGGAAACGTTTAGGATCAATTTAAAATGCGGTACCATAGCAACCGTACCAAAATTCAGCAATTTTTTCTTCGCCTAAAGATATTCCTTTGAGGAACGTAACAATGTTGCGAGATCCTGGTTGTTAAATTCAGTATTTAAAAATGTTAATGTTTGTATTTCCGCTGAAGATAACGGAGAGGTTGACAAGGAGGAAAAGGAAGGAAGGCTTGAGGGGCGTACTCAAGGGGTGTTCTTTTTTAAATGGCATTGCTCGTGAAACATTGAAAAAGGTTTTTTTCCTTGCAATTTAATGCGTAACCCGCAATTGTTGATTTCTAAAAGAAAAACGTACTGGAACTACCATTGGAAGAGCAGCCGGCCATCGTTGGCCCAGCTTCGGAAGGAGACGAGGGGGATGAAAGAGAAAGTGTCTAATATCGCGCCCGGGGTGCTTCTGTATAATTTATAGCTGCACGGCCGCGGACGAGAAGTATTGATAAAATATTATCCGATATGCCCCGGGCATAATCGACCACGAACTGGAGCTAGGCTTTTCCACCCGGATTCATGAATATGTTACACGTGTATAGTTTACCCGATACACATACTCGTCGGCATGAACCTCACGTATTAACCGGGCACGGCAGATTCTCTCACACCATTATTTATTACTCAATCGTTTCGAATTCGCCCCCCCCCTCGCCAAAAAAAAACAATAAAAATGTGTAACCGCTGGTTGAATAAAAGTAAAACAACATATTGAAGACTTTACCACAATTTCTCATCCTGAATTTCCGGAGGTAACACAGCTGAAACTCGAGAAAACATTGCCACCGATACCGACCCTGATTTTTCGCAGTTTCCCTGCGCCCTCGTGCACATGTGACAGCGCATTAGAAAAGAGAGGCTGCGAGTAAGTCTGGGGGGTCTCGGAGCAAGTGGAAGTAGTAAAGTGACAACCAAAAAAGATATGCGAAAAAACACTCGGGATAATAATGAAATGTTAGTGGAATTTATTTTGATGGGTCTTTATTCTGACAGAATTTCTATGAACGATCATCTTCTGTAGTTTTGAGCTTAAAAACATAAAATGAAGACAAGTTTTTAATTTATTTTATTTTAGATATTTTTATTATTTTTAATAATATTTTTTGTTTTTGTTTTCTGTTTTATTTTATTATAAATATATTTAGAAATATTTTTATTTATTGATTATTTTAATGTCTCTGCTACGGCGAACGCTTCGCTTATTATAGCTTCCATGTACGGGGCATTTCCCCTCATTACATTCCCCACCATTTATTTTTATTTATTATTTATTTTAAGCGATAAAATAAATTGAAGTTTTTAAATTTATTTGATTGCTTAATAAAAGTTTAATAAAAAAGTTCCCTACATGTCCTGAAAATAAAAGTGTAATAAATAAATATACGAGCCGAAAAATAACTATAAAACACTAAAGATAAGAAATTTAATTAAAAAAATAAAAGTTTTTTTGCAGACATTTACAGGATTTTGCATTTGTTAAAAAAAAAGTATCATCATTTACACGAGAACATCAAACATTTTCGCGATTGGTAATTTAAAAAGAAATTGGACGAGAATTAAAATCGAACTAAAAAGACCATCACTTTTCGCGGGTCTGGCACGAATCGCTGGCGTGGTCGCTTCTCATGCGAAATTTCCCTCCCGAGCTGGGAATGAAGTACGGGACGTGCGTGAGATTAAACCCGTAAAGTGCGAGATTTCTGACACGTTAGTGCTATCGGTCTCGGTTGCCCATATGTACGTTTATAATCTCTAAATATTTGATGCGGACACCCGGGCCGGATGACCAAAAAGTCACGAACGTTGGGCGCGGGCACGACGTCAATAACGACGGAGCGCATCTGCGTTGGTGTCAGGCTTAATTATTAAAGCGCCATATGTCCTACTCAGCTCCGTTGTATATCCCTCACTCGACGTCTCCAGCCCTTAACAGTCTGTACACACAGGGACTAGTCCCCATGTGCACACAGATATGAGCCATATTTTTTTTTTCAATCTTTATGATCCAACATTTATCACCATATTTTCGTAATTTTAGTTTCATTCAAGGACTTACAACACTGTAAAAACCGAAAATTAAGTGATTTTTCGCGATTTTTTTTTGCGCGGAAGGACAAGTAGGAGGATAATAATATTCAAGGATTTTATTAGTAATATCTTCAAGCGAACAAGAAAAAATTATATTAACCCTTAATAGTCACACTGGATCCACGGGACCCAAACAAATTATTTTGATGCCGTACAACTTTTTTTTCCAATAAAACATACTTCTTTTTTAATGCGTAAGCGTTTCATTCTTTCCTTCTAAATCGCACCTGCGTTGGATGAAATAAATACACTTTTTGAAAAGTCCACAGAAACCGCTATGTCTATTTCAAAGTACATTGTTTCCAGATTATAAAACCATTTTTTTTGGTCAATAATTACAAGACTTGCAGCAATTTTTGTAAAAAAGTCATTTTTCACGTTTTTTTTTGCATAATTTTTTTTGCATATTTAAAATTTAATTTTTAATTTATAACCAATATCCTTGTATTAAACAAGGTTCAAATTATACCTCACTATTTTTTTCAAATCGCTGAATGCAGTATTTAAATATTTATAACAATTTAAAAACGCCTGGGTCCCATGGACCCAGTATGACTATAACGTGATTCTAGCTAAGTGTGACTACTAAGGGTTAAAAAAATATACCAAATTTGAATTTGGAAAAATGCTATCAATTTACATGAGTATAGCTCGAGAAATACGTAAGGGATTTTGGAAATATGAATTTTTGTGTATTTAGCAAGCATTTAAAGTAAAAACTCAATTTTCGACAGCAAAAAAGGACAATCATTTGTTAAAAACCAATGTTATTATTAACTCCTGGGAAACCCCGTACGTATTTCTCTTCGGAATGTTATTTTTAAAATGTGCTCAAAATTTGGAGTGAAAAGAATGAAAATTGTTGGAGTTATGCTGTGTGCCGTTTTGAAAAAATGTTTTTCGAGAAATATGGTCGACGTCTCGCACACGGGCCAGCCACTGCCACCGCAGAACCAGACGAGCCTGCGGGCCTTTGTTTTATAGGTACCAAACTTTTTACCCTTATTCTAAATGGTTCAAAGCATCCATTAAGCCAATAAAAAAAAATTGGCTTTTATTGGCGAAAAAGCTAATAAGCCAATGTTTTGAAAAATTTTACAGTGGTGTAACCGCTTAAGGGGTCTTCTCCCCTAGACGCTATAAAAGGCTGTTTTCATGATTTTTTGGTAGGTTTATATGATAGATATTGATATAAAAGTTGTTACACTTAATAAATGCACTTTCAAAATACATTTGAAAAAATTTAATATCTTTGTGTAAACCAAACAAACTTTAAACGCGTTTTTCTCGAAACAACGTTTTTCGACAGCTTGTTGATAAAATCGTTATGAAAGTTCAACCACATATTCTTTACAACTATAGCTATAGCGCATATCAAGGTTTTTTTTAAATTTTATATTTACTATTTTTTGCCAAAAAACAGTGAAATAACACTTTTTTTTGTTTCTTTTTTCTAAAAATGTACGCCATTTTGTTATTTTGCATATATCAAAAATCGTATGATATTCGCTATAGCCATTATGTACTGAATCTAAAACCTTTCCATTGTTTTGTTTCGGATGATCCATTTTCGACATTTTATCAACAGCGCAGACCTACAATTTTTGTAGGAGATTTTTTCAACTACCATTTTCTTCAATAAATAATGACTTAAATAAATATATGTTTAAAAAAAATGTATTTCGAAAGTGTAACAACTTTTATATCAATATCTATAATATAAACCTATCAAAAAAATTCACGAAAACAGCCTTTTTTAGCGTCTGAAGTTTGAAGACCCCTTAAGGACAGGTTACCGGTCATGACAATGAAAAATTCGACTTTTTTAAACATAATTTGCCTTTTTAAAGAGTTGAGAACACGCAGGTCAAAGGAAATTTGCATATCTAAAGTATTTTAGAATTTACAGCCTGTCAAGCGGAACCGTTCGCCGCGCCGTCTGCTATTGGCTGAGGCGCTTGGAGCGTTTTTCTAAAAACAGTATTTTCCAGCGCGCGGGGCGCTCTACAGCTTCAACAGAGGAACCGATTCACATGAATCTCTGCGCAATTGACAGGAAATTCAATTTTCGGGGCCATCAGGAAGCGATTTTTGTCAAAAATGGATAAAAAAAAATACTTTTCTCGTCCGATGAAGGAAAAAAATAGGCAAAACAATTGGGGTTTTTCTGGGGGTTTTTCGGAAAACAACAAACGGTAGGGCCCCTTAACTTTAGTCTAGTTTAATCATTTCGAACCCGTCAGAATGATTTCGAGCCGCCATTTTTTTTATTTTTTCAACTGAATAAAATTGGAGTTTACTATCCACTGATAGAAGAATAAAATACGTTGAAAGCGATTTCCAAAAGTGTTTTTTTTTATATTAAAAAAATTCCCGAAGTTTATAGATTTTTTACGCGTTTCGACAGTAGCTTTCCATGAGTGCTTTTGTTTGCTTTTTCTGACGACGCCTTTATCTCCTTTCTTTTGTTATTTCTATAATGATTTTCGTCACTACGTCGCTTACTATCGCTGCTATTATTATTTTTGAATTCCGTGTGGATACGAAAACTGCGTAGAACGAAGATATAACACAGATGTTTCACTCCATGTTGAGAATTTGGCAATGTCACATATTTATTGGCCCAAGTGCGTCGTCGTTTAGTATCTTCAGATGTTCGCAAGCATTAATCGGGTATAACTCTTGTTTCATCGGTCTACCGGTCATATCTTACCTAATTTGCTATTCGTGAAATTATTATTACTGCTTCGTTATTTATTCAATCAACGAGGTCGTTCGACGCGAGTATAAATTATGAACTCCACGTGCAAGATTGTCCAAGTCGTCGTCAACGGGCTACGGATATTTGGCATTTTGAAGAATCGATATTTGGATGATTCATTATGATTTTTCATACTTCTAGGCATCTTGAAAAAAGAGCTATTCCGATAATTTAATACGAGGCGGAGTTATGAGGGTTAAATGGGACCGCGTGTGTAAAGGGACCAGCCTGAAGCTTCATTTTTCGAGACGGTCTGCACTATAAGCTGAACTTAAGGGGTTATATACAGATAAAATTTTCGAAAAATCCATTTTTGTTATTTTATTTTCTTAATGTAGATATATTTAAGTACGCACACAGAAAATTTCTTGTCAATGCGGCGAATATTATCGAAGTTACACGCACATTTGTAATGACGTGTCAGAGCGTTTGAAAGTGCTTTTGAAACTTTAAACACGTTTTTCTCAAAACTGGGTTTTTAAAGTCGGTCAACAAGATTTCTCGGACACGGCTGAATCGATCAGTCTCAAATTTTAACACAATCTTTTCAAGTATATTTTTTTCGTAATTAATCGAAGGTTTTTTCCTCACCGATGAATATTTTCCATTTTATAAACAATTTAAGGCCTAAATTTTTGTCGAAAATCTATTTTTTTTTCTTTTTGCTTATTTCTTCGATCAACTACAAGATAATCCATTATATTGACGAAATATTTTTGGTTTTTTCGTTTTAGATGACCCAGTCCAGAGATGTGCTCACCGCAAGACGCCTTATTTTAGAGGTGCTCCCGGAGATCGGCTATAGCAGCTTTCAAAATAATTATCTTTACAAATAAAAAATGTTAAAATACAGTTAAAAGTTTCTATAACATGTGTACAAATTTTAACGTTAATAGATTCAAAGGTCTTCTAAAAAAAAATTCTTAAAAATCGATCTTTTTGGGCCTCCTGACTGTATTTAACCCCTTAGGGGGTCAGGCTACCATGACGACTCGTTAGTGAGGTTTAGTTGAAAAAATTATTTTTGAGGGACGAAGTGAGATGATTGAAAAATCTCTTGGACATTTATTTGTGTATACATGTGTACGACATTTTGTAAAAAAATATTTATTATGAAAGAAGTTATAAATAATCTCGTGAAGGACTTTTGAACGTGAGGGGCTTGACGGTATAATTTTCGCCACCCGGTTAATCTAAAAAATATATCTTAAAATAGATAATACTGGCTACGACTTGAACGATTTTTATCTTGTTAACGGGTTCCAAACCACCAATGAAAAATCAGATTTTTTTTCGATTTTTCGAGGAACATTTACATCGTTATTGTTGATAACTAATGGAAAAAGTAGGACAAGACTAACCAAAATGTGAAAATTTGTTTTTTTTTCGAAATTCAATAATATCAGAGTGAAAAAAAATGAATGTTAATCATTAAATTTACTGAAAATCGTTATTTCTAATAACTTTTGTTTTGACAGATCGATTATTTTATTACATATAGGATGCAATTGTTTCAGGTCTCGACGAATACTTATTTTTCGCAATATTTCAATTGAATGCGATTGCTCTGCATAATGATGTGCGTTCAACAAACAAACACATCTTATGTTCAGCGCTTACGTACACAGAAATTACTATTATTAAATGGTTTCGTATTGAAGCTTTTTACGTACTTTATAAAATTCCGATGACGCATGTACATCGTCGTGTCTTATGTAATCTTTCTATTGTATATATTTGGTCAATACAAATTTGGGGGGGGGGGGGGGGGCGAATGAATTTTTTTACATAATTAAGTACCTTAGGCCAGATGTAGAGTTAAGTGTGGCATATAATTAGCGATTTGATATTAAGCTAGAAGTATCGCTGGTGACTTCAAATTTCTAATTCCATGGGCACAAATATATTTTCACTAATCTGCAGGAATTCTTTGGTATTTTTTATCGAAACATAGAATTAAGCATCTTTCAACGTTTAAAAAATCGTATATTAAGTCATTTTAATCGCAATTAAATTAATCACGTTGCCGATTTGTCTTCTTATACGGCTTGTTTGACTTTGGATGTGAAAAAACAGGTTAAAAAAAACGGTATTATTAGAATTTAAAAAAATATACTTTTGATTCGATGTTTTGGAAATGAAATAAATTATGACGCCAATTTTCTTTTTGTTAATGCATGTTTGGATTTCAAATTTGAACAAAAGCCGTAGTAGTGAATTATAAAATAAAAATTGTATATTTTAAGCAGGGAGATACCTTTTGGTGAGAATAAATTAGCTGATTTCGAGGATTTTTTTAAAGGAAATATTACTTCACCATTTTTGAGACTTGGATCGATAAAATGGGACGCTTCGAACCAAAAAGATTGAATTTTCCGAAATATGGCTACATTTTGCAATGAGAAATATTTTTTTTTATTTTCAATAACATTGAGGGTCACGTTTTAGGCAATAAGCTTGGAAAGATTTATATTCAATTTCATCAACATCGGTTGATTAGGGTTTTAGCCATACGTCACGTCAGTTATGAAAATGTAGGTTAGAAGACCGTGCCATACTACCGCCATGTTTAAAGATCAATAAAAAATACCATGCAACAGCCACCAGTAGTAATAAAACATACCCTAAGTCTAAAAAATAATGAAGACATTTTTCCTTTTGGAAATAGTCACGAAAATCAGCAATTTTTTCCTTGCCTAAAGGTATCTTCCCCTTACAGGCAAAAAAAATAGAATCTCGGTTCAATAAATCACCAATTTGTGTCCCGGTATTATTTGTTTGACTTTCGAAGCCAAATAAAAAAAATATATTTCGAATAAAAAAAGAATAACGAATCAATGCATTCGCAATAAAAATAGCCGCATTATTTGCTCACCACTTATTCATCGTTTAGATTTCGAAGACCGACGAAAATATATTAATTGAAAAAAATAAAACAAAACATTATATGATTGCATGAAAAAAATAATAATATCGAATCAATGGATTCGCCTTGAAATTATTCAGGTTACGAAATAGCTTTCTCATACCGTCTAAATGAGCCTGCCCGTTTAATTTTTTCGGATCAGTTCGCTTCCGCTAGAAATTCATTTTTCGTAGCTCTGTTCATCATATAGTGTTAATTTTTTCAAAAAGTCACGAAAGTCAGCAATTTTTTCCTTGCCTAAAGGTATCTTCCCCCTTAAAGAAAAGAAATAGAATTTCGTAATTAATCCATCCGCGATTGAATCATCTACGTCACCAATTTGTCTCCCGGTATTATTTGTTTGACTTTCCGAGCCAAATAAAAATAGATTAATAAAAAAATATATATTTCGAATAAAAAAAAGAATAACGAATCAATGTATCCGCAATAAAAATCGCCTCATTAAGGGGCTATACTAGTGTGATCGCCGAAAATTTGGGTGATTTTCGGGAATTTTTTGGAAGAAAAGTACTTAATTAAATGCTTCGGAAAATTAAGAATATATTTGGCTATATTTGACCTATATAACATAATTTTTTCATAGAAAAATATTGAGATCCAAGCGATTTATGCGCTGCTTTCGGAGATGCAAAAAAAAGTTCCTCCACTGCTGACACGATTCCGGCTGATTGAGTAGCTGAAACCGGAAAAGGAAAAAAGTCGTTAAACTGGAAGGTATTTCCTGTACAATGACGTAGGATTTTCGAAAAATATCAAAATCCAACAAAATGGCGTAGTTATGAAAAAAGTCTGATTTCTTGCCTATAAAATGGTCGTTTTTTTCAATGCCAAATCGTCAATTTTCATCCAATCAAAAAATATCCTACGTCATTGTAGAGTAAATACATTCAAGAGTACTCAGTTTAAATTTCAAGTCAGTCGGATAACTGCTTTTTGAGTTACAATTTCATCAAATTAAAAAAATCTCATTTCGAGAAAAACGCGTTTGAAGATTTAACTATCGATTTTTGCAAGATAAAATGATTAGAGATACGGCCTTGAAATTTTTACAGGATATTCTTGAAAGTATAAACTGTCGAAAAAGGCACAAAAAAATCGTTTTTTTGAAAGTGTCACACTGGTATAGCCCCTTGCTCACCTGTTATTGTCCGTTTAGATTTCGAAGATCGACAAAAACATATTAATTGAAAAAAATAAAACAAACCGTTATATCATTACGTGAAAAAAAAACATAATATCGAATCAATGGATTTGCCATTAAGGGGAGGGTAGGGGTTTCAGCGTGAAAAAAAAAAACACTTTTTTGATATTTTTTTATCTATATGGATAGAGTAAATTTATTGAAACCTTTTGTACATTGTTAAGTGTCATTTCAAGAACATTCCGTGAAATTTGTACGCGAATATCCACAAACAAGCCGGTGACAAAGCTTTTCCAAGAACGTCTTTGGAAAAACACGATTTGCGGTGTTCACTGCATCTCAGCTTAAAATTATCTGACATCAAGTACCATTAAAATAAGGTCAAAGTTATCATCAAATCCGTCCCCAACGGTCTGTGATATTTTTTTTTCATTTCTAAATTTTTGGTGGTCATGTAAAGTGAAAAGTGCTATTGTTTACGAAAAATTTCGCCATTTTGGGGGTGGAAAACCCCCTCAATGTAAAAAAATCTCAAACTAACCGTTGGGGGGAGGTATTTTATATGTAGAAAGTGTGTCCCAAGTTTGAAATAAATCGGTCGTGTAGTTTTCAAATGGCAGTGAACACGGACTTTGAAAAAGTGGTTTCGAGAAAAACGCGTTTGAAGTTTAGAGAAGTCGGAGCTACAGTGTTAGAGGAGCGGTACTAAATAGTCAATAACTTCGAGAGTTTTGCTCTGATTGACTTGAAATTTTGGGATTATATTCTTGAAATGTTTAACTATAAGAAAACACAAAAAAAAATCGATTTTTCAAAAGTCCAAACCCCTACCCTCCCCTTAAATGATTTATGTATGATTAATGAATATCCTTCTGATACCGTCTAAATGAGCCTGCCCGTGACATTTTTCCCGATCAGATCGCTCCCGCTAGAAATTCATTTTTCGCAGCTCCGTTCATCGTATGTTGTTGATTTTCACGAAAATACACGAAATTCGAACGCGCATAGAATAGGATCAGCCACCGAGCAAATTGTAATCTGACTCGAAAATCACGTCCGCGCAATAACAATAACCGCGCATTCTCGTTGCAGGCGTATCGGCAATGTTGGACCGATACCCGCGTATTAACATCGTTAAATCCGCGAAACGCGATACGCATTTCCGCTAATGGAAGAATGGAAGCGTTAATGCGCGGGGCTTTTCAATGTCCGATGAAACATAGCCGGGTGTGCATCGGAGAAAATCGTTATCGCGGCGGAAAGTTCAGTCGCGCTTTGTGTATATAAATCGGAGTAATGGGGCCATGTGGTTAACGCGCGGTGCGGTCTCGGTCTTCCGGTTTAACGGAACCAAAGCGTTTTGTTCGAGCGCGAGAATGTCGACGCGAATATGCCCGCGAAGGACAGGTGCCGGGATAGAAACTAGAAACACCTGCTGCGCTCGTATAGTTAATAGTTTCGAACTCCCTTGTATATACGCAGTTTTATCTCCTCCATACTCATCCTCGTTGTTTAGCACAGTTCTACGGGATTTACCGAAGTAAGTGCCCCCGTTTTCAAGGGACCATTGCAGAGTGACTGGCTTGAAAATGGCTAATTTTCATGATTTTTTTTTCATTCGATAATCAGTCGATCATTCAAATGATCAAAATCGAGAAAAGGACATACCTCCGATTAATTTGGAATTTTGTTTACCCACGTACTTTTACGAACATGATAGCTCATCACGAACATGATAGTGAAAATACCAGCAAATTTTATTTTCAAGGTCAAAACCCACAAAGACTGATTTTTTAAAAGTGTTTTCTATTTTATTTTCGCAAATGTTGATATTAGAGTAAAATGTTTCTCACAAAAGTTGTAGCCTATAAAAATATTGATCTTTTATATATTATACAAATTTCGTCTAAAACCAATGTGTTACGAGAAAAATGGGATTATGTTCCGAAAAGTACATTTTCCTAAACTTCATTAGTTTCGATATTATCTACTTACGCACTTTACCGCGGAAAGCTTGCAGTTTGATCTTTAACACTATACACATACCTAAATAACACACAACACAATAAACAAACCCAAACAAACTCCATCCTTCCCGCGGCAAAGTGCGTAAGTAGATAAGATCGAAACTAATGGAGTTTCTTAAAATTGGAGCACTATCACATTTTCCTCGAAACAGAATGGTTTTAGATAAAAACTCATACAACATAAAATATCAATCTTTTTATAGGCTACAACTTTTGTGGGAAACATTCTCCTCTAAGGTAAACATTTATTAAAATAAAGTAGAAAAACCTTTAAAAATCAGTTGTTGTGAGTTTTGACCTTGAAAATCGAATTTGCGGCTATTTTCACTATCGTTTTCGCAATCAGCGGGTCAAAATACATGGGAACACGAAATTTCACATTAATCGGAGGTATGTCCTTGTCGGAACTGCACCCCATACAAATATTATTGAATGTTTTAGTTTTGTTTTTTTCTGTAATTTTTTGGACACTGTAAAACGTCGCTTGAAAAAAGTTGCACCTGACGGTGGCAAGTTCTAATCCTCCAAAAATTATCTGAAAGAAAAAAAACTCAAGAGATCATCAATCAGTATGAAAAACTGCTGAGGCGTACGGAGTATATTTTTATTTCAATGAAAATTAACGAAATGCTGGCCAGTTCAAAATTAAGTGTCAAATTGACCTTTTTTAAACAGTTTTTCCTCAAAAAGAAATGTGAATTTTTTAAATAACAAAAAAAAACGCATCTGTACGACGTTGAGGAATGGCGTGAAAAATGGTGCGGCAACATCTTCCACCGTTTTGAAAAACGACGTTTCGAGAAAACCTGGTCGCAGCTAGTCGAATCCCGTTTTCGAAGAAACAACTTTTTTTTTTGCATTATCTATATTTTTGGATAATGCAAAAAAAACGATTTTCAAAAAAAGTTACACTGGAATGGTCCCTTAAGACGCATGGCTTCGTACGATTCATTTTTTGCTTTTGGAATCATGCACCAGAGAAAAATTGTTTTATCAATTAGTGCAGTGATTGGGAAATAATAATTGTGTTCGAGGACACGTTTGTGATAATAATGAACAGGCTTATTGGAGAATAATGATCTCGCGATGGTTTTGAAGCAAATAAAGCCGCGGGCTATACAAATTTTGCCCCAAATGGACGCTGATATTGTATTCTGTAGGCACATTACAACGTCATATCAACGTTGCAAGTGATGTATTCATTGAACAATGCATTTGTCATGTTGTTGTTCATTTTTTCGATTATGAGTGGAAAAGGAGAATCATTATCCATATATTTGGCCTTAAGTAATGGAAAACCCTTCAATTAAGGGGTTAGGCTACTGTGACGACCCGAAAATTGGAGTTGATTGAAAAAATGAGTTTTGAAGGAATAAGAAAGATGATTGAAAAATCGTATGGACATTTGTTTGTATGTACTCAAAAAAAGCTGTGTACCAAATTTCATTAAAAATGTTAATAATTAAATAAGTAAAAAAGCAATCTCGTGACGGACTTTGTACGTGAACTTCGTACGTGAGGGGCTCAACGGTGTACTTGATTTTAGCCATTCGGTTGATTCGAGACAAAAAAGCGAGTTTTTTTCTTCAAACTCATAACATTGGCTAAGACTTGACCGAGCTTTGCATCGTTACCGTGTTTTAATTGTCAAAAAAAAAATGTTTCAATTTTTTTTCCATGTCTCGAGAAAAAATCCCATTATTATTGTTCATATCTAATGAAAAAAGAAGTTAAGAAGAAAAGCGACGGTCAAGACTAAACTATTATAACACTGAGTAAGTGCACCCAATTTCACGTCAATCCGTTCATTAGATGTCGAGAAATCATGTACACTGTTTCGAAAAACATAGTTGAAAAAAAAAACGCGTTTCAATCGTATCGTGTTTCAATCGTAAAAAAATACAATTTTTTTTTCGATTTTGATTGAAAGATTGACATCATTATTGTGATTAATTAATGAAGAAAATTATTAAGAAAGAAATCGTCGGTACAGACTAAGATACTATTACACTAAATAAGTTAATCAAATTTCGAGTAACATTGGATGTCGATAAATCACGTACACCGTTTCGAAAAACATAGTGCCAAGAAAAACGCGTAAAATTGAACCAGCAGTTCTATCATTGAAATTATAAGTTTACGTTCAATCTGCGATTCCTGCACCATATGTAGAACCTTCCTCTTCAGTTGCCTCAAGCGACGGACGAGTGTTCGTCATTTTCACAGTAGCCTAACCCCTTAACTATTCCTCCGATAATGGCTAATGGAAAAGTAAAGCCTTCCAAATCCTTCACTTCGCTTATGGGTAATGCAACTAACGCAAAGTTTGGATTTGGATTGGAGCATTGGAAATGTTTAACTCCAAGCGAGGAACTACCACCGCGATTTTTTACACTCTGTGAGCCTTCTGGATGGCTGGCTAGAGGGAAACGCCGGATTTACGGAAATCGGTTCCTATTGCTAAGCTATACGACATGGCTGGATGGAATTTAAATAAATCTTTTGAGGATAGCTTCTTCTAGGTTATGTATGAATTTCAGAATAGTATGTTGATAAATAAGCGAAGAACCAACAATAAACCAAAAATAGAACTCGTTGTTCAACTGTGATATACCCTTAAACTAACCATCCCACGTGATTTTCGTGTAGAACTTATCTTGTAGATCACATCATGGCGCACAACTTTTATGGGAGGCATTTTTTCATAAATCCCGTTCCAAAGAAAATAACATTGAAATACTGTTTAAAAAAAATATTTTTTGGAGGCCGCCAAACATCATAAAATCGGGAGATATTTTAAGGGGCTAATCTACTTAGAGACCCAAATAATAACCAAATTCCAATTTTTTCTGGAAGACGGTTAGTAAAAAAGAAATGCTTTTTTTTCTAACACAAAGATACATACATGGAGAGCCTTTAATAAAAAATCACCAAAAAATACGGAAAAACATTTTAAAAACACGGCCGCCGGCAGATGATGAAATTTTTTGCGCGACGTTTGGCGGTGGACACTTCAGCTTAAACGGTCCATCCGAAATGTAAAAACCAAACGGTTTATTGAAGTTAATAATAAACACGAGTCGTTGACGACCGTCCATTTTTAAAATAATTTTTTCAACCAAAAAAAAGGTCATCATTTTGACGTAACTATTAAGGGGAGGTACCTGAAAAACAAGTAAACGTCGAGAATTTTTATCTCAAAAACCAATGTTTCGATTGGATTCGGTGTTTTTTGAATTGGAGAATATGTACATTAAGGTATGTTTAGGAATTTTTAAAAATAAATTCGATGACTGGAAGCTATTTAAACGCGATTATCTTGAAACATGGTTTTCGAAGTCGGTGCCAGATGTATCGAAAACAGCTTGTCCGATTTTGTCCAAATTTGAATACAATATCCTTCGATAGTTTTTCTCGTTCGTCACGTAGGGGTTTGTCATTTGATTGAACCATTGCTTTTTTATGCAATGTGTATGCAATCCAAAATCGTCGGAAATTGCAAACGAAAAACGAATGTTAAATTAAAACGGTCGCAATTCCGTCAAAAATGAAAATTTCAAAAAAATCCTACGTGGCGAACGTGAAAAACTATTGAAGAATGTTGTATCCAAATTTGGACAAAATCGGACAAGCCGTTTTCGAGATACATCTGGGACCGACTTTGAAAACTATGTTTCGAGATAATCGCGTTTGCATCGCTCCCAGTCGACGAATTTATTTTCAAAAATTCCCAAACATACCTCAATGTACATACTTTCCAATAAAAAAAAACCCAGGTCTAATCGAAACATTAGTTTTTGAGATAAAAATTCCCGAAGTTTACCTGTTTTTGTCGCCGTTTACTCAGGTACCTCCCCTTAAAAAATGAAGATCGATTTTTCAAAAGTGAGATCGTCAACGACCTTCAAATGTTTGTCATCGTATCTCCGGTAAATTTTGAAACAATCCATTCGGTGGTTCTCGAGATATCATGTCCACCGACTTTCAATACAGCGTTTCGAGAAAAACGCGTTTAAAGTTTGAAGTATGGTGCTGCAACTGCTCGCCCGACCGACTGTTGGAAGCTGTAGCGCATTCAATTTTAGGTTTATTCCAATGATATTTTCAGGGAATATAGCTTTTCAGCGATCGAAGAAAAATATTTTTGGAAAATGCAATTTTTTGACCCACCTAGGTCGATGTAGCTCGTTGAGGTAGAACGAGCGCGCGCTCTTAATTTCTATTGATTTTTTTCAACTTTTAACCAGACATTGTTCATATCATCATGCATGTTTGAGTGAAATTTCAGAACAGTCGACTATGTAGATTGGGAGATAATGGGTTTAAAAATTGCAACTTTTAACACTGCAGGGTCTGCATTGACCGAAAGTCAGGTCACATAATTCGTCGTGCCATTCTAATGTGTTGATAAATTTTGAAAAAAAATTATGTTTACATAGCAAACCAGTTAGGAAAAGAGTGAAAAAGGTTTGGATTAACTTTACTATTCAGTTTTGCTAAAAACGTTCAGTAAAGACAGAATAACTCTTCGTACAAAATATTTGTCCCCTATAATAAAAAGACATATGGCAACACCGCAGAACAGCATTGTTCAATATTTCGAGAAAAAAAAATTATCGTGTTTCTAAAGTTAAAAATTCTCATCATAAAAAATATTTGCATTATAAATAATAATATTTTACAATGATTGTGTTATCTTCATTAACAAATAAAGGGGTTCGTTCATTCATAAGTAATTAAAAACTTTGTTCGATTAAAAATTACTTCCAAATAAAAATGTGTGTTGCAGTTTTATTTTAAATATGCCGCGCAAACTCACGTAATTGGATACGGGGAACGATGCGGTACTGCCATATGTCTTCTTATTATAGGGGAGAAATGTTTTTAAGGGAAAATTCTTCTGTCTAAATTTCAATCCAGACCTTGCAGTGTTAAAGGTTGCAATTTTAAAACCGATTATTTCCCAATCTGAATAGTCAACTATTCTGAAATTTCAGTCAAACATGCATAATGATATGAACAACATCTGGTTACAATTTCAACAACATTTATAGAAATCAACATGCGCGCACTCGTATTACCTTAAGGGGAGGATAGGGGTTTTAGCGTGAAAAAATACTTTCTTGCGATGTTTTTTTCATCTATATGGATAGAGTAAATGTATTGAAACGTTTTGTACATTGTTAAGTGTCATTTCAAGAACATTCCGTGAAATTTGTACGCGAAAATATCCACAAACAAGCCGGTGACGAAGCTTTTCCACGAACGCCTTTGGAAAAACACGATTTGCGGTGTTCACTGTAACTCAAAATTTAGTCGAAGTATCATCAAATCCTCCCCTCAACGGTCTTTGATAATTTTTTTCCCTTTCTAAATTTTTGGTGGTCATGTAAAGTGAAAAGTGCTATTTTTCCATTTTGGGGGTGGAAAACCCCCTCAATGGAAAAAAACTCAAACTAACAGTTGGGTGGAGGTATTTTATATGAAGAAAGTGTCTACCAAGTTTAAAATAAACCGGTCATGTCGTTTTCAAATGGCAGTGAACACGGACTTTGAAAAAGTGGTTTCGAGAAAAACGCGTTTGAAGTTTAGAGAAGTCGGAGCTGCAGTGTTAGAGGAACGGGACTAAATAGTCAATAACTTCGAGAGTTTTGCTCTGATTGACTTGAAATTTTGGGATTATATTCTTGAAATGTTTAACTATGAGAATATATTTTTTTTAAATGGATTTTTCAAAAGTGCAAACCTCTATCCTCTCCTTAAAGGTACATTCGTAGAGATCCATATTACCTACAAAAAGAATTAGTGACATGCTGACCTCGTTGAATGTCATGTTTATTGCGACTGGACTCTAACCCAGGTAGGAATTGACGATGAAAAAAGGGCTCGCCAAGCTCTGAAACAAGGCTCACATTTTTTAAATCAGGCTGAGCACCAGCCACACAGGCTTCACCAAAGGCTGGTAGAAAAGCCTGTACTAAGCCTGAAACGACGAAACAACAAGGTTCAAAACGAGCCTTAATGAAGTCTTCACGAGCATTTATGACCAGGCTTACCCAAACTCTTCTTGAGGCTATATGAGGCCTGTTTTTAGTTTCTCTATTTTACATTAGGGGACATTTAATAAATTTGTAAAGAATTCATTTTATTTATTATATATATTTATTATTCATTATATTATTTGTTATAAAATGTATATAAAAAATATTTTAAACACAATACTTTATTTTATTTATTGTTTATGGGACACGTAATACACAGAGTGTACGCAAACTCCAGAGAGTGAGTATATACGAAATATGTGTGTGACGAGAAAAAAACTTTTTTGTGTACCTCATAAATATCGATAAGAGAATATGTTTAAATGTTCTGAGCTGCCTCCTTCGCTTTCGTTTTTCGTGCCTTCGCACCCGACAAATTTATTGCTAATTTTTTTTCATAAAAGTACAGAAAAAATATTATTTAAAATTTATTTTATTTCATCACAACCTGAAAAAAGCCTGCATCCAGCCTTGATTTTTTAGCCTTAAAATTCACTGGCTGAATAAAGCTTGGAATAACCTTGAGTTTAGGCTAAGCAGCCAGTCTTGGTTCCAGGCTGCTCCAAACGATGCAATGAAAC
>OY723393.1:19193985-19276707 GCA_963210295.1 Ophion ellenae | reverse complement strand
CCGCCCTCCCTCCCCTCCCCCCTCTCACACTCTCTCTTTGCTTGTGACGTGTCTGATAATCCAATGGCGCCATTAGTTCACCCCCTGTGTCAGATGACACGTGCTGTTTCAATTACAGCGCCATAAGGGTCTCTGGCTGCTCTAGCTCCTGTGCCTCCGTGACAACGAGATCGAGACCGAATCTCGTCTCTCTTCGAACAAGCGTATCCCGAATTTCCGACTACCGTTCAAAGAGATTGACAAACGAATAATCCTGACGATAAAAAATAGGACTGAAAAAGGGTTCGAGTGAGCGTCGGAGCTTGGCAGGTATGCGCCCAGTAATTGTTATATTTAATTAAAATTTAATTACTGTCAAAAGGGATGCAAATTAATCTGTAGCTTGTTGAATAAAACAGTATCTTACGAACGTCGATAATTGTCGATTCTCGCCTCGTTACTTTTTTAAATGCACGGTAACTTGAACAAGCAGGAATATTTTTAATACAGTTTTTTTTTATCTTCGGGTATTGACGCTCTGTAGTTGCTCTCGCGTAATTTTTTTTACTTTTTATTTGTGATATTTTTTATAACCTTTTCAAGCGCGGAATTTGACAGAAAAAAATGTTTTTTATTCAAAATGTTGTAACTAGTTTTTTGTTTGGGAATTCGAAAATTTGGCTCGAATGAATATCATTACAGCGTAATTCTACGAGAATCTTTTTGGATTTTTCCGGTTCATTGACTCATGGGGCAGTTGTCACGCGGATAATGGCCATGTGTATTTTCGACAGAGGCTTGAGCCAGGTACATGGCTATAAATAATTTATCGTTGAATAAATTTAAAACGAGATAATGAATGCAGCCGAAGTACCGATGAATAATATATGATAGACGTTTTACGCCTTTTTTTTCCTATTTACCCCTCGAAAAAATGTCGAAAATGCCGATTTTCAGACCATTTTGGGTGAGGGATTATATCTACCTAGAAGCCTGAATAAATGGCCAAATTCCGATTTTTTACTGGGAAACGGTTGGTGATAAAGAAACGCATTTTTAAGCACCTAGCGGTATATTTCACAAGGTGTATTTTAAAGGAAAACAAATGTGTGTAACATATTGAGAGCCCTTTAAAAAAATCACCAAAAAAATACAGAAGGACCAACAAAAATAAAGACGTTTGGCGGTGGACACCCTCCAGCTTAAACGGTCCATCCGAAATCTAAAAACCAAACGGCTTATTCAATTTGACAATAAATACGAGTCGTTGACGATCGTCGATTTTAAAATCATTTTTTTCACAAATTGGTGACAATTTGAATCTCAATCATACAAAATGTACGATGAAAGTCGTCATCTTTACGTAACTATTAAAAAATAAAGACCGATTAAAAAAACGTGAGATCGCCAATGACTTTTACCAGGTGTAGAAGTATGAAACCGATTTTTTTTGTAAAAATTACACGACTGTTGTTTGAAAATGATACAAAATATTTTATTCAAAATAATCTACATTGCTATTTATACATTTTGCCCACCTCTCCGGCAGTTTATGAATGCCACGCCAAAAAAACAGTTCTTCTTTTGAAGCGAACCAGTTGTCGAGCAATTTTCGTAGATTTTCATACAAATTGAAGCGTTGTTTAGCGTGAGCGTGTCCCATTGATGCGAATAGATGATAATCGGACGGAGCCAAGTCTGGGGAAAAAGCCGCATGCGCTAGTATTTCCCAACTGAACTCCTCGATCGTTTCCCTGACCCGTTTTGCTGTGTGTGATGGAGCATCATCATGGAGCAAAATGACTTTGTGTTGCCTTTTTTCATATTCCGGTCGTTTTTCACGCAATGCTCGATTTAAATCGATCATTTGCTGGTATTTCATCATTTGTTGGTAGCGATCGGTTTCACCAGGTTTTAGCAGCTCATAATAGATTAAGGGGTTACGCCCACTTGCGATTTTGAAAAAAATCGATTTTTTTATTGCATTTTTTTGAAGTATAAGTATCTGAGAATATGTCCTGAAAATTTCAAGTCGATCCGAACAAAATTGACTGAGATATGAGCGTTGAAAGAGAAGAATCCGCGTTGAAAGAGCGTTAAAAGAGAAACTTTAAACGCGTTTTTCTCAAAATGGCATTTCTGAAGTCGGTGACCAAGATTACTCGAACACTAATAAACCGATCTTCTTGAAATTTTGCAGGCTTATTTAATACATAAAAATGTGGTCTTTAATCGTTCGATTTTTTTTTTCGAAAAAAATGGCCGTTTTATAGCCAAAAAACGGCCGTTTTTTTTTTCGTTAAAATCGAACCATTAACTTTGACTGTCCGCCATTTTGTGAAAAGTGAATATTTTTTAAAATCCTTCGATTAAAGACTAGTTTATACTTATATTTGACTAAATCCATCCGCATTTTTTTTTTCAGATGATCCACTTCGCCGCAATGTTGGTCACCGCAAACCGTGTATATAAAAACATTATTTCATTGACGGCCATTTGCCACTAAACAATGTAATATTTTTTAATAAAAAAATTACTGAAAGTTCTTCAAGATGAATTTTTTAAGATGGTATACTGAGCGATTAAAATTTTTTTGTAGTTTTCTTTTAAAAAAATTCATGAAAAAGGCCTTTTTTTGCGCTACAAATGGGGGTAACGCCTTAATTCGTTGTCTGCGAACTTGTTCGGTGGTTTCCCACGCTCTTCGTTTCTCACGTCAAAATCACCACTTTTGAATTTTTTGAACCACTCGAAACACTGTGTTTTACCAAGAGCATGTTCACCGTAAGCTTCGACAAGCGTTCGATGCGATTCTGCAGCACTTTTCTTCAAATGATAACAGAGAACCAATGCTGTCCGCAAATCGTAGTTCGTAGGCACAAAACTCGACATGTTTAAGGTTATAGAAAAATATACCGGTGTAGGAAACTTGGGTTGTTGTGTGTTGAATATCTTCGTCGGCTGTTAGAGGGAGATGATGGCGCTGCAAAAGCGGTCTTACGGTCCCTAAACTGATGGCTAGCACCATCTATAGGGAAATTCTAGTTTCATACTTCTACACTTGGTAAATGTATTTCACCCTCTCTTCTGTAAATTCTGAAACAATCCATCGAGTGATTCTCGAGCTATCATGTCCCCCGACTTTGAAAACCTTATCATCTGCTGACGGTCATGTTTTTGTTGTTTTCCTGTATTTTTTGGTGATTTTTTTTACCAGCTCTCAATATATGTACCTTCGTGTTATGAAAAATGTGATTGTGTTAAAAAAAATCCGAATTTGGCCATTTTTTCGGCCCTCTAGATAGATGTAGCCCCTCAAGAGTTCTCAGTGATCGCAGCATCCGAAGGAAAGGGTGTGAGAACGTGGAAACAATAATTTTAAGGGGTCTTCTCACTTTAGACGCTAAAATAGCCTTTTTTCCATTCATTTTTTTATAGGTTTATATTATAGATATTGATATAAAAGTTGTTACACTTAAGGGGAGATATACACCTAGGAGCCGGAAAAAGGCCATTTTTGTGAATTTTTTCAAATAGTTCTTCTAGATAATAGTTCTAGAACTATATTATCTATAGTCTATAGCTAATATAGATAATATATCTCTAGAACTATATTATCTATAGTTCTTCTAGATAATAGAAATTTCAAATAGTTCATCTAGATAATTAAAAAATTATCTAGAAGTATATTCAAAATATGTTTAATTTTCTTTATTTAAAAATATCAAAAATATACAAGGATATTGTATGATCCTTGGAGCGTCGTAAAAAAATCTGCGTATACGGTACCCACTGGCGTTTTTTTCAAAAATCATCTGAAAAAAAAAAACCAAAAGGATTATTAAATTAGATACTATAATCTAGTACTTGTCATAGCCGATTTTGAAAATATCGATTCATGACAAAATGGCGGACGTTTGAAAATAAATAGTGATTTTTGGGCCAAAAATTAGTTATTATTTTGCCTATAAAACAAAAACTAAGTAACGGAAAAAAATAATCCTATCACAAGTACTAGATAAGGGGCCATTCATAAAACACGTGACGCAAATTTCATCAATATTCGACCCCCTCCCCCCCTCTGTGACGTTTCGTGACGGGTGCCGGTGCCCCCCCCCCCTGCCGCTCCTGAAAATTAGGTGACATTGAGCCCGACCCCCCCCCCCCCCCCCCTTCTGCTCTCGTTTTTCTTTCAACAAAAACAAGCAAGTAAAATACTAAAACCATTTTAATAAGCTATTTCAGAACGAACAATTTATATTGTTTATTTTAGGTAAATATATATGTAATATATGAAAACGTATAATTTATACGTGGGGTCGTCCATTAAGGCCTTAGGCCACTCTAGAGGCCGAAAAAATAGGCTTTATGGGGATTTTTTTTTCAGAAAAACTACAAAATAAATTGAGATTACAAAAAGGGTGTTTATCATACATATCAGTGACTGTATACAATAATTGTTTTGAAGCGATTAATTTGAAAATGGCGGCTGTGCAGCGTTTATCTCAAAACTGCATTTTTTAAGTTGGCCAGAAACATAACTCAGACAATTTTCAACCGATTCACTTGAAATGTTGAATATATCTTGAAAAATATATTGTTTATGGAAGTACGTAGGATTTTTTTTATATTGCATAGTTCATTTGTTATTAACAATTATCTGACGAAATTTTACACTTTCCAAAAATTTGCCTAAAAAATGGTCAGGTAATTTTTAATAACAAATGAATTATGCAATCTAAAAAAAATCCTACGTACTTCCATAAACAATGTATTTTTTACGATATATTCAACATTTCAAGTGAATCGGTTGAAAATTGTCTGAGTCATGTTTCCGGCCAACTTAAAAAATGCAGTTTCGAGATAAACGCTGCACAGCCGCCATTTTGAAATTAATCGCTTCAAAAAAATTATTGTATACAGTCACCGATATGTATGATAAACACCCTTTTTTGTAATCTCGATTTATTTTGTAGTTTTTCTGAAAAAAAATCCCCAAAAAGCCTATTTTTTCGGCCTCTATCGTGGCCTAAGGCCTTGATGGACGACCCCACGTACATTAATAATAAATAATTTAATAATCTTTTATCACGATGCACCTAGAATGCAATATGTTCCCGAGGATATTTCAGGTGAGCCTCAATCGATATCAGAGAAGTTGCGACTTCCTCGTACTCGGAAATTTGGGTGGGCAGTACAAAAAATTTTCAGCGTCTCAGTATCACCCTTTTCCAGATTTAATATGCTTATAGCGTCTCGTGACTTTTGCTCGACGCCCCTCCCACCCCCCTGTGACAAAGTGTGACGATTTGCCTGACCCCCCCCCCCCCCCCCCCCCACTGCGTCACGTGTTTTATGAATGGCCCCTAATGGTGTATAGAATAACCACAAAAAATCTCAAGGCAATCGGTTCATTGGTTTTCGAGAAATTTTGGGTACCGATTTGAAAAACGTGGTTTTGAGGAAAACGCGTTTGAAAATTTGGGAATGAATAAATCATGAAATTTGTCAACTTACATGGAATCATCGATACCAGGCCCATAGTGTAGGTCTTCTACGGTCGACGGAATGTTCATAGCTTCTAAATCCTCGAGCTCGACCATCTAGGTGTATATCTCTCCTTAATAAATACACTTTCGAAATACATTTTTTAAAATTATTTATTCAAGTCACTATTTATAGACGAAAATGGTGGTTAAAAAAATGTCCTAAAATAATTGTAGTCCTTTGTTGATAAAATTTCGGAGATGGATCATCCGAAACAAAAAAATCGAACGGTTTTAGATTCTGTATGTTAATGGCTATAGCGCATATCATACGATTTTCGATACATGCAAAAACAACAAAGTGGCGAACACTTTTCGAAAAAAAAAAAAAAAACCTCTTTTTTCACCGTTTTTGGCAAAAAAAATAGTAAATATCAAAATTTAAAAAAATCATTTTAAAAAACATGCCGCAGAAAAACGTTGTTTCGAGAAAAACGCGTTTAAAGTTTGTTCGGGTTACATAAATACATAGAATTTAAAAAAATGTATTTTGAAAGTGTATTTATCAAGTGTAACAACTTTTGTATCATTATCTATAATATAAACCTATCGAAAAATTTCATGAAAATAGTCTTTTTTAGCGTCTAAAGTGAGAAGACCCCTCAAGTAGCTCAAAGTACTATTCTCGAATTCTGAGCATTCGAGAGATGAATATTTCCACAAAAGGACTTTCCATGCGTGGATTACGAGGTAGAAAAGAGTCGAGAAAAGTTATTCGCACCTGAAATTCAAATGAGCCACGTGAGAGCGATTGATCGCGAGCGTGGTAGCGTAATTCGAGTAGAGAGCGACTTCATTCGAGCGATTTGGGTTCCGGCGTCGAGCCTCCGCAGAAGCAAAGATCGGCACGATCGCCACGACCAGATAAGAGTTGCGAGGACCGAGGCTGAAAAAGCCTCGGGATGACAGTTGACACGTTCGACGAGAGAGGACAGGTGCGAGATTCTCGACGATCGGGAGTTTCAAACGTGAGAACGAAACAGGCGGAAAAAAAAAGAGAAGAGGGAAGAACGGGACAGAGTGTGGGACGAAGCGGAGAAAAGAAAGCAGCGAGAATGCAAGAGTTATAAGAGCGAGAGCAATTTGGCAGGTTGAAAAATTCGACGGTCGTAATTCGTCGTCGATCGAATCGAAGAATCGAAAGCGCGCTCGTGATAAATGACGACAGTGTCTACCCCCCCCCCCCCTTTGTTTTATCTTACAAGATCGTTTCATGGTTAATCCGGGCGTATGCATTGAAAATGCATAAGATAATTTATACTAATCAACGTATAGAGTGTTTTTTTTATTCATCTAGTGCTTCGTTCACTTTTTATTACCAATTTGGGAAAAACATTACATTTATTCCCAGACGTATATATGGATTAGATGAAATTGTATTTGAATCTCATCTTAATAAATTTTGCTCATGTTTACGGCGGGACACCGATGTAACAGGTAAAAAAAAACGATTTACAATTTATATTTCGTTGCATTTTGTCAAAGTATACATTAGGGTGGCCCAAATTTGAGCTTTTTTTTTCTTTTTCTCGCCGACCAATTAACTTCTTTGAAAAAAAAAAAAAATTGTTGCGAAATCTGTGAGCGGTCAAAAAAATATTGAGAGGTCGCTCAAGCCTCCCAAAAATTCAAATTTTCATTAAAAATCGATTTTTTTTCGTTCACTTCTCACCCATTAATTTTATGCTTTATAATTTTTCAATTAACCTCGCGAAAGCTCTAGGCTGTCAATAAATATTTAGTGGTCGCTCAAGAGCGACGAAATTTCCAATTTTTGCCATTTTTTTACTCATCTCACTCATAAATTTACCGCGTTCTAAAATTTTTTAAACAATTAATCATTTTTCTGTAGGCGTCAAAACGATCCAGTGTGCAGTCGAAGGGTTAATGGCATACGATAATTTCCAAATTCTAAAAAAATAATCTAGTAGACAAAAACAATTTAGAAAAAACGACCTTTTCCGGTTCGGCACACGTGTAGTCCATCTTCAAAAAAGTACCGCATTTTAATTTCTGATACGTTAAGGGGTTAGGACAGTCTAGAGGCCGAAAAATAGGCTTTTTGGGGATTTTTTTTCAGAAAAACTACAAAATAAACCGCGATTATAAAAAAAGGGTGTTTATCATACATATCAGTGACTGTATGCAGTAATTTTTTTGAAGCGATTCATTTAAAAATGGCGGCTGTGCAGCGTTTATCTCAAAACTGCATTTTTTAAGTTGGTCAGAAACATAACCCAGACGATTTTTCAGGCAAATTTTTCACTTTCCAAAATGTTGCCTAAAAATCGTCAGATAATTGTTAATAACAAATGAACTATGCAATATAAAAAAAATCCTACGTACTTCCATAGACAATGTATCTTTCCAGATATTTTCAATATTTCAAGTAAATCGGTTGAAAATTGTCTGAGTTATGTTTCCGGCCAGCATAAAAAATGCAGTTTGGGGATAAACACTGCACAGCCGCCATTTTGAAATTAATCGCTCCAAAAAAATTATTGTATACAGTCACTGATGTAAATGATTGTTTGTAATCTCGATTTATTTTGTAGTTTTTCTGAAAAAAAAACCAAAAAGCCTATTTTTTCGGTCTCTTGAGTGGCCTAAGACCTTAAGGGGTCTTCTCACTTTAGACGCTAAACAAGGCTATTTTCATGAATTTTTTAAACAGGTTCATGTTATAGACGATGATATAAAAGTTGTTACACTTAATAAATACACTTTCGAAATACATTTAAAAAAATATAAATTTATTTAAGTCACTATTTATGGACGAAAATGGTGGTTAAAAAAATGTCCTAAAGTAATAGTAGGTCTGCGAAGTTGATGGAATTATGAGGATGGATCATTCGAAACAAAAAAATCAAACGGTTTTAGATTCAGTATGTCAATGGCTATAGCTCATATCATACGATTTTTAATATATGCAAAAATAACAAAATGGCGGACATTTTTCGAAAAAAACAAAAAAACATCTATTTTCACAGTTTTTGGCAAAAAAAGTAAATATCAAAATTTAAAAAAATCCTCGATATACGCTATAGCTACAGTTGTAAAGGATATCTGGTTAACATTTCATAAGGATCGGTTCAGTAGTTGCGAAGATTTTGTCAGCAAGCCGTCGAAAAACTTTGTTTCGAGAAAAACGCGTTCAAAGTTTGTTTGGGTTACATAAATACATTTCAAAAATGTTTTTAATGTATTTCGAAAGTGTATTTATTAAGTGTAACAACTTTTATATCAATATCTATAATATAAACCCTTAAAAAAAATTCACGAAAATCGCCTTTTTTAGCGTCTAAAGTGAGGCCTTTTAAAATGCAATACTTTAGTCTTGGAAATTGAAAAAAAAAACCACTATATATATATGACTCGCGAAATAAAATCCCAAACGAAGCTCGTAGCATTTGGCACCCGCGTGAGCCTTCGTCGGCTAATGAGATGCTCATATTTCGAAACATTCGACGAAGCGTAATCCTGCCAGGAATTTTTCCCCTCTCGGACCATTGAGTCCTCATCCGTAGCCGAAACAAGAAAATTCCTGACAGCCGAAATATCCGGTCGTTTTTCTTCGCAGCGTTAAACTGTCATCTGTCGCCGAAGTGTCGCAAGATATTGATGCACATGTAGGTACATACAAGTGCAATACGTCCTGTATATGTAGGACATTCAAGCGGAAGTAAGGCGTGTCGAAGTTAATTAGGAGTGAAACGACGACTGCTCCCAAGGATCCGCTGCCTACGGAAGGATCGATGGATCGTTTCGAATGATCCGTAACATCTCATCCTCGTTGCACTCGGGACTCATGGACTTTTCGACTACCGCGATAGAAGTGAAAAAAAAAAAAAACAGGAAAAGCGAATATATGCGTGAGGGCGTGTTCGGCGCCGGGAAAGCTCCTTCTTCCTCGTAATTGTCCGGACACTTGAAACTTTGCTTTCTCGGTCTGTTAACGCGATAAACCAAGGACGAGCCTCGACCACGTGTGTTTTGTGGGCGATCCTGTGTGTTTCGTGGCATCGGAGCGGCTCTTCGCTCGTTAAATATCAATTACGAAATGTTGACCGCCGCTCGATAATATATCATCGTTCCAGTTCCCGTGAGAATTCATCTGCTTTCTCGGGGGATGAAGCAAGTATATGTTTCGCCAATGAGTTCCGGTGAATTTCGCAATTTTTAAGTTGCCAATAGTGTTGGGGAGGAGGGAGGGAAAGAGCGTGAGAGGTGGGGAGGGGACGAGTCGACAATTATATATATATATATACCGGGTGTCACATTTTAACGGAGACTTTGTCCTTGGAGTGCCATATTTCAGGTGTTTACATTTTATTTTTTTAAAAGGAAACGAGTAAAGCTTTTTGAGTGCGGTTTTTTTTTTTGCTTTTATTCATGATATACAGAACGTTAAAAAAATTTTTTTTTTGAAAAAAAAAAACCAAAATGGTGGCCGTTGCAGCTCCGCGAAAACAGGTCCTTAAATCGCGGGAGGTAAACGGCTGACATCACTGCCCCCTCTTTGTTGATCTGAAACACAAATTCAAAGCATATTATCAATCTGTGAGCCTTTGGTCATGGAATGACGGATGGGTTTTTCGTTTAGTACAAATTTCGGAAAATAGAGGCAATTTAAAAAAAAATCGAATTTTCGCGTTTTTTTTCGCATAAAAAGATAAATAATAAATGCAAAAATGTATCTATCGAAAAAACGATCCGTCATTCCGTAAAGACATATTTTCTGAGTATGCTCTCCAAATTTCCGATCGATATGTTAATTACAGCGGTCAGGAGAATGTCAGCCATTTTTAAAAACGTGTTTTCGAGAAAAACGCGGTTATAGTTTTGTAATGTGTTTACACAAATGTGTTTATAATTACCGCTAATCGGCAATGCCTGGTCCATAGAGGCATCCCTCCTCTTCTTCTAGCTGCTCATGTTGAGCCGCTAACATTTCCCGTTGATTTCAAGGACAAAGTCCCCCTTAATCGTACATCTGATTCATCTCGAAAAATACTGCTCCCATCGAGTAATGAGTTCAATGAAACTTTTAGGGTTCAAAGGGGGACGTTAAAGAAAAAATCTTTTTCGGTCGAAAATTAAAAATGCCGAAGTTAAGATGATCGACACGTTTAAAAAAAATCGTTTCATGCATTTTTCTTTACCAAAAAATTCGTGAGGCGAAAACTAACAACTTTTGTAGGAAAAGTTTTTTGATAACATTCGTAATTTTTAGGTTAAAATACCATTTTCACTATTATAGCGCTATCCAGAATGTTAAGTCTTTAACATCCCTAGTATATGCGTGTGTGTGTGGATGTGAGTTTGGTTGGGTTCGTTCGATAACCCAAACAAGGATGAGGCCTCTGCGCCTCGTCACTTCCGTTATCAAACAAACCCAAGTGTAAGTGTCTGTGTGAGTTTGTTTGGGTTATTGTACAAACCCCAAAAAAACGAAAAAAACCAAACAAACTCTCACCCCCTCATACGCACGCACACTTACACTAGGAATGCTGAAGACTTAACCTCCTCGTGATACTTTCTGGATAGCGCTAAAATAGTATTCTAACCTAAAAATTATGAACGTTACCAAAAAACTTTTCCTACAAAAGTTGTTGGTTTTGACCGGACGAATTTTTTGGCGAAAGGAAACCCATGATCCAATTTTTTTTAAACATGTCAGCCATCTTACCGTCGCCGTTTAGAAGCTTCAAAGTTTTATTGAAACAATACTTGATCGGAGCAGTATTTTTCGAGATAAACCCGGTGTAAGATTAAAATGGGACACCCGGTATATATATATATATATATATATATATATATATATATATATATACATACCGGTACGCCAGTCTGGATCCAAAGCCCCGAGACTCTATGATCCTTTTGAGGAGCCGAGAAGAAGTGACGGTAAGACAAAAAACAAAAACGAAGGATCCGTGGTACAGGGGCCAATTGCCCCTGTCTGGCGCCTCGGCAAAACCAAAACGCACTGCTTTGCTGCCGTTTCTCAAAATTAAGTACGCTTTCTGCGGAATCTCTTCCTCTACCGACGTAACACAAAGCAACTGAGAACGGACAGAAAGAGACAGAGGGTGAGCGCGAGAGAGAGAGTGGGTGGGGGGGAGGAGAGAGAGAGAGAGAGAGAGAGAGAGAGATGATGATGATGATAGAATTTATTATGCCCTAGTAATACTTTCGGGCAATGTACAAAATAATACAAATAATAATAATACAAATAATAATAAAAGTAACAAAGGAGTCAAATCATAATGATCGCATACGCAAGATACAAAATTATAATAATCAAAACTTAAAAATAAACTTAACTAAATAGAAAATAATAATGGAATTTAGCTTTATACAATAAAAGAAATTAAAAGAAAATATAAGAAAAGAAAAGAAAAGAAACAAGAATTTTGAGAACTAAACCTAAAGTTTCACTCGAAGAATTACAATAAAATAATACCAATAATAGAAATAATAGAAGACAATTAATAATAATATAATCTTGTAATACGCGCATCGATAATAACAATAGTAATAAGAATAAACAATAATAATGAAATAAAATATAAAAAATAAAAACAAAGCAAGGTATAAAAAACAATGTAATAAAGATAATTTCGCTACTCGCACATCCTTTAAGTGGTCGCCAAAAGAAAAAAAGAGAAAATTGCCAAAGAAATCGCTAATCACAAGTACATCTCGCAATTAATTCATTATAATTTATGCGTTTACGCTCTTGTTGCTTCATTATCGAACATGTATTTGTGGATCAACACCTTAAAACAGTCAAGCGAGGGAGCCGATGTTAGGTGAACCGGAAGTGCGTGCCATAAACGGCATGCAGCTACGGAGACTGAGTGCAAATACACATTGGTTCTTGCGAAGGGGAAGAGAGAGAGAGAGAGAGAGAGAGAGAGAGAGAGAGAGAGAGAGAAAATCTTGTCTAGATCCTCCAAAGAACAGATCAGGGAAGCGGGTACGATTTCCTCCGCGTTTTGCGCGCGGGGTCAAGAATCCTTCGAAAGCCCTACGTATATACATACCTATCTCCTCGTGAGAAAGCTAAATGGGAACGCAAAGTCCCTAGGAATTGGAGCAAAAGAGTTTCGCCGAGGACCTAAAATGCCGCAGTGAATTATTGGGATATACTGGTGAATTATTACTAATGCGTCAAAATTATGGCGGCTGAAGGATCCTCGGGTTAGGAAATAGCGCAGTGCGTGGCGCTATACTTGACGCGTATTCGTCAGCACTGGGCGGAGAAGCGTCCAAATGAGTTCGAACAGGCGATAAATCGGAGAGATCCGCGTGGCGGCTCCTGAGCTTTGTCGTAGGTAAAAAATCGTCATTGAGCGAAAGAGAAGAGAAAAGAGATTCGACGACTCGCGCTCGTACAGGTGTGTAACTTTTTCCCAGGCCTGTGCGACGAGATGAGAGCACATAGTGCGCGTCGCGACGAGAAACGTTGAGTTAATTGAACGCAAAGGCCCGGTCGCGAGAGCGTCTTATTTTCCCGTCTAATTAACAGGTTTGCGCGGGACTGGTGGCTCGCTACTGCATTAGTAGCTGGAGCCGTCCATCTACTACCTTCAAATAGATATGTTCTTATTTATACAGCCATACACGTCTACAGGGTGTCTGGCGCATGGACGGACACAATTTTTTGGGGGATTGGGGGGTCGTTTGCTATTTTTTTCACCCTCAGACCCTATGTCTTAAGTGTCACGGTAATTAAGATATCATTTTTTTTTAATTACTCGACTTTACGCATTTAAATCGTCATAACTTCTTTTTCTGTGGTTGTAATCGCGCAAAATAACTTTTGTTGTATTCTGCAATGTATATTTTTTAAAATAAATAAATCGTTATTTGATAGAATTTGATAGAGCTTCCAAAGTCTTAAAAATTCGTAAATGTATGAAAAACGTCAACTTCTAAATTCATTATAAAAAAAACTAAAAGGGATTTCGAACTTGGCTTTGTTTTAAACAGTTCTCTAGTTTATACCCTTTCCAACGGTATGCTACACGCGTAGAAATGATTCATTATGCGGTCGAAATTAAGAAAATATTGTTTTTTTAATCATGAATTTAGCAGTTGAAATTTTTCATACATCTACACATTTTTAATACTGGGAACTCAAGTTATTTTCTTGAAACCAAGTGTATCAAATAATGATTTATTTATATTCAACATACACTGCAGAATACAACAAAAAAGCTATTTCGTCCTATGACAACCACAAATAAAAAAGTTATGAATATTCAGAGGGGAAATTACGGGTATTTAAAAAAAAATTCATATCTCAACCCACATAGGGTTTTACAATCGGCACAGTAATGGCTCACGACTGATTGCCAGAGAACAAACGATGGCGCGGTAATGGCTATACAAACGGGCCAGATACGCACGATGCATGGTTGGCAATGGTAAACCATGAATGGCTGCTAACACTTGGCCAACTATCATACGCCCATACGCGTTGCTGGGCCAATATGGCCCAGCAACGGCTGCCGGATCTTCTGCCGGAAATGAAAAACAAAAAATTGACAAATTATGAATATAAAAATTCTAGTAGTATCTTTTTTGTTTTCTTCTGCTTTACTTATGTCCATGTACATAGAATAATTGCATTAAAAGTGCTTTCTGCATTGTTCAAGTTTTTACTTTTCATCGGGATTAAACCTGCGCCTTTCGTTCTAGTGTCGAGCGCCCTACCCACTTAGCCATTCTAACACTTACAGATTGCATCGCTTGTTCGTTCCTTACTTTTATGCCGATAATTTTATTCGTGATATTAAAGTTTACCGACAATTTTTTCGGTCCATTTGGGCTGTAAAAAGAACTCGCTCGTTATGGGTGAAGTTCCGAAAAGCATACTCCTCTGATCGAGCTGAAATTTTGCACCGAACTTCCTCTCATTATCCTAAGAGAAACCGTTAACGGATTTTTGACGACTAGCAATAGTTTTCGATATATCGCATTGTAAAGTTTATTATTTCACGCCATACGAGTATATCTATATATCCGATAGCTACCCCCCACTCCTCCGGCCGCGCTGCTTCCTGGCAAACAGTGCTCGCCCGTATGTGCATATCACTTCCGATGTGGGATGGGTTTGTTAGGGTTTATTTAATATAGTAGAAGCGCAGTACAATAAATAACTTTCAATATACGATATATCGAAAACTATTGCTAGTCGCCAATATCCTTTTAAAGGTTCTCTCAAAATATTGAAAAGAAGGTCGGTGCAAAATTTCAGCTTCATCAGTGGGATATGCTTTTCGAAACCTTATCCCTTGTTTTTACGTGTTACAGTTTAACGGCCTGCATTTGCAAAACACCCAAAAACAAACCATCAATGGCTGGAATAGATCTGGCAAGCCGTTCATTCGCCTACGATACCCCAATGCTGATCGCAATATTATCGGTGCGATGGTATTGGCCCAGCAATGGCTGGCATAGATCTGGCAAGCCGTTCATCCGCCTACATGGCCGATTATCAGCAAACCGTTTAATGGCTGAATGCTGGCATTTTTGTTACGACAGGCGACCCTATATGGGAATTACCGTGACACTTAGGACATAGGGTCTAAGGGTGAAAAATTAGCAAATGACCCCCCCCCCCCAATCCTTTAAAAAATTGTGTTGGTCCATGAGCCAACCACCCTGTATATGCGGAAACGTGACTTTGAAGACGTTTGGTCTCCAATATCGTTCTCATACTAATCAAGTGTCTCTATGCTCACCTTTTTGGGAATTCCAAATTAATTCCCAAATTATATTTGGGAATTATTTATAAGCATATTTTGTTGATGGGTCTGCATCGGCTTGGGGCTCAGACCACAGGTCGATGTTTAATATTTTTTTCTGATAAGGGTATTGAAATGACGAGGTTGGGAATTTACACACAATTGATACATAGTCTTATCGAGCTTAGGTGTTTTTTTAATTGAAGATTGTTGATAAACAGTGAAGTCATTATTATTTAAAGAGGGCCACTATCGCTGCATGGCGATGTAGGTAGTTCTGGCGACTAGAGTGATCTGAAATGATAAATAAGAAAATGTGCTCTTAGGATAGTTAAAAAGATTTCGTTTGAACAGATACGTTTCAAAATGTTGAATATTATGAAAATGGCGGGCTGTAGAAAGAACAGGTTGATTTTTTTCCAAAGAGAACAAAAGTAACCATTTCTTTAAATTGATAAATAAATTAACGTACAAAAAACCGGTTGTACGGTTCGCCCCAGCGTAGTGGGCAATCTGACCCTTCACAAAACTCGTCGTAATTCGATAAATACTGGAAATTTTCACAAAAAATTTGTTGCGAATCAAAGTTAAGGGAGGTGACTGTGACGGGTCGAAAAAGGTCGTTTTCCATTTTTTTATCTACTAGATTATTTATTTGGGATTTCGAAGAAAGGTTATGTTATCGAGCATACATTAAACTTGTTTCGTGTAAATTTTTATGGAAGAAAATTAAAAAATTAAATAATTAACAACGTTATTGAGGTATCGATAACTTGAGGTTTTAAATAACCCAAACCGAGGCCGGATCGATAACTCGACAACGGTTGGTCCGAAAGACCAAAATAAAAAAGTTTTATTATCTATATAAATTTAGTTCTCATTGTACATATCCGTTTAAAAAAAACACCAAATGGTGGGGGTTTAACGGGTTGTACGCAATTAGAAATTTCAAAAAATCAATTTTTTAATTGCATTTTTGGAATGTACAAGCATGTGAGTACATTCCCTGAAAATTTCAAATTGATCCAGCGAATATTCTCGGAAATACACACATATTTGTGAGGACGCTCGGAGCGCGTCGCCGAGCGGAAAAAATCGCACGAAACATTTTGAAAAAAAAACGAAAATGGAGCTCCTGCTACCCCATTTAAGTTTATCTTGGACAAACATGACAACATTTTTTTCCATAAGTCATGCGCCCGATTCTCGATGGTCGAAGAAAAGCCGAAAAACAGTCACGCACCAAAGTGCGTACCGGGTCGAAAAAAAATAATGAAAAATATTTTTAAAAAGCAAAATAAAGCTGTAATTGGTCCATTTAAAACGCCGTTCGGGAAATTTGGTTGTCTTTTTTTCGACGAATCTATGTAACTTTTAGTGCGGCAAGAAATATCGACTGGTGTATCCAAACTTTTGAGTAGCAGTGTATGTATATATATATATATATATATATATATATATATATATATATGGACATATATCCTATATGGTTATATGGTCGTGAACAGCAGCTGGGCACGTCGTGGTCTCACTCCTTTCAGATATCGTTTCTCTGTGGTCTTCCTCGCTGGGCCGTATATATATATATATATATATATATATATATATATATATATATATATATATATATATATATATATGTCAATGTGTCCTCGCAGCTGAAGAAAAAGTCTCCAAAGTCTTGTTCCCTGAGCTTCTTCGACTATTCCGGCAGTCGTCCTAATGCCTAATACAAATTCTAGATACGCCCGGGCGATTGTAGAGACCGAGAGGAGCAATATCTCTTCTTTTTTTTCCGCCCTCGCTTTGCCTCTTTCTCTCTCTCTCTCCCTCCCTTTCTTCCTGTCGATGTGTTACAAAAGGGACCGATAAATAGGGCGAGTCAGAAACGATTTAGAGATTCCAGGAGAAAAGAAACGTCTCCCTTTTTTACATCCCCGATTGGATACTTACACACACACACACACACATACACGTATAAAAATTCTCTCGCCTCGAGCAACACATGTGAAGTTCGTGGTTGTTACACCTGTGAGCGCGTGAAGAACGAGATCCTAGAAATAATGAGCTCCTAGAGACCAGTTCTCATAGAACAGCACAATTTTTTCTTCAAAAGTTTAAAAAAAACCGCGAAATTATGCGGATAGACTAGCTACCGCGCGATCGTTTATTCGCGGGGTTCGTTTTCCGTGGCGCCTTCGTGCAAACATTTCGATCCTATATAATATCACCGCGGCCATTCCCAGAATCTCGGTCTTCATGCTCCATCTCTCGAGAAATCGTCCGTCATGATTTTTATATACGTGTATGGGTCGATGTGTTTAATAATGGATAAAAAAAATCATGTCTGTATGTGGGTGTGTGTGTGTGTGTGTGGAGAATTGAGAATTGGACGCACGTGCGTGCACCGCAGCGTAGCCACCGCACACTGGCATTAAAAAGTTTATTGTAGTAATTTGTAAGCGCCCTCTTTCCGGGGGTCGGTTTATATATAGGGCGAAGAGGCACCAGATTTTAGGCGGAACCACACGGTACAGATTTACTAAAAGCAGAAGAAAAAAACAGACGAGAAAAACGGAGCATAAGAATATCGACTCCCACGCTTGTTCTCTCGATATATATGCGCGATAATGAGGATCCGAGGTAAGGAGAGAGCACGTTTTGCACTCTTGTTCGAGTCGATGTCCGTCCTGTGATCATGTCCTGTACTTTCTTCGGTTCGCTTACCGCCCCCACCCCCTTCTCTGCCTCTCTTTGATTAACTGTTATTTTATCGATACTATTTTACTACGTTTACTTTTTCTTTTATTGTTCTGAGCTGTTAATCTGAACACCGTTAAAATCATTCGGCTATGGGAGTTTTAAGGGTTTCAAAATTTTCAATAAATCGACAAATTATTTCAAGATTTTTTTTATTACGGAGAGATATACACGTAGATGACCGTAGAAGAAGTACACTATGGGCCTGGTTTAGATGATTCCATGTAAGTTAACACATTTTATGATTTATTCATTTCCAAATTTTCAAACGCGGTATTCTCAAAACCACGTTTTTCAAATCGGTACCCAAAATTTCTCGAAAACCTATGAACCGATTGCCTTTAAGTGGTTATTCTATACACCATTATCTAGTACTTGTCATAGGATTTTTTTTCCTGTTACTTAGTTTTTGTTTTGTAGGCAAAATAATAACTAATTTTTGGCCCAAAAATCACTATTTATGTTCAAACGTCCGCCATTTTGTCATAAATCGATATTTTCAAAACCGGCTATGACAAGTACTAGATTATAGTATCTAATTTAATAATCTTTTTGGTTTTTTTTTCAGATGATTTTTGAAGAAACGCCAGTGGGTACCGTTTACGCAGATTTTTTTACGACGCACCAAGGATCATACAATATCCTTGTATATTTTTGATATTTTTAAACAAAGAAAATTAAACATATTTTTGAATGTATATACTTTTAGATAATTAAAACCCCAATCCAAAATTTCAAATAGTTTTCCTTGAAAAAAATTCACAAAAATGACATTTTTCCGGCTCCTAGGTGTATATCTCCCCTTAAGTGATTTCACGTCAATTTTGGAATTTGTCCAGACCATGTTATACGTCCTGCATCATTTACAGTCAACTGTGTAGACTTTCGCTGGCATGATCTTGACGAACCTTGTAATTTCGGAACATTAAAATTAGGAATTTTAAATCGTCGGCGCATTCAAAGTTCGGAATTTCAACATCGCCCCCATGTCAAGATCATGCTAGCGAAAATCTACACATTTGACTATAAATGATGTAGAACGTATAGCATTGTCTAGACAATTTTCAAAATTGAAGCTAAATCACTTCTTAAAAAAAAAAATTTGAAATAATCCGACGATTTATTGAAAATTTTGAAACTTTAAAAACTTCCATAGCCGAAGTATTTTGACGGTGTTCAGATTTTCGGAGTTTTGGTCTTTCGTGTAAAATACTTTCGGAGTTTTGATCCTTCGGGGTAGTATTCGGTGGGAGTTTTGAGCGTTCTGATCATTCAAGTTCAGAATTTCAAGCCAGCCCCATCGAGAATTTCGGAACATTTAATTTCAGAATTTTACATCGTCGGAGTATTTAAAGTTTGGAATTTCAACCCAGCCCCTTATTTCGCTTGTTTCTGTTTTCCTTTCCCTTATTGTGCTTTGTTATTGCTCTGCTTTAGAATATTTAGATTTATTTAGGTTCATCATTTATATTTTTATTAGATTTATTTCGTGACACCGAATCAATTTATTATTCAAGATCTCTCTCTCTCTCTCTCTCTCTCTCTCTCTCTCTCTCTCTCTCTCGTCTCCTCTCTAGTTAACTGTTATTTTGTTAACATCATTCTGTTAGTATCTTGCTCGTATCTTACTACGCTAATTGTTCTGCTTACCAGTTACCAGTGGTTTGAATTCTTTTGTTTCTGGAGTTTATTTTCTAATGCTTTATTAGAATATAATCTTATCATCTTTATTTTTATTTATTATTTTATTATTATTTCTTTTTCCCATTTATATTCATTTTACAACGCCCGACACTTTGTGATTATTTTATAATTTAAAAAATTATCGTGCTGGATTCATTTTTGTACTCACCAAAAGCAGTATTTTTTATATTTTTGAAATTAATTAGGATATTATCGTTTGTTATTGTTTGATTTTTTAATATTATTTCTGTCGTTTTATTTCACAATGATCGATTTTATTTAATTGTTATTTTTTTTCGTTTTATCTTATAATACTCCATCTCTCTCTCTCTCTCTCTCTCTCTCTCTCTCTCTCTCTCTCTCTCTGCTCTTCTCTTCACAGCTTATCCTTAACGATTTATCATTAACGAATGTCGTTTCATTCCATTTGTAAGCAAGGGGCATATTTTTTTACCAAAGTTTTACCGAAGTTTGTCTCGCCGCCAATGTCACGTTCCCGCCGAAATCGTGTCAGAAATTCGGTGGAACACTATTGTGACGGGTAAAAATGGATTTTTTTGCATTTTCTCAAAGTATACATACCCAAGAATGTGTAAAAAAAATTAAGTTGGTATACTGAAAATTGACCAATTTACAGACCATTCAATGAGACCAGGTGGCGCAACGATGTACGTATACTAAAACTATCCATCGCGTTTTTTCTCGAAACGACTTTTCTCGACCTGACCGGAATCACAACTCCTAGTTGTGATTGTCCGATATTCAGTTTTGAAAACCAAAATTTCCGTAATTGTGGTAGCTATCGGTGTATGTAGCCATTTTTTGGTTCAAATTTAGTATTCATAAAGCCCCCGAATATAAGTAAATATTTCGCCAAAATAACACTTTTTTTAACACCCACCATATTATGAAATATTTTTACGAAAAACGGCTACGTACACAAAGAACTGATTTTTTTTTAACGTATACTTACGACGAGAACTACATTTATGTAGAACATAGAACTTGTTCATTTTTATTTTTCAGACCATGCATTGTCAAGTCATCGATCCGGCCGTCGGACCACATTTTTTATACAGAGGCTCTATTATATCTCAATAATGTTGTATTTTTATTTTATTTTTCATAAAAATTTACATGAAATACGTTCAATGTATGCTTGATAACATGCATTTTTTCCAAATCCCGAGTAAATCGTCTAGCAGACAAAAAATAATCACATAAAATAATCATATAAAATAATTTTTAAAAAAATAATCAAATAATCATAAGGGTGACCACTCTTAAAATTCCAGATCGCAGACGTGTCTATCACTGGACCCAACGCACTAAAAAATTGCCAATCTTTTCTAGCGAGTAAAAAAACCGGCAATATAATAAAAACATAAAAAAGAGTAGGACGAATGCCTAGGCGTTCCGCCCTGTACATGAATGGAGACGTTCGAGGATTCGTATCCCCTAGCCGATCCAAACCTCGTTCCCGAAATCGGCACCAAGAGAGCATTGGACGAATCGACAAGGGTTCATCTCTTCGTCTTGCGCGCACGTCTATATGTATATATATATATATATATATATATATATATATATATATATATATATATGTATATATGTATGTATGTATGTATGTATGTATGTATGTATGTATGTATGTGTGTGTATATACACACACACACACACACACACACACACACACACACACACACACACACACACACACACACACACACATATACAGGGTGTCCTGTCATGAATGGACAATCCTGTAACTGTCGATAAGTCAGATCATGTCCTACTTTATCCTGAAATTTCAGTGCTGTAAAAGTCCCACGGTTTTCGAGATTTTGAGCTTTAAGATATTAAAAAAAAATCATCTGCTTTTGGTTTTTCGCATGCCACTTCTACAAATGATGTGAAATGACAATAACTGAGCAACTTTTTAAAGTAATTGGCACAATATGCGTAGTACATTTTTTTTCACACCGCAGGCTATCAAAGTCGAATTGGTCTGTATAAAAATTCTGCATAAGATCTTTTCTCATAAACTTTCCTCAACATTGAAGGTTAAAAAGAAGACTTTTCTACATAAAACAAATAACCAAGAGTATTTTTTTTTAATCCGCGTCAGAAAGGTTATCATTCGTAAAAATGGCATGCGAAAAACCAAAAGCAGAAGATTTTTATCTCGAAAACCGTGGGACTTTTACTAAACTGAAATTCCAGCATATAGTAGGACATGATCTGACTCATCGACAGTTGCAGGATTATCCCTTCATGACAGGACACCCTATATATATATATATATATATATATATATATATATATATCTTTCGAACTTTACGGCTTTGGCGTTTCGTGGGCTGCGTTAAATTGCCCGACGAAAATTACATCGGCCTCGCAAGCCGCCAGCCGAGAAGATTCGTAGAAATCTTTGCTACGGTACTTGACCCCCGAATAAAAAAAGAAAGACACTCCACGAAAACGCGAAAAACTGAAATAACCTCTTTTGACTCCCACGAAGTCTTTTTTGCGCTCCACTCGGACACTCATCGCCCGATTAGTCCGTCTCGGTATCCACTAGTTGCTCTCATCAATTTACCGCGATGAGTAGACCAAGGGAGATTCATTTCCCCGAAATTCATGAGATATATCCACGAGGATCCCATGCGCGGTCCATGCGAGAAAAGTGAGAGCGGGTCGATAGTTTTTCGAACCTGGTGTGTTTGGGTTTCTTACGTGCGCGGGTGAGGCGTGGGAAAGGTATACACGACACCTTTTTTCGGCATATACCAGAAAAAGCTGCCGCACAGAAGCGTCCAAAATGCCTATGAGAGATCTCTGTTTACGCATGTACGAGATCGCGTGTGTACAATGTATTATTGTAATGTTAAGTCGAGTTGGATACGTCTTTTGGTTTTTTACCGACACAAACGTACCTGCACACATAATTATACATATATATATATATATATATATATATATATATATATATATATATATATATATATATATATATATATATATATATATATATATATATATATATATAGGGTGTCCCAGAACTGAATGCGTTCCCTGAAATGGGGGGGTTGGGGGTGAAATTCTGAGTCGATTGATATAAGCATGTGTGGGTCTCAGATCAACCCCTAAATTATTATCGATTTTTAAAGGCGGGCCAACCAGGTGCGTCTGAGTAGTAGCGATACGCTGGTTCATCGGGCGCACCTGATTGGCCTGCCTTAACAAATTTATAATAATTGAAGGGTTGACCTGAGAACCACATATGCTTATATCAATCGGCTCAGAACTTCACCTCCAACCCCCTCATTTCAGGAAACGCATTCATTTCTGGGACACCCTGTATATGTATATAGCCGTGCAGAATTTTGTTGTGGAGTCTCTGGATCCTAATACATCGATATAGGGATTTAATAAAACCGCCGCACGTACAGAGTTCACATTGGAATCCAAGTGGATTCCGCGCTATTTCCCGATTGATGTAGTTTGAGAATTTTTTAAGGGGAGTAATAGCTTGCGGCGCGGAAAAAATGGCTGATTTTTTTCTAAAGCAAAGATGTATGATTTATTACTACTTTTGGCTGTTACATGGATTTTTTATTTTTATTAACCTTTAATAATGGCGGAGGTATTCTACGGTCTTCTAAACGGGTGGCAGCGGATGTTGTCAGACGGCGTGACACGTAGCATCGGTGGGATTAATCCGAAAGAAATCAACGAAGATTTTTCTTCCATTAACACTCATACGCAGAATATGAATCAAGGCAAAGTGAGACATGTTGAAAATCGATAAAATGGTACGCATTCAAACAAAAATATTGAATTTTCCAAAAAAGTGACTCTATTTTGCAATAAAAAAATACTTTCAAAAATGTTTTAAACGTTTAGGGTCACGTTTCAGACAATAAGGTTAGAGTTATTTATACCAAATTTCATTAGTATCGGTGAATTCATTTTTTAGCTATACGTCACGCCAGTTTTGAAAATGCAGTTCAGAAGATCGTGTTATACCTCCGCCATTTTTAAAGATCGATTAAAAAAATACCATGTAAAAACCAAAAGTAGTAATAAAACATACCTTGACTCTCAAAAATGGTTAAGAAACCTTCGGTTTAAAAAAAAATCATGTCAATCAGCACAAAAATATTCGCCTAAAGGATCTCACCCCGTAATTGAAATGCTCAGCCGGAATTTGTTTGGGTTCGAAATGCGAAAAGTCACGGCAAAACTCACGTTTGAAAACTGGTGTTCAAACATACCTGCACGCTTCGTTAGCGTTTACGTGTGTGGTGATCTGTCAAAGTGCGGTAAAATAAATAAATAACGATTATTATACTGGACTTTTAGTAATGTGATTCAAGTCGATTTTTAAGATGTACTTTTCAAGCGATTTACGCTTTTCAAAGGGAAGATTTTTGCTCTTTGAAAATCGACTCATTTTGTATATCTATATATTTAGTTCAGAAAATTCAACCTACAGATTGCGATGGGATCCATCACGAAGCGTATCGGATTCTGTTCGATAATGTGGCAATTCATTAGGATTAGAATTGGACTCCAGCAGTGGATTCCAATAGGAAATCCCGATTAAAATCCAATGTACGAGCGTGATGTTTTAGTAGAGAGATCCAATGCAATGACCCATTGGATCCCTATCAGGAAATGTGAACAAGTATGGGAACCTAATTGGATCGCTACAACAATTTCTGTACGGCTATAATTATATATCCGAGATCTTGAGGAAATTCGTTTCAAGTATCCCCAGGCTCGACTTCATCATAGTATCGATATTCGCAACGTCAAAGTAAACCCCGATGGCATCGAAATCACCTGTGTATGAAAATAATCATATTTGTGTAAAGGTCATTTGAAGAACTATCCTGTTTCGATATTCAACGATATATATATATATATATATATATATATATATATATATATATATATATATATATATATATATCTATGTATGTATATATAACTTATATTATAACCAATAAATTATGATACATTAATTACAATTAATTGCAATCTACTTTTCTCCTCAAAGATAAAATCACCTAAAAAGAATAAACATATATACCTTTTTTTACATGATAATATAGTATATTTAGAAAGCTATACATGATACAATAATTATGATAAATTCTAGTCAAATTAAAGGGCTAGAAATAAAATAATATAGCAGGAACCATTATGTATCGTATCGTAATCTCGTTGAAGATGCTACTTGAAAAGCTCCAATGTCTCCCAAGATGAAGGTTAGGTATATCTGGACGAATAATGAAACGCGGTCGTTCGCCAGTGTATCTTTATTATCTTTCAGTTTACGAGGGCTAAGTGGTACTTTGAATTTTTACTAACTTCTAGGCACTCTGTACCGTCGTTTCTTTAGTTTACCGTCGATTGTATACCCTGTGTAGATGATTCTCTCAGGCTTTTTCCACGCTGCGTGTGTATATATATATATATATATATATATATATATATATATATATATATATATATATATATGCGTGTGCGTGTACATACGAATATGTGTCGATTACCTATACATCTATAAATATACACGACATTACCCATACACATGTGTTGCCTTTTCACTCGGACCATCCGATCTAGAAGTAAAAGATCGGCTGGACATTCACCGATCATTTGCCGCTGTACAGCAACATCGGCGATGCGAGGCAAAAAACAACGGGCAATAATTCCCGCGGGATTATTTATCGACAGATACACAAATGAGTACAATTTCGCAGTTTATTCTAGGAATAATTGAAAGGAGGATCGACTTTTCTTTCATATCGGAAATCGGTTATATTTCACCTGGTTGTTTTGACGTTTAGGATCTACATTTATTTACTGACTTCCGGATGTGCTTCTTTCTATGCACACACACACGTGTGTTCATGGTCGTTTCCTATATGGATGCATACACATGTATCTATATATAAAAATATAAATGTATATGTATATATATATATATATATATATATATATATATATATATATATATATATATATATATTATATATATATATATATATATATATATATATATATTGTGTGTATATACAGGGTGTCCTGTTATGAATGGATAATCCTGCAACTGTCGATAGGTCAGATCATGTCCTACCATATATGTCTCACGGTTTTCGAGATAAAAAATCATCTGTTTCTGGTTTTTCGAATGCCATTTCTATAAATGAGACCTTTTTTGACCCAGTTAAATAAAATACTCTTGCTGATTTGTTTTATCTAGAAAAGTCTCCTTTTTAAGGGAGACTTTGTCCTTGAAATCGGCGGGGGATGTTAGCGGCTCAACATGAGCAGCTAGAAGAAGAGGAGGGATGCCTCTATGGACCAGGCATTGCCGATTAGCGGTAATTATAAACACATTTGTGTAAACACATTACAAAACTTTAAGCGCGTTTTTCTCGAAAACACGTTTTTAAAAATGGCTGACATTCTCCTGACCGCTGTAATTAACATATCGACCTGAAATTTGGAGAGCATACTCAGAAAATATGTCTTCACGGAATGACGGATCGTTTTTTCGATAGATACATTTTTGCATTTATTATTAACTTTTTATGCGAAAAAAACGCGAAAGTTCGATTTTTTTAAATTGCCGCCATTTTCCGAAATTTGTACTAAGCGAAAAACCCATCCGTCATTCCATGACCAAAGGGTCACAGATTGATGATATGCTTTGAATTTGTGTTACAGATCAACAAAGAGGACAGTGATGTCAGCCGTTTACCTCCCGCGATTTGAGGACCTGTTTTCGCGGAGCTGCAACGGTCTCCACTTTGGTTTTTTTTTTCAAAAAAAAATTTTTTTAACGTTCTGTATATGATGAATAAAAGCAAGAAAAAAACCACACTCAAAAAGCTTTACTCGTTTCCGTTAAAGAAAATAAAATGTAAACACCTGAAATATGGCACTCCAAGGACAAAGTCTCCGTTAACGTTAAATGGTAAGGAAACTTTATGAAAATGATCTTATGTAGAATTTTCATACAAACCAATTCGAACATCTGAATTTGATAGTCTGCGGTGTAAAAAAATGTACTACGCATATCGTGCCAATTACGTGAAAAAGTTGTTTGGTTATTGTCGGTTCGTATCATTTGCGGAAATGGCATGCAAACAACCAAAAGCCGATGATTTTTTCCAAAAAATAACGCAAACCCCATCTTTAGCCGTGGGATTTTTACTAAGCTGAAATTTCAGTTTATAGTAGGACATGATCTGATCTATCGACAGTCGTGGGATCATCCATCCATAACAGGACACCCTGTATATGTTGACCTAGCGCCTTCAGATGTACTTTCAGTTTATGGGAAGGCCAAAAAAGCGTTCGTCCTGTCACATAGAGGGCTCGGCAGGGAACAGTGGCGATGAGAATGGCAAGCAAAAAAGTGCCGTTTGGAAAATAGCAACAGCAAAGGCTGCGGGGCAAAATGGCAGCGCGTGGATGACGCATAATTTTCTGGTAAATTTATTCGTAAACGTGATGCTCGAAGCATCCTCGAGCGTTCCCAGAGTCTTGTAAACGTCCCTTATTTTCTTTCTCTTTCTCTCTCTGACTCTCTCTCTTTCTCTCTCTCACTCTCTCTGCTGCTGATGCTTCATCTCTCGTATGCTCCCGCTGACCATTATTAGCCTTCCCTGGCGATGGTCACGCGACTACTCCGTGCTGCATAATCGCGAGTCTAGGATTATAAAGCCCGGAATTCGGAAGGAAACCAAAGATACAGCATCGAACTTATGGGATATGAGAAACGAGGAATTTCTCCGGCTACTTTACACCGTGGGAAGTCGCTCCGCGTAATCTACCAAGCCGTGATTTCTTCACAGCGGTTCTTCCTCTATCTCCTCTCACAATTGAATCTTTTCTTACTGCGCCCTTGTTGCTGAATGCTCCGAGAACCTCGCACTTTTCGTTTAAGGGAGACTTTGTCCTTGAAATCGGCGGGAGATGTTAGCTCAACATGAGCAGCTAGAAAAAGAGGAGGGATGCCTCTATGGACCAGGCATTGCCGATTAGCGGTAATTATAAACACATTTGTGTAAACACATTACAAAACTTTAAACGCGTTTTTCTCGAGAACACGTTTTTAAAAATGGCTGACATTCTACTGACCGCTGTAATTAACATATCGACCTGAAATTTGGAGAGCATACTCAGAAAATATGTCTTCACGGAATGACGGATCGTTTTTTCGATAGATACATTTTTGCATTTATTATTTATCTTTTTATGCGAAAAAAACGCGAAAATTTGAGTTGTCTTTTAATTGCCGCCATTTTTCGAAATGTGTACTAAACGAAAAACCCATCCGTCATTCCATGACCAAAGGGTCACAGATTCATAATATGCTTTGAATTTGTGTTTCAGAGCAACAAAGAGGGGGCAGTGATGTCAGCCGTTTACCTCCCGCGATTTGAGGACCTGTTTTCGCGGAGCTGCAACGGCCGCCATTTTGGTTTTTTTTTTCAAAAAAATTTTTTTAACGTTCTGTATATCATGAATAAAAGTAAGAAAAAAACCGCACTCAAAAAGCTTTACTCGTTTCCTTAAAAAAAAATAAAATGTAAACACCTGAAATATGGCACTCCAAGGACAAAGTCTCCGTTAACTCATTTTACACTGCATTCCTTCAGTGACGAATGTGCGACAATCGCTCGTGGCAGAAAACAAATTTATACTAGAAAAAAATAATAAATGTACACACACATTGACGGCGAAAAATTTGAACACACCCGTTTTATGGTTTTTCAGTCAAAAGCAGTCGTGGAAATAAGATATTCGATTTTGGGCCATATAGTACTTGGGTTTGAGCGTACTTTGCAAAAACTGTATTACTTTGAAAAAAAGCTTGACAACCTTGTCGAGAAAATTGGAAAACAAATTTTCGGAGGTAAACCTCGACCCTTTCGAGTTTCTTTAAGGGGGTATCCGTGTCTGGAAACTTAAAAAAATGTATTTTTTTGCATATTGTTGTAGAGTGAAATTCCAAAAGTATTTCAAGACCGACTGGACCCTGAAATTCTAAAAATTGACGAAGTTATACGTATTTTAGTGAAACAGTGTGTTTTGGGTTTATCCGTTGATTTTTCTTATCCGGAGAATATGGATATCAGTGAACCTTACTATCCGGATATCCGGATTTTTCGGATAATTCGGATTATTCTTAAAAAAAAACAAAGGAAATCTGTTGAAAAGTATTTTTATTCATATTTATTCAAGTTAAACCATTTTTTTCTCTTTCTGCTGTAGCTAATGGACGACATTAACATTTTTAATATCACAAAATGATCGTGCATTATAGTATGCTACTATTTACCATAAAATATTAAAATACAATATGAATAACGGAAAACGACTTCAGCATGCTGTTTGTGAAGAGAAAAATGAGGTTTTCTTTCGAGAAGCTGTCATTTTTCGTATTTTTCGAAATTTCGAAAAGTGGATCGTGAACCCATAGCCAGTTGGATATATTTTAAGAAAATGTTATTTTTTTCGTTTCAAATTACATTTGAGCCTGGTACAGATCTCACCGTTTCGGGCCTTGCCTCTGGAGAACTGCAACGCCAACTGCGGCACCGCGAACTCTTTGAAAGATTTTCTCCCGACATCGCAACCTCAAAAATGTGTACAACATGCTGGGAAAAAAAATTATGGCAAGCAATGTGTTACTAGAAGAAAAAAAATCATCATTCTGACTCTTCAAATTGGGCTTCAAATTGGCCCAACTCATAGTGAAGAGGAAGACCTGTCATATGGCGCAGAAATCGCAGATTGAAGATAAACTCATGATTACAACGATAGAGCTGATAGTAAAACTTTAAGGAGCTATAGAACGCTGAAAATTTGGGTGATTTTCGGAAAATTTTGGAAAAGAAGTACTCAATTAAATGTTTCGGAAAATTAAGAATATATTTGTCTATATTTTACCTCTATTACATGATTTTTTTATATAAAAATATTGTGATCCAAGCGACTTATGCGTTGCCTTCGGAGGCGCAAAAAAAAGTTCCTCCACTGCTGACACGATTCCGGCCGATTGAGTAGCTGAAACCGAAAAAGGAAAAAATGTCGTTAAACTGGAAGGTATTTTTTGTACAATGACGTAGGATTTTCGAAAAATATCAAAATCTAACAAAATGGCGTAGTTATGAAAAAAAGTCTGTTTTCTTGCCAATAAAATGGTCGTTTTTTTCAATGCAAAGTCGTCAATTTTCATCCAACCAAAAATATCCTACGTCATTGTAGAGTAAATATATTCAAGAGTACTCAGTTGAAATTTCAAGCCAATCGGATAATTGCTCTTTAAGTTACAATGTCAGCAAATGTGAAAAATCTCATTTCGAAAAAAACGCGTTTAAAGATTTAACTATCGATTTTCGCAAGATAAAATCGCTTTTTTGAAAGTGTCGCACTGGTATAGCCCCTTAAACACGTTTTTCCTGAAACTATTATTTTCCAAACGGTGTACACAATTACTCGACATCTAATAAACGGATTGGCTTGAAATTTGGTACACGTATACAGTGTAACAGTAGTTTACTCTTGACCAACGTTTTTCTTCTTAACATCCTTTTTCCATTGGTTACTAACAATAAAAATGTCATATTTCCTCGAAAAATAGAAAAAACATTCAAAGTTGTTTTTTTTATCGGTTGGAACACGGCAATAAAAAAAGACTCGGTGAAGTCTTAGCCAATATTATCTATTTTAAGAAAAATATTTGTTTTTACGTTTCCCGTCAACTGGGTGGCCAAAATCAAGTACACCGTTGAGCCTCTCACGTTGAAACGTTCTTCACGAGATTGATCATAACTTCTTTGATTATTGATATTTTTTAATGGAATTTCGTATCCAACTTTGTTAATGTACATACAAATAAATATCCCATAGATTTTTCAATCGTCCTAATTATTTCTTTAATGTTATTTTTTTTAATTAACCCTCTTTTTCGGGTCTTCACAGTAGCCTAACCTTTCAAGAAGAAATCCTTTTTCCCATTTCTGAATATAATGGAGAGCTCGGACACTCAATTTTTTTAATTTTTCGACCGGCAATAATCACGAAAACGAAATTTATCCCAAAAAATAATATTATAAAATTAAGTATATTTTTTGATCCTTCAAGTGCCAATTGAAACCCATTCCTTTCGCGCCTTTTTTGAAAATTCGAAAAGTGTATCCAAATCCCACGCCGTTAATGTATCGACGAGCGAGAGAGGGATCAAAGAATGTTTGGGCGATTAAAGTATTAGGCCGTACAGGTGATCGGCAGTTTTTGTGAGAATGTATATTCGTGCGACGATACAGCGGCGAAGGCGCTTCCATATAGCACACTGTTCGGGGTCTAAGGTCCTTAGGATTTTTTTTCTTTCCAATTCTCGCCTGCGGCTTTTTCGTTTCCTTCTGCTGCCTCGGCCCCTCGATTTTGACGCAGACACGGCTCGAGGGGGAGGAGCGGGAGTAACGAACGTAAAAAAAGGATGCGAAGGATTCGGCTGCCCGCTGAGTCCTGGCGCCTCTTCGAAAAGTCCACCGCGGGGCACACCTGTGTGTTGCTTTTTCGTCCCCGCAGACCCGAAGAAGCGAAAAAAAAATATTTAAAAAGAAAGACTCGCGTCCCCCTCCGTGGGTGTCTCTGGCAAATGGGTGTGGGAGGATCACCGACGAGAAATGCTAATACCGTTAAAATTTTAGCCCCGCCAGGACGAAAAGATTCGACCAAGGAGAAATGCTTTCGCAGGCGCGATCGCGCGGAAGCGGAAAGCTTGGAATTTCAATGTATGCTTGATTAACGCTTGTTTCTTCGGAAACATAGATGTTACGTGTAAAGACTATAGGAACAAAAGGTACCGTCGCATTGACGGTACCTTTTTTTTTTGGGTAACATCTCAAGATCGTAAAATACTGACCGTGTCCCGGCGTATTCGTAGATGGCGTGCGATTGCCGAAACGTGACCGGAATTTCGTTCGGTAAATTTTGCTTCTCGACACCTATCTTGTACGTGTACAGTTTTCTTTTTTTTTTTTTTTGGGCACTGAGGGAAAATCTTTTGGGAAACTTTGTGGACTCTGCTACGCCGTGCTTTTGGTACGTTTGTCTTTCACGCCTTCGCGTCCTTCAAATACGTCGACATTTACACAACGTACCTCAAACGCACTATGGGTACATCTATCTATCTATATATATTTATGTATATATATATGTGTGTGTGTGTGTGTGTGTGGGTGTGTGTGTGGGTGTGTGTACACACGTAGGAATAGGTAATTTTATAGACTCCGAGGCCATCCTCATAATACCCAGTTGTCTTCATACTCAAAATACACTTTCCTAATATATATATATATGGGTGTGCAATACACTTTCCTAATATATATATATATGGGTGTGCGTGCGCGTGTGTGTGTGTTTGCGTGCCCGTGTAGGTGTGTGTTTGCGTGTATTTGCGTGCGTGTGTATGTGTGTGTGTGTGTGCGTGTGGGTGGGTGCGTGCGCGCGCGCGCGCGCGCGCGCGCGTGTGTGTGTGTGTGTGTGTGTGTGTGTGTGTGTGTGCGTGCGCCTGTGTGTGTGTGTTTGCGTGCCTGTGTGAGTGTGTGAGCGTGTGTGTTTGCGTGTCTGTGTGGGTGTATTTGCGTGTGTGTGTGTGTGTTTGCGTTTGCGTGCCTGTGTGGATGTGCGTGCTCGAGTGTGTGCTTGCGTGTCTGTGAGGGTGTGCATGCCTGTGTGGATGTGCGTGCGTGAGTGCGTGCTTGCGTTTCTGTGAGGGTGTGCGTGCCTGTGTGTGTTTGTGTTTGCGTGGCTGTGTGGGTGTGCGTGTGTGTGTTTGTGTATGCGTGCCTGTGTGGGTGAGTGTGGTTGTGTTTGCGTGCCTGTGTATGTGTGTGTGTGTGTGTGTATGTATGTATGTGTGTGTGCGTGCGTGTGTGTTTACATGCCTGTGTAGGTGTGTGTGTGTGTATGTATGTATGTGTGTGTGCGTGCGTGTGTGTTTACATGCCTGTGTAGGTGTGTGTTTGCGTGCCTGTATGGGTGTGTGTGTTTGTGTTTGCATGTCTGTGTGGGTGCGCGTGTGCGTGTGCGTGTGTGTTTGCGTGGCTGTGTGGGTGTGCGTGTGTGTGTTTGTGTATGCGTGCCTGTGTGGGTGAGTGTGTTTGTGTTTGCGTGCCTGTGTGTGTGTGTGTGTGTGTGTGTGTGTGTGTGTGTGTGTGTGTGTGCGTGCGTGCGTGTGTGATTACGTGCCTGTGTGTATGTGTGTGCGTGCGTGTGAGTATGTGTGTGCGTGTGTTTGGGTGGGTGCGTGTGCACGCGTTTGAATATAGACACGCTTGAAAAATCGAGTTCGAGTTACGCACCTGCGTTCAAAAATGTGTTTACACGGCCGTAGAACGGTGCCAATTTTTGCCAAGCTTTTATGTACAAGGTACGTGAGCGGATCGCCTTACGCGAGCTTAGGCAATACCTTTAGGCGCGTCAGGTGTGCACACTTTCTGACGGGCATTTTATTTTTCTCCTGTTATGCGTTACTGTTTCGGTGGGAAAAGCCGGCGCGAGCCTCCGGCATACACACATTTGCACGTGTATTTACTATTGTAATATTCGAATTTTTCAAATTTCATATATATATAGATATATAATGGGTGTGTTGGAATGCAGCTTCGATGTTTTAAATAGAGAAGTAATCATTTATTTTGAAAAAAATCGCTAAAGATATTTTGTTGAATGTAATTGCCATCGTTTGCTATCATTTTTTTTGGTAACTCGTGAATGTGCCATCAGGAAAAAAAGTTTTCAGGTTTTAATGCGATCTATGAACACAGGTGAAGTAATTGGTGAAGAGCTGCTCGGCAAGTGAGCGTGCGATCGATCGAAACAAGGCATAATTGAATGAAGCTAAGTCTGGTGAATAGGGCCAGTGGGGTAACACTTCTCGTTCAAGTGCTTTCAACGTATCTTGGAATGCTTTTGCAACATCTGGCCTAGCGTTGTCATGCAGCAACTTCACTTCGCCATGTCTTGTGGCTTGAATTTGGCATGTTATTCGACATATTTAGGGCGGAAAAATGTCATTTACACTATTACGAATCGACCCATACTAAATTTTAAAGAGGCCTGTCAATTGTTGAAAACTCAACAACTATTAATAAAATTGAGTATGAAGTTTGAAGTTTGAAGCGAAATTGAAGTTTCATTTCGACACATCTAATACATATACACACACACACACACACACACACACACACACACACACACACACACACACACACACACACACACACACACACACACACACACACACACACACACACACACACACACACACACACACACACACACACACACACACACACACACACACACACACACACACACACACACACACACACACACACACACACACACACACACACACACACACACACACACACACACACACACACACACACACACACACACACACACACACACACACACACACACACACACACACACACACACACACACACACACACACACACACACACACACACACACACACACACACACACACACACACACACACACACACACACACACACACACACACACACACACACACACACACACACACACACACACACACACACACACACACACACACACACACACACACACACACACACACACACACACACACACACACACACACACACACACACACACACACACACACACACACACACACACACACACACACACACACACACACACACACACACACACACACACACACACACACACACACACACACACACACACACACACACACACACACACACACACACACACACACACACACACACACACACACACACACACACACACACACACACACACACACACACACACACACACACACACACACACACACACACACACACACACACACACACACACACACACACACACACACACACACACACACACACACACACACACACACACACACACACACACACACACACACACACACACACACACACACACACACACACACACACACACACACACACACACACACACACACACACACACACACACACACACACACACACACACACACACACACACACACACACACACACACACACACACACACACACACACACACACACACACACACACACACACACACACACACACACACACACACACACACACACACACACACACACACACACACACACACACACACACACACACACACACACACACACACACACACACACACACACACACACACACACACACACACACACACACACACACACACACACACACACACACACACACACACACACACACACACACACACACACACACACACACACACACACACACACACACACACACACACACACACACACACACACACACACACACACACACACACACACACACACACACACACACACACACACACACACACACACACACACACACACACACACACACACACACACACACACACACACACACACACACACACACACACACACACACACACAAGGTGTTAGGAAAGTCGTTGCAAAGCCTTAAGAGGGTGATAGGTCACCCCATTAGGAGCATATCTAACCTAGGTTACCTTCGTCCAAAGTTTAAGGCTTTCGAGTTATCATGGTAAGTACGATTTTTGGAAAATTTCCCAAAATTAGGTACTAACTCGGTCATTATGTTCAAACAGACAATAATTGGTAACTAAAACGTATTTGCGTCTTAGCTTAATGTGTATTCAATCGACAAACACCAATACAATCATCTGTATCCACACAACTAACTAAATGAGACGCGTTGAATGATTAAAAACTTGTCAAAAAATAAAAATACCTCTTATGTTAATGGTATTTAAAAAAAGTAGCCTTAACATAAGAGGTAAACGAGTTAGTACGTAATTTTGGGAAGTTTTTCAAAAATCATACACACCATGATAACTCGAAATCCTTCAACTTTGGACTTACGTAACGTAGGTTAGATGTGTTTCTAACGAGGTGACCTATCACCCCTCTAAGGCTTCGCATCGACCTTCCTCACACCCTGTATAAATCTTATAAACAAAAAATATCGAAAATTCGTAATAATGACAATCCCACACGACATTATTCGATCCTATAGTCGAAATTTCTTTTTCCACCGCGATTTAAAGTTCACGCTGGGCGCAGAGATACAAAAAAACATGTTGTTTTCAGGCCTAATTAATTTTTTTCGGCATATCGTTAAAATCGCGAAAAATAATACTGCCCGCGAATGCGGCCCGTCAGGAGGTGAAGAAGCAAACGCGTTTGTTCTTCCAAAGGGCTCGCAGCTATTTCAAGCTGTATAAACACCGTTCGAAACAGTGAAAGACGCAGCCCAGCGGAGCGAGCGGATAAAGTGGCGGGACTTGCGCCCTTTTGCCTCGCAATGATACAGACGAGGGATCAGTAAAAATGAAGGGTCAGCGGTTAAGCGAGTGTAGTTGAATGTGGAGTTGCGAATCGTCAGGCAGGGCGAAGTGCAGGTGCATGAGCATCGAGGAATAACCAAAAGGAATGGTTTGGGTATCGCTTACAAAGCCCTGTCCCGAGGATTACCACGGATATTACGACAGAGGCGAGAAAGAGAGAAAGAGCGAGAGAGAGAGGGAAAGGGAGAAGGAAGAAACTGAAAGAAAGACGAATTACAAACGAAACGAACAGTTCCTGGCACTGTGAATCGAGACCATTCACGCCAGGTGTTTGCTACGACCAATAATTGCAATTTGCATACCAACCTATACTGCCATACGTCCCCAATGTACTATTCATTTATATTTTTTTCTATTATATTCATTATATAAATATAAATATAAATATAAATATAAATATATATATATATATATATATATATATATATATATATATATATATATATATATGTGAATATATGAATATATGTTTAAAGTGTATATACGTTTTTATGGAATAAGGACATTTTGAAACAGTCATATCTATGTCATGTAGGTTTTCAGCACAGCACAATCGACAATACGTTTAAAAAGAAATGAAGGACCGTCCTCAAAACTGCCAGGACGGTCTTTCATTTATTTTTAAACGTATTGTTGATTTTAGTGGGATGAACGGTCTTTTGAATTACCGATTTCTATAAATATCCTCACATTTATTTATAGGTAGTTTTGAAGATATTGTGGGCTTTTATGGTAAATGGCTACTATGAGAATAGCAGGGAAGTCTCCACAATCACTTCTTCCCACTCGTATACAGTGTGTTAGGAAGGTCGATGCAAAGCCTTAAGGGGCTGATAGGTCACCTCGTGAGGAACATATCTAATCAAGGTTACGTTAGTCCAAAGTCTAAGGATTTCGAGTTATCATGGCAAGTATGATTTTTGGAAAATGTCCCGGAATTAGGTACTGAAAGGACCTACAAAAATGAACTGAAGAAGAGTATGAATTTTTTTCTCGATTTTTCGAGGAAAAATGGCTTCCCTATTGTTGATAACTAATTAAAAAATGTTGCGAAGAAAACACGTCAGTCAATACTAAACTACTATTACACTGGTTAAGTGTACCGAATTTCAAGTTTATTCGTTGATTAGATGTCGACAAACCGTATACGCCGTTTTGAAAAATATGGTTTCGAGAAAAACGATTCGAGAAAATCAATAAATGTTGTTTAGTTTAAGGAGTCTTCTCACTTTGGACGCTAAAAAGGCTATTTTTATGATTTTTTTTGATAGGTTTCTATTAGTATAATAGATATTGATGTAAAAGTTGTTACACTTAATAAATACCCTTTCGAAATACATAAAAAAATCTAATGTATTTATGTAACCCAAACAAATTTTTTCTAAACAACATTTATCGACGGCTTGTTGATAAAATCTTCGAAACTACTGAACCGATCCTTATGAAATTTTGACCACATATTCTTTACAACTGTAGCTATAGTGCATTTCGAGGATTTTTTGAATTTTACTATTTTTTTTGCTACAAACGGTGAAAACCACGCTTTTTTGTTTTTTCGAAACATGTCCACCATTTTGTTATTTTTGCATATATCAAAAATCGTATGATATGCGCTATAGCCATTAACATACTGGATCTAAAACCGTTTGTTTTTTTTGTTTGGGATGATTTATCTCCGAATCTTCGTCAACAGCGCAGACCTACCATTTTTTTACTACCATTTTCGTCTATAAATAGTGACTCAAAGAAATTTAAAAAATGTTTTCATGTATTTCGAAAGTGTATTTATTAAGTGTAACTACTTTTATATCCATGTCTATAATATAAACCGATCAAAAATTCATGAAAATAGCCTTTTTTAGCGTCTAAAGTAGGAAGACCCCTTAAACGAATAATTGAAGTTGACTGATATATATGTATTGTTTTATTTAAACATGACCTAAGCGTTATCATCTTGCCCCGAGTACCCTACATCTAGAAAATCGATTCGCATCACATCACTAAAAATCCACTATAATAATCGTTATTTATTTATTCCACTGCATTTTGACATAATATCAATACACACGTAAACGCTAACGAAGCGTGCAGGTTATGTTTGGAAACGTCCCGTTTTTTTCTCGTGACTTTTCGCATTTCGATTCGAACGTGGCGAGAATTCTGAAACGGCGTTCATCAAAGGACAGTACAGAATCCAATTGGGTCGCAATGAGGACTCCCCATGTGCGATGTCCATATCAAGTCGCTAGAGAGATGTGGGTGCATATTGGGACTCCCCAACAAATTTGTGCACGGAATCACGAGAGGATTTTTTTTAGCAGATCCAACAAATTTCGGTTGAGAATTTCAATTAAGGGGGTACCGTTAGGCGAGGAAAAAATTGGCTGATTTTTATGATGTTTTTTTCATGAAAAAGGAAAATTTTCTTCACCATTTTTAGACTTAAGGTATGTTTTAATACTACTTTTGGCTGTTACATGATTTAAAAAATTATTAGTCTTCAAATATAGCGGAGGTATGGCACGGTCTTCCAAACTGCATTTTCAAAACTGGACAAAAGAAGCTAAAAAAACTAATCGACCGATTCTGATAAAATTTGGTATAACTCTTTCTAACTATATTGTCTAAAACATGAGCCTGAATGTTTTTAAAAATGAAAAAAGCATTTTTCATTGCAAAATGGAGCAATTCTTGCCGAAAAAATCAAATTATTGTTTCGAACCATATTCATCGATTTTTAATATTTCTACCATTTCATCGATTTTTAATATTAAATTTCCATTAAGATTTCTCACTTTTTTAAATTTATATTCTACGTATGAGGGTTAGGCCACAGAAACGGGTATGAAATCATGTGCGAATTTAATTTAAAAAATTTCGTATGAAAAAGTGATTCACTCATAAAATGAATTACACATCTATTTAGTATGAATTTTAAGCTGGTAGAAAATATGTATTTTTTTCGATGTACAAAATGGCCGACTACTCCAAACTTCTCGAAACAGCTTTTATCAATTGGCGTGACAAAAAACTTCAACAATTTTCACTCGATTTACTGCAAATTTAAAAGTTATGTTCCTAATTGCATTTCGCAGAGAAGTACGTACGGAATTTCTGATTAATCGAAAACTTTTCACTTCATGAGCAGTTATAACGAAATTTTTCACTGAAAATTCATTTCTTAAGTTCAAATACCTACAATTTTTTAATAAAAAATATTTTTCAAATTCCGTACGTACTTCTCTAGGTATTCTAATGTAGATTGACGAGAATTTTTGTTTTTTGTTCTAGGTCACAAATTGTGGATGCTAAATGTCACGTCGCGGAGCGTCTAAAAAAGATAACAAAAAAAAATATTAGGAGTCGGCCATTTTGTACAACGAAAAAAAAAATTCTAAGTGCTTGATATTCATACTAAATAGATGTGTAATTAATTTTATGAGTGAATCACTTTTTCATACGAAAAAAATTGTTAAATTCGCACATCATTGTGTACCCGTTACTGTGGCCTAACCCCTTAATGAAAGAAAAATCTTCGTTGGTTTTTTTTTCAAATTAATCCCACCGACGCTACGTGTTGCGCCGTCCGACAACGCCATTTTTGAAGACCAACAAAAAATAAAAAATACCATGCAACAGCCGAAAGTAGTAATAAAACATACCCTAAGTCTCAAAAAAAGAAAATAAATTTTTCCTTTAAAAAAAAATCATGCAAATCAGATTATTTTTCCTCACCTGAAGGCATCTCCCCCCTTGAAGTTTCACTGGCTGTTATAATTGCAATCACAAGTTTACCTTCGATCTACGATTCCTTCACCATATACTGAACTTTTCTCTTCAATTTGAGTTGCCTCAAGCGACAAACGAGTTTCTCAATTGTAGCAGTAGCCTAACCCCTTTAAAAACGCATCTCTCAACTTTTGACTCCTGATCTAAATATTCATCGCCACAATCGACGATTCATTTTCCGCTCTCATAGGTTTGAGATCGTTTGAACCTATTTTCACTCCATCAAAGCCATATTCACGCGTTTTCTGCTACGAGGAGAAGAGAACTAGTGCCATTTTTCGGAGCATCAACTTTTCGAAGTCACGGGCACGCGATCTCTTTTGTACTTGCCATTCGTTTGGGGGTTTAAGAGTCACCTTTGTCGTTTCGATGACTAAAGGATACATACACAATGAATCTTTCGCCTATTTTGTGAGGCGAGTTTCGGGCTTGGAAAGTTGGCACTTTGGTGGACAACAGGTGCATTCGTATATTTGGGTAGGTATCGGTTACAAAGAGCTGTAAAACTGTACATTCCATTTAGACTGATCCTGCGAGGTTTCTCTCTCCCTCTTTGCTGCTCGATCCTCGCATGATATATATATATATATATATATATATATATATATATATATATATATATATATATATATATATATATATATATATATATATATATATATATTTATGGGTAAGAGTCCTGTGGAGCGCTTCGACTTGAGGTATCATTGTCCGCTGGTAAGATTTACGAATGCCGTTGTGAATTTGGGTATTGGAAGGCGCGGAGGCGTGGGCTCGTCATCGGAGAGGATTTCTTTCCATCAGCCGAGGTGTAACTTACACCCTCTTTTTTCCTTTTCTTCATGATTTTACTGCTGCGCGGTAGAATAATAACCGTGCATACCGTGAAGAAATGTGAGCTCAACCTTTACCGGCGCAATAAAGATCGAACAATCGCAGCTTTTTCCTTCCATTATCATATTCCCGAGTAGAAATCCTCAATAGGCTACAAGAAAGACCTGATCAGCAGTCCAATATTCGGCAGATATATGAGAACTCCGGCGATAAGATAAGCGGAGCTTTTGACGTGATTAAGAAAGTCCCAAAATGGGTCCTATTGAATAAAAAAAAAATAACTTTGGCACTGCCAAAAAAAAAAATAATAGATATAGGATCTATTTAAATCCTATTTAACGCACGCTGTCCTATCAATTAGTTAATATCATTGTGATAATTAGAGAGTTTTATCGAATAACATGCTATATATTTTTCTAACATAACCTATATATATATATATATATATATATATATATATATATATATATATATATATATATACATATATAGGTTATGTTAGAAAAATATATAGCATGTTATTCGATAAAACTCTCTAATTATCACAATGATATTAACTAATTGATATGGCAGCGTGCGTAGCTATGAGTAGGTAGGTTCTAGGTTTGATTTCCATAGAGAGGGTGGAGAGAGAGGAATTATATATATATATATATATATATATATATATATATATATATATATATATATATATATATATATATAATGCCGCTCTCTCCACCCTCTCTATCCCCACACCTCTTTGATATGTGTTTTGCCATAAAGACAGACCATTTAATCAAATAGAAAAATGGTTGACTCTACGAAAATTCTATATAATTTAAATTAAAAAAAATCAAATAGGTCCATTTAGTGGATTGAACTAAATTGTTTTTTGAGCAGATGAAACCGAATCACAGATTTATTAGGATTAAATAAAATATTTAGTTATTTGAACTAAATATTTGAGATTTGACGATATTGAATATATTTTGATTGGAATAATTAAATATATATCATGTAAATAATTTGAATAATGGAATACAATAGGGAAAATTTGATTCCACGAACAATCTAGTTAATTCAAATAAACAAAATTCAAATAGACGTGATTAGTTCATATCAATAGAATTTTTCTATCAGTGCGACTAACGAAACGTAGCTGTCAGTTTTTTCTTCCCCAATATTCGTATGGATGCGAATGAAAAGGAATAACCTGCGGCTCATCATCGTGTGGCTTCATACTTTCCGTATAGAATCGAACTCGTTCGATCTTTCCGAAAAAAGGTTTGGAAACCATCGTATTTGCCAGCACACGCGGAGCTGTTTTTTTTTTCATACCAGCCGAAATCAAATGCTCGCAATGCTCGTATCAAAGAGGGGTGCGAAAAAGTCGTCTCCACCCCTGATATCCCCGTGATCTCACATCCGCCGCATGCAAAAAAGTGAAGAACGTGAGGCCCGAAGCCGTGAGCCCTGCAGTGTGATATTGTATGGACGGGAGTGTATATCGTTGGTGATGTGAGTACAAGCGTGTGCTGCGGATGGCCGACGGATTAGTTCCGTCTGGTCGAGTGTATAGCCGTGAACAACAGGTGCACGCGCGCTGTGAGGAAGGGTATCAGTTACAAAGCAGCTATACGAGCAATGCATTTTGGGGATATGCGAGAAGAGAGCCATTTGGCGGATTGCTTTCAATTTCGGGCCAGCATAATATTATCTTCAGCACGAGGCAAAAGGGTTTTCGGCTATGGGAATGCGAAGGGCTATGGAACGACGACGCGTCCATTTTGGTGAATACAGGATATACCTGTGTGGTCGGTATTTCGCGTGGGCGGTCAACAGGTGTATAGAAGAACAGTATGGGGCCGGAAAAACGCGTATAATATACGAGCCTGGAGTATCGCGTCACCAAAGGATCAGGCACAGTACACCTTACCACGCGGTCTATGAATAAGAGTATCAGTTACCATGAGCAGCAGGATACGAGAGTCACCCTCACGCCGCGGTGACTCTTCTTCCCCATCAAGCCCTATTGTTGCACGATGGAAAATTTACGAATTTTCTCGATGCCCCATCCCTGGGACGGGCCAGGCTCGTCCGGGGTGCGCGTCTGTACGCAGGGGCTGCACTTGATTTATATGCTGGAAAGCGACCCGAACTGCGCTAGACGGAGAGGAGAGAGGGAGAGAGCGAGTGGCGAGGCTTCTCTGTCTTTTGGTTTGGCATAACCTCCGTCTGTCCGTTATCCCGGGGAATCTATTTTTCCCCTCTTGCGGCAGGAACAGCAACTATCCCCGAGCAACGAGGCACGGTAACCACGGGGCTCCGGCTTTTAGCAAGGAACAATGTTTTCCCTTGTCTTTTTCTTTGGCGGGTGAAGTGAGACGGGGGGGCTTGTTAGACAAGAGTTAGTCACAATGAGCCGAGAAAATGGATAGGACGAGAACACTCAGCCTCTTGTCTCTAGGGACAATAGGCAAGTTTCGCTTCTTTCAGCGCGACAGTGTGTCTCTCGGACAGGCTGCCCTGTTCCTAACAGCGGGTCACTTGTTTTTGGTTTTCGTCAGTTAAAATTGCAAGTCCTGCCATGTCCTGGCAAGCGGGTGAAAGGAGATCCCTCGGTTCGAGGCTCCCCGAGGAAAAAACGCGTTTGGAAGAAAATCATGCCCTGCATCTTCAATCTACCGGTCCTCTTTATCATCGACATCTGCAGGTTCAATTTTATGATAAACGCGGAGGCTTGAATTTCAGAGTTAAACCCGCGCGAAATAAGGCTACGGAACATGCGTGTGGAAAAAGTTTGCTCCTGAGCCCCGTTTCCGAATAATTGCCAAACTTTATATTTAAACAACCCCAAACAAATTTTAGCTGGATTCTAGCAGGCTAGAATCATTTGGGTTTGCGTTTAAGCATGATTAACCAAGATGAGTTGGGTTTAAGCATGATTCTAGCCTGCTAGAATCAGGCTGAAATTGGGTTTGTTTGGGGTTGTTTGATACCCGATAGAACCAGATACCAGATAGAACCTGATTCTAGCAGGAGCCCTACTTCCGAATATTTACCAGAAGTTTCGATGGAATAGTATATGGTAGCGATCACTACAAGAATTCAGTATTTTAAGAATCTCGCAGCGTCGAAGATGCCCATTTGGAGGCGGGCACATCGACACAGCTTACGGATCTTCGGGAGTTGTCTCGACGAACATACCTGGAGCCATTAAGGTCCCGTCCTCGGCTCTCTAGCCATAACGCAATGGCTACTCACTCCGTGGAGAGCCAAGGGGCACAGGTGTGTTGTCGGGGTCCTTTTTTCTCGAGAGATCGTGGCTGGAAGAGCCCCAGGGAGACCTGTGCATGCCAAAGGTTAGACAGAACGAGAGAGAGAGAGGGGGAGAGAGAGAGAGAATCGAGTAAGGTACGACCCAGGTGGCACGGCTATTGTCCTCAGTGTCACCGATACCCCAAATATACCTTGGTCCTTGCTATTGTTCCTGTGTAACCGATACCCAACACTACATCTCTCTCTCTCTCTCTCTCTCTCTCTCTCTCTCTCTCTCTTTCCTTTCCTCTTTTTTTCTCTTTCAAGTTCCAAGAACCAAGGAAGATTCTCCTGCCGCTGCACCTTCATTTCACGGCAGCCTACGTATACATACCTGACGGAACATCGTTGTACAGGCGGCGTAGCCATCGGTAAGAGCAAAAGATCGAAGGGAGAAAAAAAGGGACACACTTGATCCTGCTACACTGTTTAATTACCCGAGCCCTACGATGTGCACTCCCCCGCAGGGATCAAGGTATTTCGAATCCTGCCCAAAAGCGGTGAAAGAGGAAGACAGCATTGCCGAGGCTCCGCCGGCATCGAGGCTAACCTCGTGAACTCTCTGGCTCGAACCACAGAATCTCTCTTTCCCTTTTTTGTTTCACCAGCCCTCCGAGAGCCAGAATACGTACGAGTTGATTTTTCTGGGCGTGTTCTTGCGAGAAGAATAAGAGAGACTTTTGCTCTCTTGACGTTCGACGCCCATAGTGATCGGTAGACAGCGAGCCTGAAACTGGACCCTGGCTTCTTAATTCCAAAAGAGGTTAACGCTTCAAGACCCACATATGCCCTGCTCTTCCTCATCTCCCCCTCAGCGCCTCAATCCTCCAACTCTTGAGAGGGTGCTTTTCCATATTCGAGAGATCTTTACAACGAAGTGGTCGCAACTCGATATCCTCCGCGGGTCCGTCCCAACCACTACGTGTATTTATAGTCGTTGGCGCTATACGAGTGCCACGGTCGTTTCACCGAGCCCGTTTTTTATTCTCGTGAAAATTCTGGAGTCACCGCCCCGTCGCCTCCATAAACGCACACACGCGAAAGAGAGTCAAGGGGGATCACTCTGCATACAAAGTGTCCTCTCGTTGCTCAAGTCGCGAAGCTTTCGTCGTTGCGTGCATATAGCCGTTCCTCTTGAAGGGACTTGGCGGGATGAGAGCCAGCTCGGAGACTGATGGCCTCAACGAGAGGGAGATCGAGTCGACCACAAATCATATACGTGTTTCTTGACCCTCCGTGCGCTTGCTAGGCATGTCCACGTGTGTTGTCGTGCAGATTTGCGTAGGATGAGATATCAAGAGGAAGGCAGAGAGACAGCGCGAGGAAGGGAGATGAGCACTTCACAGAAACGTGGCTTGAAGACGCGGACGACGAAGAAGAAGTAGACGAGCCACGAGCAACTGGAAATTCCGTGATATCGTGGGTACTTACTCGCCACGGGGTACCTGTTACACTACCTTCGCGGAGGAACGCGTGCGGTTCTTCTTTCATCTTCGCTTCTTACACACACCCACACACACGCGCGATTCTTGACTCTTTCATACTTCTGTGTTTCATTGTATGCGGGCATGAGGCTCTTACGTGCAGGTGTCAATAGATGCAGAATTTTATGCATGTATAGGGAATACGGGTTGTGGGAGCCACCGGTGTCTGGCAACCAACAGATAAGTATGGCTTTCCACTTTTGATGGACATCGATTGACACCTCGTACATAGCTTCTAGGAAAATGCAGCCTCGAAGAAGCATTCTAAGTGGCATATTCTTGAACGCCGGAAAAATCTGCCGCGATAGGCACCTCCGACAGACGGAAAGAGAACCTCTTCGGACTCGGCAAACCTCATATGATCGAATGAAGTCCGCATTGGTGGATCGATTAGGTGTCTGTCGGTTGAACGCCTGTGTGTGCTCTTTGGGATATTGGAAACTTCTGGAAAGGATTTTCGGTGTACCAGGCAGTGCGGCATTTTGTGCTGTTGGAGAATATACCTTGGAGAATGCTTGGCGGACCTTCCATATTTTAACGAACGTCAAAATATACTATTTGTTCGATCTCAATGGCAGACGATTGTAAATCGATTGACATGTTTGTCGATGAATGATGTTGGAACTTGAGGGTCATAACGTCTGGCGGGGTTTTAGGGTCATAACGTCTGGCGAGTTATACCTTTACGAAAATGGATACAAAAAACGCATTTTCTATATATTTAGACAAACCCGTTTTATATACAGGTGAGGGAATCGTTTTCTACATAGCTTAGCATACTTATAATCACATCACTAGAAAAGAATCTGAAATTGAGACAGACAGTCATTAAGGGGGCTTCTCATTTTACACCCCGAAAAGGTTGTTTTTATGCATGTTTTTGATAGGTTTATATTACAGATATTGATAAACAAGTTGTTACACTTAATAAATACACTCTCGAAATACATTTTTTTTTAAATTCACGTATTTAAGTCACTATTTATAGACGAAAATGATAGTTAAAAAAATGTTCTAAAAAATTGTGGGTCTGCGCTGTTGATGAAATCTCGGAGATGGATAATCAGAAACAAAAAAAATTGAACGGTTTTAGATTCAGTATGTTAATGGCTATAGCGCATATCATACGATTTTTGATATATGCAAAAATAACAAACTGGCGGACATTATTCGAAAAAACAAAAAAAAAACGTGTTTTTTTCACCGTTTTTGGCAAAAAAATAGTAAATATCAAAAATGTCAAAATCCTTCATATGCGCTATAGCTATAGTTATAAAGAATATGTGGTTAAAATTGCATAAGGGCCGGTTCAGTAGTTTCGAAGATTTTATCATCAAGCCGTCGAAAAACGTTGTTTCGAGAAAAACCCGTTTACAGTTTGTTGGGGCTAGGTAAATACAAATGAAATTTGAGTGTATTTCGAAAGTGTATTTATTAAGTGTAACAACTCTAATATCAATATCTATAATATAAACCCTTAAAAAAATCATGAAAATAGCCCCTTTTTAGCGTCTAAAGTGAGAAGACCCCTTAAAGCTATTGAACCCGTTTTACATGAAGTGTTTCTCGAAGAACTTCCTTATAAATAGCGATGGGTATCGCGCGCCTCTGTCCTTACAAAAGATAAACTACATTTTTTCGGTTTTTAATTGACGGATTCGGATGAAGCGAAGTGCAGCGAAAAGAAGCGTGTATTCTCATATATTAAAGGTTCAACCATTTTGAAGCCAGCTACGATTAAAGACAGGCGGACAAAATTTCCAACATTGGTAGCTATCCGTGCAAACATTTATTGGGAAGTCTACATTGGAATCCAAGTGGATTTCGCGCTATTTCCGGATGGACATCGTTTGAGAATTTTTTATTTGAAATTCTCCACCGAAATTTGTTGACTCTCCCAAAAAAATACTGTCTTGTGACCCCGTGCACAAATTAGTTGGGGCGTCCCAAGATGCACCCACATCCTTATAGGGATTTCTTAGGGACATCGCACACATGTCCTCATTATGATCCAATTGGAACCTTCGAATCGAAAATTTGTGCCGAGTAACGAGACAAAATTCGGCGTGTTGAAAAATAACCTGCACGCTGAGTGAGCTTGTACGTGTGTGGTGATATTATGTCAAAGTGCAATAAAATAAATAACAAACGATAATTACAGTGAATTTTTGATGATGTGATTCTAATCACATCACATGTGATTCAAATCACATCACATGCGATTGAAATCACATCACATGCGATTCACATCACACCACATGCGATTCAAATTACATCACATGTGATTCAAATCACATCACATGTGATTCAAATCACATCACATGTGATTCAAATCACATCACATGTGATTCAAATCACATCACATGTGATTCAAATCACATCACATGTGATTCAAATCAAATCACATGTGATTCAAATCACATCACATGTGTTTCAAATCACATCACATGTGATTCAAATCACATCACATGTGATTCAAATCACATCACATGTGTTTCAAATCACATCACATGTGATTCATATCACATCGTATGTGTTTTAAATCACATCACATGTGATTCAAATCACATTACATGTGTTTCGAATCACATCACCAAATTTTTTGTGATTCACACAGTTTTTATGTCTGTATATTTTGCTTATAAAACTCAACGTACAGAATGGTACTCAATCAAGAATCGTGCGGATTCTGTTCGATAAGTGGGAATCTTTTAGGATTCAAACTGGATTCGTACATTGGATTCCAATGGGGAATCCCGATTAAAATACAATGTACGAGCATGCCGTTTGAGTATAAGGATCGGATGCAATAGACCATTGAATCCCTATCAGGAAGTAGGGACAAGCATGAGAGTCCAATTGGATCCTTTCGACAATTTCTGCACGAGTATCGGAGGGCTATCGTACTCTCACCGACCATCTTAATATCACCTTCGAAAACGAATGTATATGGAGGTGCTACGATGATACTATCTTAGTAAGATATTCTTAGACCTAACGAAATTGATCGTCACCTGGAAAAAGGCTTCTGGAAATTTCCAATCTCCGGCAAACGATGAACAAGCGGTTGATCAAGAAATGCCCGATTGATCGACCTATGCGGTATACGTCATTGGTTCAATGTAGTTCTGTTTGTCGAAAATGTCAATTCGACGCAGAGTTTGCTACCGTTTCTGTATCCGAGTGACCTGAAATTCCCGATCGATCGAACGCCGTGTGAATCTGTATCTGATAGCATGGAGGCTTCAATAGACACGTTCTACATGAGAAACTGTTGAACGGCAGAAGATATGTTGCTGCATACGTCCACCCTTTTGGAGGCCTCTTAGCGCCGTCATTCGTAGGATCTCTGGCTTTCGTCAGTCCGGCCTGTCTCCCTCTCTTTATCCTTGTCTCTCCCTTGTCTTCTCTAGTGACCGGGGATGTATATCTACCGCCTCGTATCTCCGATCCTTCTGCCTCGTATTCTCTGCTTTTCTTACTTTCTCTCCTTCCTTTCTCCCTTTCCTCAGACATTTGTATACATGTATGTGTTGCGAATAGGCTGTGGGAACCACGGCTTATGGTGTTACACATACCGCGGCTTCATTTTTCGGCTTTCGGTTTCAACATAGCAAGGATATCGTCCGTATCACGTCTGCTGTATCATTTCCAAGAAACTTCTCTTCGCGTCTTTACTTTTTCGCAACTCATTCATATATTATGCCACAGGGCAATCATTTGCAGCAGATTTGTCGGAAACTTTAGCCTTAAGGGGTTACATAGCTAGAACATTCCCGAAAAAAAAACGTGTTTTGTTTTACTGTTGAGTATAATGACTCTATGCTGATTCGCGTCTTTGTGAAAAATAAAAAAAATGTACGAAATCTCTATTGGGAACGGAGTCATAGGAATGAATGTAGCCGCGTGGGAAAAGGGATTGGCTCGGGTGCAAGTAAGTTGAAACGCGTTTTTCTCGACGCTACGTTTTTCGAAGCGATCTGCACGAATCTTGAATGGTTTTTCGTGTTTTTTCGGACTCTTTTTTTAATTTTCGGAAATGGATACGATGTCATTTTTCAACTCTTTAGGTCGTTTTTTATAATTATTTTAAGCGCAAAATTTCACACAAAAATGCTTTGACTTAAAAATGTAGTAATTAGTTTTTTTCGGAATTAAAATATTTTGCTCGAAGGACTATAACTATAAAATGTCTTTAGAAGCATCTTCTTTGATTTTTCAGACCTAACAAGACATTGGGCATTCATCATGTGGACCATAGTCTAGCTTCGATAGAGGCCTGAACAACGTATATGAACATACATCATTTATTGATACGTTTTTTAAGGTTGCCATGGGGTTAAGTCAACATGTTACCACCGAGCTGAAATTTTTTCTCGACCTTTATCACCTCTTTGCTGATCATCCTGTGCAGTTTGAAGACGATCCACAGTACCGTTTTTAAGAAAAAAAAATCGGCAACTCGACGTATTTCGTGGGCTAATTACATTACGCTTATGGAAAATTCTCAATAATTTTTCAGTACATCATTAATATCTGCTAAGTGAATGTTACCACGGAGCTGAAAAAATAGGTACGGTTCATTATACAAAGTAATGAAAACACTTAATGTAATCACCGAATATTCAAAAATGTATATTTTTACAAATACATGTAGAAAAATAGTTCGAAAACGTACGTTTAATATGACGATTATTTGAAAGCTAATAATTGGTAACAGTCAATCGGCTTCGTGCATAAGCATAGGGCGCTCCCCTCGTACTTCACCCCTGACGGCTAAACCCCATAACAACCTTAAGTTATCCAAACAAGGTACAAGTAAATAATGTTTGATTGATATTTTTTTAAATTCACCCTCTGCAAAAGTCCCAAGAATGCGCCGATTTTCGACCCAGATGGGGGCATGTAAGCTGATGGACTATTCTAGTGGAATCACGTTTTCATAAATTGATTTGCCTAGTATGTATTTGCACAAGAAATGCAATTCTTCGTCGATTTTCAACGTGACCGGAAGCGTAGGAACGAATGTAAAACACCAGGACGTGCTACTTCCTGCATTATTTTGCAAATTTTTCCCGCTCCCACCACGAGGGATTATGATGAATGAAGAGGAAGTAAAAATTACGCAGGAGTGTTGTATTTCCGAATGGCAAAGTTTTTTTTTCACTGTCAGTGATTTTCGGATCAAGGACCATGTGCCGAGACAACATTTTTGTGCGTCAAGGATATAAATAATCCTTCGGCCGGGTATGAGTCATCCTCGAAACGGGGAAAGATTCAACGTAGGCGCGATTCGGGTGTATGTGTCGGGAGACTCTTACCGCGGAGGCGTTTATCGTCGCCGCGGTCGTCCGGAGAGCAGTTCTTTAACCGAAGAGGTTCCTTAACCGCAGAATAATTCGACTTCATCCTCCCATTCTGCCACTGTGTGGAAGAAGCATCACTTCCACAGTCTCGGAATAACCTTAAGGGGCTACGTCTACCCAGTGGCCCGAAAAAGATGGCCAAGTTCCGAATTTTTCTCTGGCAAACGGTTGGTGTAAAAGGAACGCATTTTTTTTAACACAGCGGTACATATATTGAGAGCCTTTGAAAAAAGATATCGCTAAAAGATACAGGAAAACAACAAAAACATGGGCGCCGGCAGATGATGACATTTTTTTGCGATGTTTGGCGGTGGACACTCTCCAGTTTAAACGGTCCATCCGAAATCTTAAAACCAAACGGGTGATTCAAGTTAACAATGAATACGAGTCGTTGACGATCGTTGATTTCCAAAATAATTTTTTTTAACAACGTAGCGATGAATTGCAACTCGAGCATACAAAATCTAGGAAAAAGATCGTCATTTTCACGTAACTATCAAAAAATGAAGATCGATTTCGTAAAAGTGAGATCGTCAACGACCTTTAAATGTTTCTCGTCGTATCTTCTGTAAGTTTAGAAACAATCCATGAAGTGGTTCTGGAGATATCATGTCCACCAACTTTGAAAATAGTGTTTTGACAAAAAAAGCATATTTTCTCTATTTAAAAAATATAATACATTAATTATTTTTTTCAAAATGTTAAGCACACAAAAGAGCAACAATGCAACAATATTAAAAAAAAAATTCACTCCAAAATTTGGGAAATTCAGCCGGTGGGACGTGGTTTCCGGAGACCCCTAAAAAAAAGTGCCCCCGTCGTGGTCAGGATAACTCATGATAGCTTTATCTGAAAGTAAAAAACCAATTGTTTTCTGTTAGTAGATAAGTATAGCTCGTGATTGAACAAAGGATTTAAAAAAATGGAAATTGGAATTTCTCTCTCTCTCTCTCCCCCTCTCTCTCTCTCTTCGTCGCTTAGTTTCCTTGATCCCTCACACATGATCTCCTCGACGTGGTGGCTTATTCTCCAAGGACTGAGACAGCTGTGCGTCTTGGCGGACGAATGCCTCGCGGCAATACATTCACGATGCAAAATAAATGTTTCATCGTAAATTTTTTTTTCTACTTTCTTCGTTACTATTCTTTTTTTTCCGCCTTCCTTCTTCAAAGAGTCTCCTCGCGCGTGTCATCCTCGTCGGTCGCCTGTACCACTCGATCTTTCGTCTCTCGAGGAAGGAGATTGAGCCCGCAGGCAGCGATGATGGTACGAGGGAATCGAAGACGGAAATGGCCAGTAACGAATCACTGGAACTCGCGATTCGACGTGAAGATATCGATCTCTCGAGAACTTCTCGCATTCGTCGATTCATGGGACACTCGCGCCTGAGAAGAAGAGAGCTCGCATGAGCTCGCGTGACGAGTGTGGATAAAGATACACACACGCCCTCGGCGAAATGAATAAAAATAACTTTTATTTTATTTTATGAATATTTGCATGTATGTATGTATGTATATACATGCGAGGAGAAAATAAAGAGATTTGACTTGGAGGAAGTCCCCATAGAAGCCAATTATCTCCATACTCAACATTGTGTAGCACCCAACGTGTCCAAACTAAGCTGATCTGGAATGATAAGACTGAGCAAAAAAAACTCACTTCGAGGATAATTGAAACTTTAAACATTTGTCGAAATTTTTGAATTACGAAACTGGCATTCTGTAGAGAAAATTTCGATTTCCGCAACAAAGAAACACCTTGAATCACTTGTTATCCACAAATGGAGGAATATGTGAAAAAAATCATCCGGCCACACGATAGCACATTCTATAATTTATTCCGTTTTTGTTAAAAATAATTTTTTCTCGTTTAACTCCGTACAAATGAAAAATAAACCGTTTCAGGCCTGACGAAGCCGAATTGGAAATCACAAAATCATTCATAGCATTATTGGAGATTAAAATGATAAAAATCTAAAAAGATATGATCATAACGAAAAAAATTGAAGGAAAAATGGGCCCACGTTGAGATTAGTCTTAAAAATCAGAGAATGGGTCACTCTATTTTAGAGAATTTTGTTTGAAAAAAAAAAATGGCATCATTTTTTAAAAATAGTTCTAAAAAACAGCATAATTTATTTTTATGGTTTTTACTTTAGATGGAAATAAAACGTTGGAAATAAAATAATTTTTTCATATTTTTTAACGAAAGGATGCTTCAAAATGAAAAATATATATAGTGACATTTGTCGTTATCTCAATTAGTTCAGGAGTTATCGGCGTTTAAACATTTCCGAAGCTTCGGAAATCGCGATTATTTGGAAAATTGTAACTCCTAAAAGAGGCAAGACAACAATCTAAAAATTGGTTTGAATATTCCTTTCACGGGGTACAATGTTACAAAAAAAAATCAGGAAAACCCAAAATGGTTGAGACCATGGGCTAGGTGAAATAGCGTGGAATGCCCCATACATGTATATAAATAATATAGTCAAATCTTTTTATTTACATATATACATACATGCGCGGAGAAAATTAAAAGATTTCACTTCGAGGAACGTCCCCGTAGAAGCCAATTATCTCCATACTTGGATACAGAAGTGATTAATGAATTTCTGAGTTCCAACGTATACCCTCGCGGGGTTTTATGTATCTTAAACTACACTATACCACATTTGCCAAGGGCACGGGGAAACTGTGGAAAACCCGCACCGGTATAGACGACCCCATATCCCAAATAGGGTTTTACAATCGGCACAGTAATGGCCCACGACTGGTTGCCAGAGAACAAACGATGGCGCGGTAATGGCTACGCAAACGGGCCAGATCCGCACCATGCATGGTTGGTAATGGTAAACCATGAATGACTGCCAAGACTTGGCCAACTATCCATACGCCCATATTGGCCCAGCAACGGCTGCCGGATCTTCTGCCGGAAATGAAAAACAAAAAATTAACAAACTATGAATATAAAAATTCTAATAGTATTTTTTTTGTTTTCTTATGCTTTACTTATGTCCATGTACATAGAATAATTGCATTAAAAACGCTCTCTGCATTGTTCAAGTTTTTACTTTTCATCGGGATCGTACCTGCGCCTTTCGTTCTAGGGTCGAGCGCCCTACCCACTTAGCCATTCTAACACTTACAGAATGCATCGTTTGTTCGTTCCTTACTTTTATGCCGATATTTTTATTCGTGACATTAAAGTTTACCGACATTTTTTTCGGTCCATTTAGGCTGTAAAAATAACTCGCTCGTTTTGGGTGAAGTTCCGAAAAGCATACTCCTCTGATCGAGCTGAAATTTTGCACCGAACTTCCTCTCATTATCCTAAGAGAAACCGTTAACGGATTTTTGACGACTAGCAATAGTTTTCGATATATCGCATTGTAAAGTTTATTATTTCACGCCATACGAGTATATCTATATATCCGATAGATACCCCCCACTCCTCCGGCCGCGCTGCTTCCTGGCAAACAGTGCTCGCCCGTATGTGCATATCACTTGCCATGTGGGATGGGTTTGTTCGGGTTTATTTAATATAGTAGAAGCGCAGTACAATAAATAACTTTCAATATACGATACATCGAAAACTATTGCTAGTCGCCAATATACTTTTAAAGGTTCTCTTAAAATATTGAAAAGAAGGTCGGTGCAAAATTTCAGCTTCATCAGTGGGATATGCTTTTCGAAACCTTATCCCTTGTTTTTACGTGTTACAGTTTAACGACCTGCATTTGCAAAACACCCAAAAACAAACTGTCAATGGCTGGAATAGATCTGGCAAGTCGTTAATCCGCCAACGATACCCCAATGCTGATCGCCGTATTATCGGTGCGATGGTATTGGCCCACCAATGGCTGGGATAGATCTGGCAAGCCGTTCATCCGCCTACGATACCCCAATGCTGATCGCCATATTATCGGTGCGATAGTATTGGCCCACGAATGGCTGGCATAGATCTGGCAAGCCGTTCATCCGCCTACAGTACCCCAATGCTGGTCGACGAATTATTGGCCGATTATCAACAAACCGTTTAATGGCTGAATGCTGGCATTTTTGTTGCGACAGGCGACCCTATATGGGATTCTTCTGATTCTCGGGTGGCCAGACTTTCACTCATGTATCTACACCCAAGGCCTCAGAAGTATTGGCCTTCCGCTCATTGGTGATGCGCCAACCGGTGCACGGCTAAGCGGTCACCGCTCCGAGTATTGGCCATGCACAACACTGCTCAATTCAATGTACCGCCAGAGCTGACCCCCGACCGCCCATCCCCCACTGTCGGTTCATTATCTCCATACTAAGCATTTAGCAACAGCCAGCGTGTTCAAAATTAACTTCGACTAATCTTCGAAATACAAGGCCCATTACAAGGACCTGTACCCAAAGTCAACGATTTGCTTGAAAAAAAGTTTACTGATCATCTTCGATGTGGCCCGGCGTGCTGATGATAAAAGTCACAAGAATATAACGGATTGGGAATATCCTTTGTACATATATATTATTAAGGGGCTACATGTACCTGAAGGCCCCAAAAGATACCCAAATTTCGATTTTTTTCTGGGAAACGGTTGGCGAAAAAGAAACCTATTTTTTAAACACAATAGTACATATATTGAGAGCCTTTTAAAAAATCACATAAAAATACAGAAAAACAGCAAAAACATGCAAGCAAGGAACATCCCTCAGGTGACACCCTTCGATTTTGTTGAAATTTGGTTATGTTATAAAGCACCGAAAAGTAAGCGATACGTATTTTTTTTATGGGCGAAAAAATTGGTTTAAGGGGTGAAACCACCCCTTGATATAGGGGTGGTTCGCCACTTAATTTTTTTGCAATGTCACTATTGTGGATTTTTCATTGCTTCTGATTAGAAGAATTTTCGTTTTTGTTTAATTAAAATCGGTGAACTCCTTACGTGCGAAACTGCTATATTACCCCTAGAGATGCCTTTTTTCGAGGGGTGGTTTCACCCCTTAAAACCGTTTTTCCGCCGATAAAAAAATACGTATCGCTTACTTTTCGGTGCTTTATAACATATCCAAATTTCAACAAAATCGAAGGGTGTCACCTGAAGGATCTTCGTTGTCAGTGGACACGACATCTCGAGAACCACTCGATGGATTATTTCCATATTCACAGGAGATACGATGAGAAACATTTAAAAGTCGTTGACGATCTTACTTTTTCAAAATCAATCTTCTTGTTTTAATAGTTACGTAAAAATGACGACTTTTTTCATAGATTTTGTATGCTTGAGTTCCAATTAATCGCGATTTGGTTAAAAAAAAATGACGTAAAAAATCGACGATCGTCAACGACTCGTATTCATTGTTAACTTGAATAACCCGTTCGGTTTCTATATTTCAGATGAATTGTTTAAGCTGGACACTGTCCACCGCCAAACGTTCGCAAAAATTCATCACCTGCCGGCGGCCATGTTTTTCTGTACTTCCTGGTGTTTTTTTAAAGGCTCTTAAAATAGTACCTTTGTGTTTAAAACATGCGTTCCTTTTTCACAAACCGTTTCCCAAAAGAAAATCGGAATTTGGTCATTTTTTCGGGCCTCTAGGTAAATCTAGACCCCTTAATCTTGTCTGTAATTTTTTTTTACATATGGGCCCACGGATTTTTTGTAAAATTGCGCGACTTATAGTTTTCAGGTGCAAAGAAGCGATTAGATTGGAGTTTCGAAAAAGTCATTCAAGATTAAAAATAACCAGATTGGTTTTCATGAATTAATAAATCTACTACCTACACACTGTATATATATATATATATATATGCTTATGCCTTGAAGAGCCAAGGTCCTTTTTCGTCAACTGATATAAATCTCGTACACTCGGCGTAGCTGATTATAAGATTCCTGTTCTTTGAGTAATAAATCTCATTCCGTCTCCCTTTCGATACGAGCAATGTATATGTGCATATCTATGCATTTATACGCTTGAAAAAAAACGAAAACTGCGAGTACGATTCGTGCGAGTGCAACTTTTGCCACTTCTCTTTTCCTTCCTCCTTCTTTCTCGTAACACGCTCATTTGCGATAAGAAACATTCCCGTTTAACCGATGATTAAGGATAAATTTATACGTCCACCTCGCCAATTCCCACACGGCGTATTTCCCATGTAATTATACATGGCGTCTCGATCGTATTCGCGAGAGCTGCGGCGATATTATTTCGCATATTATATCTCGAGTGCGAGACACCACGAAAATGGTGTACGTTACGTATGCCATCGCGTACGTAATTAACGAAAAATTGAACGATATTTTTGCCACTTAATGACGTTAAATTATTTGGGTCATTGCTAAAGAAAAACGGAATAAAGGAGAGAGAGAGAGAAAGAGCGGGACGATGTATGCGCGATAAAAGTCTGGTTTTTTTTTCGTAGAGACTCGCGAGTGCGATTTCTCGCTCGCTGCTCGTTTGGATTAATAGTGCGAACGCACAATAAACTTTGGTATTATTGTTGAGGCTATGCAGAAATGTGATACCCCAGTGGGAGCTCCAATGTCCGCGCGACGATGTTTCATATACGTTACGTGTGCGGGAGCAAATATATATATATATATATATATATATATATATATATATATATATATATATATATATATATATATATATATATATATATATATATATATATATGCGTGTGTGTGTGTGCATACAGGGTGTTTGACACATGGACCAACACAATTTTTTGGGCAATTGGGGGGCTCATTTGCAACTTTTTTCACCCTTAGACCCTATGTCCTAAGTGTCACGGTAATTAAGATATGATTTTTTTTCGTTTTTTTAATCACCCGAAGTTTCGCCTTTAAGGGGTTAGGCCACCGCAACGGGTTTAAAATCATGTGCGAATTTAACAAATTTTTTTCGTATGAAAAAATGATTCACTCATAAAATTAATTACACATCTATTTAAGGCGTTACCCCCACTTGTAGCGTAAAAAAAGGCCTTTTTCATGAATTTTTTAAAAGAAAACTACAAAACTTTTTCAATCGATCAATATGCCATCTTGAAGAACACATCTTGAAGAACTTTCAGTAATTTTTTTATTGAAAAATATTACATTGTTTAGTGGCAAATGGCCGTCAATGAAATAATGTTTTTATATACACGGTTTGCGGTGACCAACATTGCGGCGAAGTGGATCATCTGAAAAAAAATGCGGATGGATTTAGTCAAATATAAGTATAAACTAGTCTTTGATCGAAGGATTTTAAAAAATATTCATTTTTCACAAAATGGCGGACAGTCAAAGTTAATGGTTCGATTTTAACGAAAAAAGCGGCCGTTTTTTGGCTATAAAACGGCCATTTTTTTCGAAAAAAAAAATCGAACGATTAAAGACTACATTTTTATGTATTAAATAAGCCTGCAAAATTTCAAGAAGATCGTTTCATTAGTGTTCGAGTAATCTTGGTCACCGACTTCAGAAATGCCGTTTTGAGAAAAACGCGTTTGAAGTTTCTCTTTCAACGCTCTTTCAACGCGGATTCTTCTCTTTCAACGCTCATATCTCAGTCAATTTTGTTCGAATCGACTTGAAATTTTCAGGACATATTCTCAGATACTTATACTTCAAGAAAATAAGGCCTAACTTTGACAATTTATTTTGGGAGTATAAAAAAGGAATATGATTTTTTTGAGAGTGTTTATTTAACAAATATTAATGTATAAAAAAATGTATTATAATTTTAATACAAAATGGCGGTGACAGAGCCCATCTTGAAAAACGTGTTTTTTTTTACAAATAGCTTCACGGGAGGACGGTTTCCTCGTAAAGTATAAGACCTGGAAAAAAAAACCAAAAAAAAATATAATCTATATATTATTAGCTATGGGACTACGTAGGGATTTTTTTTAATCAAATTTTGAAAAAATGGCGCACTTTGAAAGAAATAACTCGATTGTTTGCCCAAAAAATAAGCAGTAAATTGTTTTAAAAAAAAGTTTACATTCGAACAAAAAACGGCTACGTACTCCTATAGAGAACGTAATTGTGAAGCTACTAACAAAATTTAGAATCGATCCATGCAAAGGTGTCCGAGCAATCCGTCCTTCCAGTTTGAAAAAAGTGGTTTCGAGAAAAACGCGTTTAAAGTTGTACGAGGCGCCTGAAAGAAGTCCGAGGTGCTGCGGCCAAATCGATAATTGAACTTAAAAAAAAAAAATTCGCTACAGGACCAATTGCATATTGTTTTTATGACCCCAAAGTATTTTTTAAGAAAAAAAAAATCCAAAATCCTAGAGTGGTGTTATCCCTTAAATCGTCATAACATTTTTGTTTGTGGTTGTAATAGCACGAAATAGCTTTTGTTGTATTCTGCAATGTGTGTTTATTATAAATAAATCATTATTTGATACAATTGGTTTCGAGAAAATGACTCATGATCTTTCAAGGTCTAAAAAATGCGCGAATGTATGAGAAATGTCAACTTCGAAATTAATTATAAAAAAAAAACTAAAAGGTATTTCGAACTAAGCTTTGTTTAAAAAAGTTCTGTAGTGTTTACTCTTTCCAATGGTGTGCTACATATCATAGACATAATTCATTATCTGGTTAAAATAAAGAGAATATTTTTCTTTTTTTATTAATTTAGGAGGTAAAATTTTTCATACATCTACACATTTTTAAGACTGAAAACTAAAGAGTTACTTTCTAGAAACCAATTGTATCAAATAATGATTTATTTGTAATAAACATGCATTGCAGAACACACCAAAAGTTATTTCGGGCTGTTACAACCACAAATAAAAAAATGATGACGATTCAAAGGCCATACTTTGGAAAATAAAAAAAAAACGAAAAAAAAATCATATCTCGATTATCGTGCCACTTAGGACATAGGTTCTAAGAGTGAAAAAATAAGCAAATGACCCTCCGAATCCCCCAACAAAATGTTTCGGTCCATGCGCTGAACACCCTGTATATTCATATACATATGAGATACGAACATTCGCGGGACTCTCGATTCTCAGTCAGCAGCCACAGAGGCCACGGGTATAGTGTATATGTATACTTCTATATACCGGTAAAGATTACCGGGCGCAACATCTGGCGCCACCCGCGCAAGCGAATAAAACGCTCACGACTTACTGCTGTAGTACGCACTTTTTTGCACACATTTTTACACCGAGCGGGCTTAAAAAAATCAGGTAAAAAGAGCACTGCTGTAGGAATGAAGATTGCGGGGTCTCTTTTCTCGATTGATTTAAGGGGTTAGGCTACTGTGACGAGCCGAAAATCAGGGTTATTTGAAAATATTTGTTTCGAAGGAATAAGTGCAATGATTGAAAAATCGTTTGGACATTCATTTGTATGTACATTAAGGGGTTAGGCCACAGTAATGGGTAGAAAATCATGTGCGAATTTCACACATTTTTTTCGCATGAAAAAGTGATTCACTCGTAAAATTAATTACACATCTATTTAGTATGAATATCAAGCTGTTAGAAAAAACATATATTCTTTTTGCGATGTACAAAATGGCCGACTACTAATATTTTCTTTTGTTGTTTTTTTTTAGGCGTTCCGCGGCGTGACATTTAGCATCCACAATTTTTTACCTAGAACAAAAAACAAAAATTCTCGTCAATCTACATTAGAATACCTAGAGACGTACGTACGGGATTAAAAAAATATTGTTTTATTCAAAAGCTGTGGGTATTTGAATTGAGTTGTAGGTATTTCAATGAATTTTCAGTGAAACGTTTCGTATAACACTGCTCATAAAATGAAAAGTTTTCGATTAAGGGAGACTTTGTCCTTGAAATCGGCGGGAGATGTTAGCGGCTCAACATGAGCAGCTAGAAGAAGAGGAGGGATGCGTCTATGGACCAGGCATTGCCGATTAGCGGTAATTATAAACACATTTGTGTAAACACATTACAAAACTTTAAACGCGTTTTTCTCGAAAACACGTTTTTAAAAATGGCTGACATTCTCCTGACCGCTGTAATTAACATATCGACCTGAAATTTGAAGATCATACTCAGAAAATGTGTCTTCACGGAATGACGGATCGTTTTTTCGATAGCTACATTTTTGCATTTATTATTTATCTTTTTATGCGAAAAAAAACGCGAAAATTCGATTTTCTTCTAGTTGCCGCCATTTTCCGAAATTTGTACTAAACGAAAAACCCATCCGTCATTCCATGACCAAGGGGTCACAGATTGATAATATGCTTTGAATTTGTGTTTCAGATCAACAAAGAGGGGGCAGTGATGTCAGCCGTTTACCTTCTGCGATTTGAGGACCTGTTTTCGCGGAGCTGCAAGGCCGCCATTTTGGTTAAAAAAAAAATTCAACGTTCTGTATATCATGAATAAAAGCAAGAAAAAACCGCACTCAAAAAGCTTTACTCGTTTCCTTTAAAAAAAATAAAATGTAAACACCTGAAATATAGCACTCCAAGGACAAAGTCTCAGTTAATCAGAAATTTCGTACGTACTTCTCTGCGCAATGCAACTAGGAACATAACTTTTAAATTTGAAGTAAATCGAGTGAAAATTGTTGAAGTTATTTATCACGCCAATTGGAAAAAAGCTGTTTCGAGAAAAACTCGTTTAAAGATTTAGGTACTCCATGGCCGTGCCAGAGGTGGGCTTAAGTTAGACGCTCAAAGTCGGTGAAAAAAATTCTTGCTATAATTCGGATAGTAACTTATTCTTATGATGATGAAACACCGTTTTAGCGAAAAAAATCGATTTTTTTAAAAATTCTACTGTGGCCTTACCTCTTATCAAAGTTGTGTACAAAATTTCATTAGAAAATGTAAATAATTGGAAAAGTTGTGAACAATCTCGTGGAGAACCTTTAAGGGGGGATTGTCTTTTTTTCGCAAAATTTACCGCTTTTTGGGAATTTTTTTGTGTAGAAAGTATACAACGGAAAACTTGTGAAACTTGGCATATAGTTTTATTGATCTGTTTACTACATACAAAAAATTTTTTAAACAATTTCATCAAAAAATCCGCCTCCCACCCCCCGCGACGCGCGATGGTCCTTTTTTGATGGTGTGCACGATTACAGCCTTCACGTTTATCCTGCAACAAAAACCCAAAAAGCATTTTACTTTAGACACATATAGCTATCGTTCGATGAAGGGAAAAAAAATTGACGATTTGGTGACGTTTTGAACTTGAAGTATCGATTTTTCGAAAAAAATTGATCGATTTTTTGTTATAAATAAAAAAACTATTAAACGTATTGCTTTTTTGCTTCATCAAACGATAAAAGGATGTCAGCTGAGCATTCTGTCCAAATTTGAAGGCAATCGGTTGAATAGTTTTTGAGAAATCGTGCACACCATCAAAAAAGGACCATCGCGCGTCGAGGGGGGTGGGAGGCGGATTTTTTGATGAAATTGTTTAAAAAATATTTGTATGTAGTAAACAGATCAATAAAACTATATGCCAAGTTTCACAAGTTTTCCGTTGTATACTTTCTTCACAAAAAAATTCCCAAAAAGCGGTAAATTTTGCGAAAAAAAAAGACAATCCCCCCTTAAACGTCATGGGCTCAACGGTGTACTTGATTTTTGCCACCCGGTTGGTCAGAAACGAAAAAAATGCTATTAGAAAATATATATATATTTTTTTTCGATGTACAAAATGGCCGACTACTAATATTTTCTTTTGTTATCTTTTTTTCGGCGTGACAATTAGCATCCACAATTTTTACCTAGAACAAAAAAAAACAAAAATTCTCGTCAATCTACATTAGAATACCTAGAGTAGTACGTACGGAATTCAAAAAATATTGTTTTATTCAAAAGTTGTAGGTATTTGAACTTAAGAAATGAATTTTCAGTGTAAAATTTCTTTATACCTGCTCATAAACTGCTCTTAAAATAAAAAGTTTTCGATTAATCAGAAATTCCGTTCGTACTTCTCTGCGAAATGCAATTATCAACATAACGTTTAAATTTGAAGTAAATCGCGTGAAAATTGTCGAAGTTATTTGTTACGCCAATTGGACAAAAGCTGTTTCGAGAAGTTTCGAGTGGTCAGCCATTTTGTATATCGAAAAAAAAATTCTGACACCTTGATATTCATACCAAATAGATGTGTAAGTAATTTAATGAGCGAATCACTTTTTCATACGAAAAAAAAATTGTTAAATTCGCACATGATTTTATACCCGTTACTGTGGCCTAACCCCTTAAGATACTTTTTTTTCTCTCGAAATGCATTCATCATTGAAAGGAAAATTCGCGAATTGTTTCCAGTCCTGTATAATCCGAAACGACGTAACGGTCCATTTGTATCATATGCGCGTGGCGAACAACACCTGCGCGTATATTTGTCTGGGACGTCGCGAGACCGCAAAGACGGCAAGGGGCGGGCGTCTAGGAAATTTCGAGTCGCGAAGACGCCGCCTTGCCTCGTGTACACGAAGAGCTTTGGAACGTCGTCTAACGTATCTTCTGCGTCGTACCCGTTGGCGTATCTAACGCAAAACAAAGATTACACGACGCCGCGGCGCCGGAGTCCAGCTGGCGTTTCTGTCACCCCCTCGGTACTTTGCATACGGGTTATTCTGCACAAAATGGAACGACTTTTGGCAAGAACAAATATTTCTCAGTCGTCTATTTTGAGATATTGCCAGATGAGAAAAGAAAACAAAACAGTATGCAGGGACAAATACAATAATAAAAACTGTCTTTTCGCCGAAGCTGCGCGCCTATTTTTGTTTTTCGTATCTCCGAATCTTCGTCCCAAAATTTTGACATTTGACGTGGTCCAAGCTGACTTGTGACGTGCATTATTTTCATGGTTTTTTAAGATTCCGTGGACATTGGGAACCCTCCGAATCACTTCGTGTCCATCAAAGCATCACACGCTGAGAAAAAAAATCATTGATCCAAGATCATTGGTGTTGTTGAATGAAATTTCGTTGATTCAATTGTAAAATTTTTGGTGTAAATAAATCGATTTATTAGTCCAAGCAAAACGCTATTGACTTTAATAACACGATAAAATTAATTTTGTTTCTCATTCAAAAGATATTTCGTTAGCCGGGAACAATATATTATTGAAAGTATCTAAAAAATTATCGCGTACAAATTATATAGTTTTTAATGCCTTTTCTGCAACGAACAAAAAAAGCGTTTCAATTTATAATATGAATATTGATTCGAGTACACAAGAAAAATTGAATTTAGCTCGTTTGATTCAGATAAAATGTTTATTGAGTAAATATGTTATTTTTTTCACCATATCCGATATCGATTTTCAAGTACATTATTCGTTAAAATATTAATATTTTATTTTTATTGAAAAATATTAAGCAAATGTCTGAATTGGTTAAAAAATTATGCGAAAAAATAAAATTTGTTTCTTGCGCATTTGGTTGAAAAAATTCATCCAAATCATGGTCGAGTGCTACCGAAATTATAGGTGTGAGGAAATCCGTAGTTCTCGGAGTAACCGCTAGAAGCCGCACGCGCGCTCGTTTCTCGTAAGCGTAGCGCGAACCGAAAATCTACTTAAACGCCGGAGAAACTCTGAAGACTATCGCTTCTTGGCCTGTGGCTAAGATCAAAGTGTAGTATCTGTTCTTATCAGTTGAATATCTGATATTCTCTCCATGGATATTCCATTGGATATCTGATATTCTCTCCGCTATTATCGTGGATGATCATTCCAATGCTCACTTTTAATTTAAGATTTAAAACAAATTGAAAAACTTACGTCTCATGGCATATTCGTTTCGATGTGGTAAATAAATAATTCATTCTAGTGATTAAATTTTTGTACGAAAGAAAAAATGTTGTAGCAACCGCTTAATTATTTCATCCATATATCTACGGAATGTATATCGAATGATTTCAATAGAATATAATTTTATTTGAAGGATAATGTAGATATTCAAAGAACAGAAAATATTTTCACATAAAATAATATGTTATTTGAATCAATCACACATTGAGAAAAGACAATCGTTGTATGTGCAAAATGCATGTTGTTGTCTCGAAATTCTGTTGTTTTAACAGTTGCTCAGACATGCTAAATAAGCTACAGTTCACACCACTAAAACTATCAGTTAGATTGACAAGACGTGTTTTATGCCAATCAAAAATCAAGTTGAACGTATTTAAAGATACATTTTGTTAAACCAACTGAATTTTGGATGAATGAACGATTTTTTTTTCAGTGCATTTTCCAATATTTATAGTATTGCAACAATCTCATATATCGGTGGCACTCCGCGATCAGACATTTATTTGAATCAACCAATATATTTTTCTGATTCAATCAGTTTTTTTTTCTCAGTGCAGCCGAGCACCCACCCCATTTTCGCTCAAGCCTTTGGGTTAAAAACCCAAAATGATTCTTGCAAAGTAGCACCCGCTGGGTACTTCCAAGTACGGTTATCACAGATAGTGAAAGATAGAAACAAAATGGTTTTTAATGTGACAAGCTTCTATCTGTCGCATTTTCTACACTACTCGACAAATGTCACCTGTCAGATATGAATAATCACTGGCCTTCGTAAAACAGCGATCTTTCGAGAACGACGTATTAATCCGTGAATTTCTCAAGGCTAATTGAAATTCAATAAAATTTAATGGTCGAACTTAGCTGAGTTTTCATTTCACCATTATGGTGGATTCGAAGACATAGGGGCTTGCGTAATGCCAAGGGTGAGAGATTAGGTAGCTTCAAGGATGAGGTGCCGAAGTCAAACGTCTTCAAAACCACCGTATACATATATGAACGCGTAGTGCGAGCTCATAGGACCGTGTCTGACGATTTGGAAAATCTTCTGTTCGCTCCAACGTTCCTTCCTGCGGTCTTCTCTCTCGCCTGCTAATAATACGAATGGCTAAAAGGTACGTTCCTGGTCGCGTCGCCGCGACACGTCGTGCAACTGTGGCGAGGGCGCGAATTGCAAGCTCCCGCGTTGGAAATAGAAACGCTCGTCTAGACGGCAAAAGCGAAAAGTTTCAAGAGAGACGATAAAGTATCTCGCGAAAGACGCAGAAAGGTCGTAGCAGACGAACGTAGGAACGGTGTGCCGTGTGGGCGTACAAGGGAGAAAATACGAGTCGATCGAGTGCAGGCTCGATCGCGAGCGCGTGGTAAGATCGGCGCGAATGTACTAAGCCGCGAGATGGCGCTGCGGTAGCGGGCACGCAATCTCGTGCGTAACGGCCATACCGAGGAGGACGAGCCGAGGAAAGATTCCCGTGGCATACCGATCGTGCCGGCGGGGCCTCTCGATCTTTCTTCTTCGTTTGATGGCCGTTTTGCTTCTCTTGCTCCTCGGAGCTCCAGGGCGCGAATTAATACGTTCGGAATAGCGTCCAATTACTGAAATCCGCATGAGGCAAGGATGTTTTCTCAGAGCTCTCCTTCGCTACTCCATTAGACTGTCGAGAGGTGGATCGTTGGTGAACCCGAACGCTACCGAGATACACACAGCGAAAGAGAGACGGAGACGGAGAGAGAGAGAGGGGGGAGACCCTCGCGATACTGAAAGGATGCGAGGAGAGAAAATAAGTAAGAAATAAAAGCGATCAAAGATTGAAAGGAGGAAGTTGATCGCTGCTGGGCGTGAAAAGGATCATGTCTCAACCACTGGTGGATCGATCGCAACATTTTTTATCGCAATCTTTGCTTTCCTCCCTCATAATAGCAGTTATATCAATTTCTATGACATACGAAAATCCTTGTAACTGGTGTCTCTATTCACTGACAGAAAAATTCGATTGATATTCACTAGGTGCGTTTATTTGATTTTTTTAATTTGAGTGTACGAGATTTTTTGTGAAATAAAATTATTCCTATTGCATTCCATCATTGGAATAATTTATTTTTAATTAATTTATTTATTCAAATCAATATTTAATATCGCCTAATGAATAAAATTTGTATCAATTCCTGGCAAATCTGTGATACGATTTTATCTGCTCAAAAAACCATTTAGTTGAATCCACCAAATGTCTCTAGTCAATTTTTTAAAAGGATAAATGAAATGGAAATTCCGTTGAGTTAAACACTTTTCTATTTGATTGAATCAATGGTTTGTCTTTATTGCAACAAATAATTACTTATTTGAATCAGGCTATTACGATATTAGATGAAACTCTCTAATTATCACAATGACATTAACAAATTGATATAGCTTATGTGATACGCCAAATAATTATAGGAATTTATTTGGTGTTTTATGCCGTATCTGCGACTAATTGTAATATGCTGCAAACACTCGGTAGCGTAGGGGCAACGTGCGTAGCTATAAGTAGGTAGGTAGTAGCTTCGATTTCTTGTGTAGGTGAAATATGTTCTTCGAAAAAAACATCATTTCATAAGGTCGGAGAATGGCGAATTATGATACAAAATCATTATGATAGAACTCTAAATTGAGTATTTCATTTTATTTTGAATTCATGAAATATTCTACACATATAGTACACTTGAATTTATAATAAGCAGATAAAGTTTTATTCAAATGGGATCCTTATTTATTTAATTTAAACATATTTAATATGTAACAAAAATAGCTGGAACAAAAAAATATATTCAAATTAGATCATATTTAAATTAAATATATTTGGTAGTATAGTTACGAACTCCCTTCCTCCTTTAATTCTAGCTTACGGACAATGTATGACACAAAAAAAAAACTTTTCACTACGAACTCCATTTTTGCTGATCGAATAACCATTGACCTCGAAAATAAGTTTGCCGAACGCATCACATCATTCGCGTAGAATACACACACTTTTCAACCGACCAAAACAAATCCCGACCAAATGAATGTGATTGGTAGCGCGCGTGATCATTACGGCGAGAAAACAATTACGTCCATTCGCATGATAGCGACGAAATGTAAAATCTCGAGTTCGGGAAAGGGGGAGTGAGGAGAGTGAAATTTTCTGGCCACGGGAAATCCGGATGTTCCGTCTATAGGCAGGAGCCAAGGAGATACGATGATGACGACGATGAGAGAGAAGCGTAGCAGCCGTCTCTCGCACGTTGTATTTTCGTGGCGAACGTTCTAATTTCGTGGGCGCGCGCGACACACGTGGGACCACGGGGTGGCTGAAGAGAACGAGGAGAACGCGACACGGTGGAAACAGATGTGCCTCGAGATGTTCGGATCTTCTCTTTCTCTTGCTCTCTCTCTCTCTTTCTCTCTCTCTCTTTCTCTCTGTCTCTCTCTGAAGCTACGCGGGGTATAAATATATCACGTTTGTGTGCTCTTGCCACACGCTGTATAACTTTGCCGGTACTCTCGTTAAGTCTTAACGGAGCAGACGCACTGTGGTATATATATATATATATATATATATATACACATAATTAAATAATAATTAGTGAAATTTGATTATATTAATAATTATAGCAGTAGTAGTAGCAGCATTTATTATTTTAGGTATACCCCTTCAGGGTGGTGACACATCGAAGACGCTCCCCCCCCACATACACGCCGCCCCTTAAAAAAAATCTTATTTCTAGCTTATACCCTATTGTCGTTTTGCCTTCCGCTTCGGCTTGCATCCGCCTCCTTGTTGACTATTTTCCCAATCAGGTTCTCAGAGTGCTTTATGTACATGCATAGTTCAATTACAGGCTCCTTTTTAGCATCGTCTGTATTTTTCTATCGATTTGCTCTCCTTCTTTATCCCGTGTGTGTGTGCGCGCGCGCGCGCGCGCGTGTGTGCGTGCGTGCGTGCGTGCGTGCGTGCGTGCGTGTGTGTGTGTGCGCGTGCGTGCGTGCGTGCGTGCGTGCGTGCGTGCGTGCGTGCGTGCGTGCGTGTGTGTGTGTGTGTGTGTGTGTGTGTGTGTGTGTGTGTGTGTGTGTGTGTGTGTGTGTGTGTGTGTGTGTGTGTGTGTGTGTGTGTGTGTGTGTGTGTGTGTGTGTGTGTGTGTGTGTGTGTGTGTGTGTGTGTGTGTGTGTGTGTGTGTGTGTGTGATATATTTCAGTCGAACCAAAAGCACTTTTTAAATATGGAACGAAGCGAATGGATTTATACGGACTAAGTGATGAAATGAATCCGCCGCTCAAGCCTTCGTAGGTTGCATAAACCAGTATTTTAAATTTTTTATAGTGCAGCTCCAATTTGACGATATTTTGGCCATGTGACTTCCCTAGAAAGAGAAGCGGCGTTCCTACACTTTCATTTATAATAATCTATAAATAAATGGATATGCGTGTGTATATATATATATATATATATATATATATATATATATATATATGCACACAAACGTGGAAAGGACATGTTGAACCCACTACAATGTCACATAGATATATGTGACATTGTCTGTCAGTACATCTAGCCCTTCAATTCTTTTTTTCAAGGGATCGTTGATTTTAGGGACCGAACGATTTTCACATTAAGAGATCTGCACAGCACAAAATAAAAAAAAGACATTTTTTTCCATACATCTGTATTGCCTGAGGTCTTAACTTTCATTAGCAACAAAGATGTAGTAAACTTACATCAAAGTATGTAGTCTCGGCCGATATGATGTTTCTTCATCTTCATTATATTCCACAAAATAATAAGACAGGCTCTTCATCTGTTGTGAACGATGCCACACCTGTAGAGACTGAGAGCACTAACCGGTCGCGCTACCTGTTCTCACTAACGTGACCGTAACTCGGTCAATTTTCGGACTTGTGACTAAAAATGTTGCCAACATATTTTTGAAAATATGTACTTTCAAGAATTATAAAAGACGATTTTTTTCTCCAATTTCGCTTGGGGAAGGTTGGTCGGCGAAAAGCACAGTGACTTCCCCCCTTAACTGACATTTTGTATGGAAAGCTGTCCCCCCCCTCCCGCCCTACCAATTGCATTACGTGATTTCCGTACGCCCCTAAGAGGACTGTCGTCAAAGGCGATTATTTTTAAAATCACCTTTCCCCATATAAATACATATACAATGGATAAAACAAAGTATTTCCTACTTCAGTGATATTTTTACAAGTACATCGGTTCTCCGGAATAATACTACGATAAAAAAAAATGTTAACGCATAATAATTTATTTGTTACATAATTTCAAAAATCAATAGTTCATACAAATGTTACTATAAATAATATACGTAATGGAAGACCCTAGAGAACGCGAAGACAAAAAGCGTCGTGTATGAATACTTTTTTCTCCAACTGCATGAACTGAAGATACGGTCCGGAATACCGTAGAAGTGCCCGCCTGAACTGTGCTGGATATTTACTGGATCACTGAATCCGGAGAACGGGTGTAATGAAGACAAACTGATCAGTCCTGAATCAGGTGATCTTGCGAGGACCTTGTTCGGGCGGCGAAGTCCGTGTCTGATCGGCGCCGTATGTCTGCCAGATCAGTAGTACCCAGATACCGATGTAAGAAGGCAGCATTAATCAGGCTTACATCAGACGACCCGCAACGCGTCCCTCACATGGCTCTGGTAAGGGGCCAGTCCACTTTGGAGCCACGAAAAAAGCTACTTTCGCGTTTTTTTTGTTGAGGATTTTATAAAAAATATGAATGTGAAAGTTGTTGGGCTTGATAAATAAAGTATTGAAATACATTGTTTTTAAATTTAATTCATTTCTATTCATTTTTAAGTACAAAAACTATTGTTTAACGTAACGCCTAAAAAATGGGTGGGCTAGTCCATCACAACTCGGCAACGGCTTGTCTGAAACAAAAAAATCAAAGCCCATTAGATTCAGTATGACACCAACTACAAAATGACCCTCGGATATAAAGTTTTATCAAAAAATAAAAAAATGGCATATGAAAAACGAAAAAAAGTTTTTAAAACGCGTTTTTTCCGCAGTTTTTCGCAAAAAAAGAGTAAAAATAAAATGTTTAAAACCATCGAAGGTCATCTTGTTGCGAATCACGTTTACAATATGTGGTTCATATTTCAAGTGAATCGGTTTATTAGTTTTAGAGATACGATGAAGCTAGATTTTGAAAACGTTGTTTCGAGAAAAACGCGTTTGAAGTTTATACTCTGAAAAACTCTCACCTACAATCAATCGGCAATTCCTGCACCGTACAAAATCCCTTCTGATTGCTCATCATCGTCGATTTCTTCAAGTCTTGCTTGCTTTCGATTTTTTGAAATTTTCAAAGTGGACTGGCCCCTTAAGGTTACCTTAAGGTTACCTTTCAAGGCCTGATCGAGTTTCCTTTTCCTATCCGTGCTCCGAGGTTGGCTAATCCGGTAGACATCCGGTGCCAATCCGCGATGCACTTCGAAGTGTATATCTGATTTGCGCCGCATGTCTACTGGATAACCTTATTCGGGGCCATAAAAGTAAACAACTGAGTTTCTGCGTGCATAATTTCGGCAAGATTATAATAAAAGTAATTTGGTGTCTATGCGGACGCCATGATCATCAAATCAAGATACAAAGAACGAATAAAAATAAATTTGTAGTTTGCATCGTGGGAATGCAACGCTTTTTTTCCATTTTCATTCGTTTATTTTTATCATCATCAAACAGTAATCAATCAAATCAATAAAATAATAAAATTATTGGCACAACTTAAACATTTTTTTTACAAAATCATCAGAAGCCTTTTTCGCAAATTCCGGCCGTAACACTCTAATGAGAATATGTAAAAACGTGTTGGTGATTTTCACAGCGTAAATAAACAGAAAAAATTCGGTAAAAAAAGAATTATTGTCGCATTGCAGCGATGCAATCTTCAACCTCATGAATAAAATTATTGGCATTCTTTAGAATAGAATTAGAATGATAAAAATATGCAAAAAAAAGAAGGTTTACACAATTGTTGGAATGGCTACATACTTAGCGTGCTCTGCTCTAGAATCAAAAGACGTAGGTTCAATTCCGAGTGGAGGTAAAAACCATCAACGAGGCAGGATACGTTTTATTCCAATTATCACATATCCAGGATCATAAACAACGCATGTGGAAACAAAAAATACTACCAGAATTTTTTTATTCGTCTCTTTTGGATTTTTTTTAAATTTCAGGCATAGATACGGCAACCGGTTCAGAGCCTGAAAAGGTATACGGATGCGTTACGTTACCGGCATCCGCGCCATGGCTGGATTCAAAAAAGCGTTTCACGCCTGGTGAAGCCCTGATCCGGCGGCCTGTATCGTGCCGTGGTACGGAATACGGTATACCGGATGCAACTCAACCCCCATGGAAATTTATATACGCAAAAATATACTGCAAATTAATTTTATTAATAATTGTAATATATGTGAAATGTATGCCATATATTGAAAATATATGTTGCATATATGTACATATATGTACCACTATATACAGATATGCGTAGCATATCTGTATATAGTGTTTATATGTAATAGTGCACTTTAACTGTAAGTTAAGTTTTTTTGAGTTTAAGTTTTAAGTTTTATTAAGTTTAACTGTAATAGTGTTTATACACACCATATATTTCTTGTCAGGAATTTGTATCAAAAATGTATGCGTCATATATGACGCATAAATGACACATATATAAGTCATATATGACGCATACATTTTTGATATATTTTTCTAACAAAAAAATAGATTGAAAATATATCGAAAATATATGCGTCGTGTATGCCTCATATATGCATCATATATAGTGTTTATACGTAGCATATATTTTTTTGGTCAGAAAAATGTATCGCAAATATATGGGTCATATATGCGTCATATATTTGGTGCATATATACTGAATATATACGTATTATTCTATTTTTCGTCACTATATATGCGACCGATATATATATATATATATATATATATATATATATATATTTATGTATGTAAGATACATGCAGAAAATATATGCTACATATATATATATATATATATATATATATATATATATATATATATATATATATATGTAGCATATATTTTCTGCATGTATTTTACATACATAAATTTCCATGGGGGAAGTCTGCCCCGTACCAACATTTCTAGTCGGAGATATCATTGTAAATGCAACTACAGGGAAGACGCGCGTCTACTTCCGGTGCGTGAGTGCATGCGTGCCTATAATTCGTTGCTCTGCGCATCGGTGAAGCTTTGCGTAACGGGGATTGCCGAGGATCCAATCTGCGCATTTCTAATCGGCAACTTTTTTTTTGTACACGGTTTTGCGCGACGTCAAGACTGCACGTGGGATTTCCGAGTATGCGTTACGTATATGTACGTGCATCAAGGCGTCGAGGTGGCGACGTTGCAGCACTACAGAATCGGCGTTTCGCGTGTTGCATGGTGTGTGTGTGTGTGTGTGTGTGTGTGTGTGTGTGTGTGTGTGTGTGTGTGTGTGTGTGTGTGTGTGTGTGTGTGTGTGTGTGTGTGTGTGTGTGTGTGTGTGTGTGTGTGTGTGTGTGTGTGTGTGTGTGTGTGTGTGTGTGTGTGTGTGTGTGTGTGTGTGTGTGTGTGTGTGTGTGTGTGTGTGTGTGTGTGTGTGTGTGTGTGTGTGTGTGTGTGTGTGTGTGTGTGTGTGTGTGTGTGTGTGTGTGTGTGTGTGTGTGTGTGTGTGTGTGTGTGTGTGTGTGTGTGTGTGTGTGTGTGTGTGTGTGTGTGTGTGTGTGTGTGTGTGTGTGTGTGTGTGTGTGTGTGTGTGTGTGTGTGTGTGTGTGTGTGTGTGTGTGTGTGTGTGTGTGTGTGTGTGTAAGCGCGTGTCGTATCGGACGAGGAGGAGGATATTTCTTTCTCTCGATATAAAGTTACCGTCGTCGCGGTTCTGGCGCCATACTGCCCCGGACATTCGAGCTATTTGGATCGCTACACGACGAGACTATACGTCCAACGTGCCAGTCGAGGATAAATTACCCTCAGCAGATTTATATATATGTATGGATGTGCATTTGTCCATGCATATATACGTGTATGTTGATACACGTGTAGCGATATTGCAAAGCGTAAGTGGCGGTACAGCACCTTGTATCGCTTGGTCCCGATTCGTGATTTTTCTCCTCCTAGTGAACCGTGCACACGGCGATACAATGCAAAATAAATAAGAGAGAAACGTTCAGCTGGAGCTATTTCTTACTAATATTCTCGGATAATTGGCTGCTTCGATTTAAGGGGTTGGGCTACTGTGACGACCCAGAAATAAGGGTTACTTGATAAAAATGACTTTTTAAGGGGTTACCCCCACTTGCGATTTTGAAAAAATCGATTTTTTTTATTGCATTTTTTTGAAGTATAAGTATCTGAGAATATGTCCCGAAAATTTCAAGTCGATCCGAACAAAATTGACTGAGATATGAGCGTTGAAAGAGAAGAATCCGCGTTGAAGGAGCGTTGAAAGAGAAACTTTAAACGCGTTTTTCTCAAAATGGCATTTCTGAAGTCGGTGACCAAGATTACTCGAACACTAATGAACCGATCTTCTTGAAATTTTGCAGGCTTATTTAATACATAAAAATGTAGTCTTTAATCGTTCGATTTTTTTTTTCGAAAAAAAATTGCCGTTTTATAGCCAAAAAACGGCCGTTTTTTTTCGTTAAAATCGAACCATTAACTTTGACTGTCCGCCATTTTGTGAAAAATGCATATTTTTTAAAATCCTTCGATTAAAGACTAGTTTATACTTTTATTTGACTAAATCCATCCGCATTTTTTTCTTCAGATGATCCACTTCGCCGCAATGTTGGTCACCGCAAACCGTGTATATAAAAACATTATTTCATTGACGGCCATTTGCCACTAAACAATGTAATATTTTTCAATAAAAAAATTAGTGAAAGTTCTTCAAGATGTGTTCTTTAAGATGGTATATTGATCGATTAAAAAAGTTTTGTAGTTTTCTTTAAAAAAATTCATGAAAAAGGTCTTTTTTTGCGCTACAAGTGGGGGTAACGCCTTAAGGAATAAGTAAGATGATTGGAAAATCGTCTGGACGTTTATTTGTATGCGTTAGCGGCAATCTGTTTAATCGGGTATTCTATGGAATACTTAGGCATTCTATAGAATGCCGAAAACGTTCAGGCAATGGATGAAATATCATTTATTCTTTACTTTACCTAGGCATTTTATACGATACCGAATGTACAGCCGGCAAAGTGGTTAATGTAAAAGGATATCCCTCTGTGGAACCCCAGTTCGAAGGGTCAGAATAATGCATTTTTTTCTCGTAACACTTTGGTTGGAATGAATTGAATTTTTCCCAGCATGTTGTACACATGTTTGTGTTTACAATGTAACTTTATTCGGAAAATTTCTATGAAAGAAAATCTTTCAAAGTGTTTGTGGTGCTGCAATTGGCGTTGCAGTCCTCCAGCGGCGAGGCTCGAAACGGCGGGATCTTTACCAGGCTCAAATGTAATCTGAAAGGAAAACAAACCATTTTTTCTTCTAATATGTCCAACTGGCTATGGGTTCACGATCCACCTTTCGAAATTTCGAAAGATACGAAAAATGACAGCTTCTCCAAAGAAAACCTCATTTTTCTCTTGAAAAACAGCATGCTGAAGTCATTGTTATTAACAAATGGTTCATCTAATTAAAAAAATGCGATCGTGAACCGAAAATGACTACTGTTCGCACGCTAACTGCGAAGATTCAAGTCAATAGTGTGAAAGTTACTCAAGATATCAATTCCGCCGTGTCAAGATATGTAGTTTCGAGATAATAGCGTTCAAAGTTTTGGTACATATTTTACACGATCTTGTGAAATATTGTCGTCTTACCGGTAGTCAGCGATTCCGGTACCATATAAGTGTCCTGGGACACTTATATGGTGCCGGACATAAGCTTCCTCATCATCGAGATCGTTTTGCACACCTAATCTATGCAATGTGCGGGCAGTTCGGGCCTCTTTTGAGTGTCTTGTGTTTTGATGTCCACACTGTTCCACTAAAATAAGTGTAACTTCGTCAATTTTTAGAATTTCAGGGTCCGGTTGGCCTTCAAATACTCTTGAAAGTTCACACTACAACAATATGCAGAAACGATTTTTTTGAAGTTTTCAGAGAGAGGAACCCCCTTAATAGATGCAGTTGGCGAGGGAACGCGCGGGTATAACCCAAACAAACCCAAACAAAATGTCACAATAGTTCAACATGTAAGAATAAATAGATACCATTCCCGTTTTAAACGAGATCCTATCTCGTTTAAAATCTATTTCGATGTAAAAAATTCTGAACTTTTTGAAAAAAATACTTTCAAAACCAGGAAAGAAGGGGCAAGGCCCGAAAAATCGATTTTTATACTTTGAACGTGATTTTTGTAATTTTTAAAACAACCCAGAATTTCAGCATATTTTTTTCAAACAGTTCATGTTTTTTTTCTAAAAAATCGTTTTTTTTTTTAATGCCTAGTTATAGTTGGAGAGAAGTTATGGGCATTAAAAAATTTGGTGATTTACAAAATTTGAAAACTATGAGCCGTCATTACTAAAAAAGTATTGGATAAAAAAAATTTGGAAAAAATTATAGATGCTTGTTTTAATATGACCGTTCAGGTGATCTTCTTAGTTTTCCTAAATTCAGACCGACCGGTAAAACTTTGACACGGAATTGGTGGAATTACCGATACACACACACACACGCACACACACACACACACACACGCATGCACGCACGCACGCATATATATATATATATATATATATATATATATATATATATATATATATATATATATATATATATATATATATATATCTCAACATTCTAGAAATTTCGATATCGTCAACATCAACGTTGGAAAAATGTAAGAATATTTATATAGAAGCCATTTCAAGGGTCGTTCTGTTCCCAAAATTACAGAATAGCTTAACAATATTTTGAGGACGGTTTTCAAAACAGCTGGATATGCTAATAGTTAATACGACATGGATATGATGGGCTCAAAAACATGAGCCATATATATATATATATATATATATATATATATATATATATATGTATATACACATATATGGCTCATGTTTTTGAGCCCATCATATCCATGTCATATTAACTATTAGCAGATCCAGCTGTTTTGAAAACCGTCTTCAAAATATTGTTAAGCTATTCTGTAATTTTGGGAACAGAACGACCCTTGAAATGGCTTCTATATAAATATTCTTACATTTTTCCAACGTTGATGTTGACGATATCGAAATTTCTAGAATGTTGAGTATACTCAATTTCAAAAATTCTAAACAATTCTATAAATTTTAGACAATTCTCGGCAATTCTAGAAAATCTAGAAATTGTAGGCAATTCTAGACATTCTATACAATTCTCGAAATTGAGAAGTTGAGTTGAATATACTCAACATTCTAGAAATTCTATTTATACATAGGGACAATGAAATATTGTGAAGACGACTCTCGGAATCGCATATTCCAAATCGCCTTTCTGGATAGATATTCCGAATACAGCCGAACCGCGATATAACGAACCTCGATATAACGAAGATTCGTCCATTCCCTTCCGATAGATACCCGACACCTTGAGACAACGACATAATAATACACATTATGCTCTAATTGCTAAGCGTTTGTAAAAATTGCTCTAATTTAAACCATTCTTTCTGTAAAAATCATATTTATAATACTAATATATTTTTTTACAGAACATTTTAAGGACCATGATCTCGAGATAACGAAACCTCAGTATAACGAAAACTCGATATAACGAACTTCCCTAGAGATTCGTTGTATCGAGGTTCGACTGTGTGTGTATATATATATATATATATATATATATATATATATATATATATATATATATATTTCGAAGGGTTTCCTCACAGTATTCAATTGTACATATACCTATGTCTTCATAATCGACTTTAAATAAATAAGGACGGTACAAAAGGAACCGAGTGGGTTCGCACGCTTTCAATTTCCCTCTCTTCCGGCCCACCAAGAACCCGAGTTAACCGAGTGTCAGAGTTGCAATTAGGTATGGTGCCCACGCTCAGAGAAAACCGTGTGACAACGCTTAATCAGTGTATGATTTCGCGCTTGGCTACATCTCATAAATCTCGAGATGTTTGAATCCTACAGTCTTTATTATTTATATCCGCATATACGCTATATTTTGATACTCTCGTTTTTCCATCCGCGCATGTATTCGTTGTACGAATTCTCTTCCGGTACCAAGGTGCACTGGAAAACTTATGGAATAAATGAATTGATTGCAATGAATCGTAATTCATTGCGGATCGTCCGTAATCAACGGGTCTGTATAAGCTCGAGGCCCAAAATCCAGGTCGATTTTCAATATTTTTTTGTAACGAGAGTATTGGGAAGAGAAGGTCGAGCCAAGTTTATCTTGCTAAGTTTGAGTTCTTTATTGAAAAATATTAATAAGCGAGTGAATTATTATTATTTAAACAAAGTGCCGCCGTTGATGGATAATTCGAAATAAAAAATTCACTTTTAGTATACTAATGAAAGTTTAATACAGTCAGTTAGGTTTTTGAAATTTTGCAATTTATATAAATGGTAAATTGTATTGAAAAATTGATTTTTGATTTAAAAAAATGACCTTAATTATTTGTTATTAACACATGGGTAAACGTATAAAAAATCATCCAGGTAAAGCATATAAAATGTGACAAACTATGCTCTGTTCGAGTTTGAAGTGGATCGGACGAACAAATTTTGAGATACGACGTACACCGCTTAAGGAGAGATATACACCTAGATGGTCGAAAAAATCGATTTAGAAGCTATGAACATTCCGTCGACCGTAGAAGACCTACACCATGCGCCTGGTATCGATGATTTCATGTAAGTTGACAAATTTCATGATTTATTCATTCCCAAATTTTCAAACGCGTTTTTCTCAAAACCACGTTTTTCAAATCGGTACCCAAAATTTCTCGAAAACCAATGAACCGATTGCCTTGAGGTTTTTTGTGGTTATTCTATACACCATTGTCTAGTACTTGACATAGGATTTTTTTTCCGTTGCTTAGTTTTTGTTTTATAGGCAAAATAATAACTAATTTTTGGCCCAATAATCACTATTTATGTTCAAACGTCCGCCATTTTGTCATAAATCGATATTTTAAAAATCGGCTATGACAAGTACTAGATTATAGTATCTAATTTAATAATCTTTTTGGTTTTTTTTCAGATGTTTTTTGAAGAACCGCCAGTGGGTACCGTATACGGAGATTTTTGTACGACGCTCCAAGGATCATACAATATCCTTGTATATTTTTGATATTTTTAAATAAAGAAAATTAAACATATTTTTTAATGTATATACTTTTAGATAATTAAAACCCGAATCCGAAATTTCAAATAGTTTTCCTTGGAAAAATGCACAAAAATGACCTTTTTTCCGGCTCCTAGGTGTATATCTCCCCTCAATAAAAAGATAGTTGCAAGAAAAACGCTGAAGAAAAGAATTTGCCGTAGCGCAATTTTTACAAAACCTTTGTTGCAAATAAAAATTATGGACCAAGGCTATGAAACTATGCATTAGAAAAAGTTTTTTTTTTCATTTTCAAGCTTATGCAGACTAATTACTTTTTAGTGTAGATGAATGCATGGGTATGCAGGTGAAATTTCGGGTCCACGTGAGCTGAGAACTTGATAAATTTTTCGTAACTACTTCCGGAAACTTAAGGAGGTTGGAGCGTTAGCAATATTCCAAAATTTAACAGAAAATAAAAAAAATATGTTATTGTCTGGACTTTACTGAGTCTTTACGAATTTTTTTAAATTTTGTTCACCCCAAAACACCAGAGATAAAAAATAGTTTAATGTATTTAGCACCAAGATGAACCATTTATAACAATGAATGAAAGCAAGCTAAACCTTTGTAAACATTTAGAGAAAAAAGCCCATCTTGGTCATCGTAAACCATATATATTCAATATTGAGCCATCAAGGTTTGATTAAAGGTTAAGAATCTTAGCAGGCGAGTGAAGAGTATTGCTGCACAACCTCAATGTCCGCGAAGTTGCCGTATTTCGGCAACACTTAATATTAATTAATGGCTCTAATGAGCAATCTCGTGACATAAATATAATTAGGCATAATTATGAATGACTCCAAATTTCATTCTGAGTCGTATAAAACATTCGCTGACGCAGTTTTTTTTCATAATAATCATCTATAATGTTATATATTTTCAAGTTGGTAGTAACACAAAAGTTTTTCTTATTTACTTAATAGAAATATAAAAATGCATAATTTCGTCCTTTAATTATATATTTTATGACAAATTAGCATATACAGAATAAATTTATACCTCTTTTGAATTTTTTCAAAGTACATTGAAAAAAAAATTCACAAACCGTCATTTGACTCACCAGGACCACGCCAACCCCCTTAAAGGATCTTTATGAACTTTTTAATAGTAAAGTATGTAAATCAGATCGATTGTGACGAAGCATTGTTTTTCACAACTGCGTATGGAGACTCTCCCATCGTGTGTAACGAGTCCTATTTCAACGCGGAAGAAACGAGGCGCGGATTATTCTTTGGCGTGGCGATTAATCGAGATTGGTACCTGTCGAGAACACGGCGCCGTGGAGACCGCCCTCGTCTTCGTATATACCCGGTCCCCAGAGGGCGAATCCTTCGATACTCGCGTACCCGCGTATTCCGGAAAATGAGGCAAGACGAGACGACGTGGGGCAAAATGGAGCATGCTTCTAACGTTCGTAGGCACGCATAAGAGAGAGCTCGTTGAAAGATCAATTGTGAAAAAAAAAATTGAAGTAATGTTGAAAGTACGATAAATATGCGACGACAATGCGGTTAAGAAGGGATTTATTGTCACATATTAGAGACATACAGGGAAAGTTCAGGCTTGAAGTTTTTATAAGTTCCGACACACCTTAAGGAATATTTAAGGGGTCTTCTCACTTCAGACGCTAAAAAGGCCATTTTCATTATTTTTTTGATAGGTTTATATTATAGATATTGATCTAAAAGTTGTTACACTTGATAAATACACTTTCGAAATACATTTCTAAAAAAGTGTATGTATTTATGTAACGCAAACAAACTTTAAACGCGTTTTTCGACGGCTTGTTGATAAAATCTTCGAAACTACTGAACCGATCCTTATGAAATATTAACCACAAATTTTTGACAACTATAGCTATCGCGCATATCAAGGATTTTTAAAAAAATCATTTTTACTTTTTTTTTGCTGAAAACGGTGAAAAAACACGTTTTTTTTGTTTTGTCGAAAAATGTCCGCCATTTTGTTATTTTTGCATATATAAAAAATCGTATAATATGCGCTGTAGCCATTAACATACTGAATCTAAAACCGTTTGATTTTTTTGTTTCGGATGATCCATCTCCGAGATTTCATCAACAGCGCCGACCTACCATTTTTTTAGGACATTTTTTTAAATTCCATTTTCGTCTATAAATAGTGACGAGCAAACCATTTTTTTTTATTTAAATGTATTTCGAAACTGTATTAATTAAGTGTAACAACTTTTATATCAATATCTATAGTTTAAATCTATAAAAGAAATAATGGAAATAGCCTTTTTTAGGCTCGAAGTTTCAAGAATACAATGCTTATTGCAGAGCTGTTAAAATATTGTTAAACTATTTAAGTTAAAATTGTTGTTATTCAAGTTAAAATATTGTTACGCTATTTAAGTAAAAATTAATGTCATTTAAGGGATTTGCATGAGCTTGAAGTTTCAAGAATACAATTCTTATTGCAGAGCTGTTAAAATATTGTTAAGCTTTTTAAGTTCAAATATTGGTACGCTATTTAAGTTAAAATTATTGTTATTTAAATTAAAATATTGTTAAGCTATTTAAGTTAAAATTATTGTTATTCAAGTTAAAATATTGTTAAGCCTAGGGACTTAACTTCAATTTGCAACAAAGATTTTGCAAACATTCCAAAAATTAGCTGTATTATGGCGATTTCTGTGAAGAGTCAGATGGCTCACTGCCCTCAGAACTTCCGTGCTACGCTGCCCTTTTCTTTTTTGCGCTTTTCTGGACACTATGCTCCATGAAACGGTGTAAGCCGTCGTATGACAAAATCTATTCATTCGATTCACTTCAAATTTGGACGGAGCATAATTTGTAACATTTTCTATTATATAGCTGGATGATTTTTCATGCGTTTCACCCATTGTTGAAAATAAATAATTGAAGACGAAGATAAAGAAAATGACTGAAAGTACCTTTTTTTATTTTATTTTTATTCCAGATCATCCCAGTTGCTAGAACAATATACAGCGATTGGCCATACAGCAACGGCAGCACTTTGTTTAACCCTACGTTGACACATTGGGTCATTTTGACCCGGATGACTTTTTAGTAAAATCCTCACTTTGCCAAAATTGATCTTTTTCAATAATTTTGTAAACTGTTCAATTTGATATTTTCCTAGTTTTAATTATGCAGACATATCAAGAAATATTTAAGGAATCTTCTCACTTTAGACGCTAGAAAAAGGCTATTTTCATGATTTTTTTAATAGGTTTATATTATAGATATTGATATAAAAGTTGTTACACTCAATGAATACACTTTCGAAATACATTTTTTTTTAATTTAATTTATTTAAGTCGCTGTTTATAAACGAAAATGGTAGTTCAAAAAATGTCCCCAAAAAATTGTAGGTCTGCGCTGTTGATGAAATCTCGGAGATGGATCATCCGAAACAAAAAAATCAAACGGTTTTAGATTCAGTATGTTACGGGGGGAAAAAGGCTATTTTCGCGATTTTTTTTGAGGATTTTATAAGAGATATCAATATAAAAGTTGTTGGGCTCGATAACTAAAGTCTTGA